>OX463243.1:11368131-11915631 GCA_949820135.1 Sylvilagus floridanus
CCAGCCCTGGAAGCTGATTTTTACAAAAAATATTTTCATATTTCTATCCCTTTCCTACAAGCAGCCACACCTGGCTTGAACCAATCTCAAAGACACCATCACAGATACTACTGAACTCATCAATAAGTCAATAATTCCTACAACACCCATCAAAATCACTGACGGGCTTTCTTAACAGCTCAGATGGTAAGCCCCAGAGTACTTTTCAAAAGTTGTGAAAAATGGAATTAAGGGGTAAACTGATTCTGGTATTAAAAACCCTTGAAATCTATGCATGCAGGGGATTGTCAAAAATTTGCATAAAATGCATATTATGCAGCAGATTCATAGAATGTCAGATGCCCTAAATAGCACTCTGGCCTCAGAACCAGCCCTTAAGGCATTCGAATCCAGCTAAAAAGCCCATGAGAGTTTCTCAGGCATGGAAAGCCAAGACACTCTGGCAAAAAAAAAAATGACCTAAATGAAGGATCTCTGTGAGTGAGATCCCAGCAGAAAGAACGGGCCATCAAAGAAGGAGGTACCTTTTCTCGGAAGGGAGGAGAGAACTTCCACTTTGACTATGGCCTTGCATAAATAAGATCAGAGTTGGCAAACTCAAAATGCTTCCATAGCCTTGGCAACTCATGACAAGATCACTTGGGTGATCACTGACGTCATAAATAAGAGTATCAATTGTTAAATCTACAACATGAATCACTGTGTACTTACTCCTCATGTAGGATCTCTGTCCTTAATGTGTTGTACTATGCAAATTAATGGTAAAACTACTACTCAAACAGTACTTTATACTTTGTGTATCTGTGTGGGTGCAAACTTGAAATCTTTACTTAGTATATACTAAGTTGATCTTCTGTATAAATAATCGAAAATGAAAAAATGCATATTATGAAAAAGCTATAAATCAACTTCAAAAATTGTGCATCAAAATAAACTTACTTTTCTTTAAAACTTATATGAGAGAGAGATAGATAAACTACTAGTCCACTTCCCAAATGCTCATAACAGCTGAAGCTAGCCCAGGCCTAAGCCAGGAACCAGGAACTCAATCTATCATGTTGGCATCAGGATCCCACTTCCTTGAGAATCTACATTAGCAGGAAACCAGAATCAGAAGCTGCAGCTGGAAACTGAATCTAGGGATCCAACATGGGATACAGGCACCTCAACTGGTTTCTTAACTGCTAGACTAAAACACCTACCTCAAGATGGTAAATTTAATATTATGTGTATTTTACCACAATTAAAAATAATTCAAAAATACAAAATAAAAATGTAGCAGCTGCAACAAGAACAGTGCTTAAAGAGAAATTTACAGTATTAAAGGCATATTTTATTTTAATTTTTATTTAACAGGTAGAGTTGGGGAGAGAGAGAGAGAGAGAAAGGTCTTCCTTCCAATGGTTGACTCCCCAAATGGCCACTATGGCCAGCACCGCGCTGATCCGAAGCCAGGAGCCAGGTGCTTCTTCCTAGTCTCCCATGAGGGTGCAGGGTCCCAATCACTTGGGTCATCCTCCATCTCCCTCCTGGGCCACAGCAGAGAGCTGGACTGGAAGAGGAGCAACCGGGACTAGAACCAGCGCCCATATGGGATGCCAGCGCTGCAGGCAGAGGATTATCCAAGTGAGCCATGGCACCGGCCCCTTATAGGCATATTTTTAAAAAGAAAAAGATCTAAAATCAATAAGCTAAGCTTCCATTTAAAAAAAATAAAGAAAACCAAATTAAACTAAACTTAAAGGATTCAGAAGGAAAGAAGACAAAAAAAGAGAGGACACAAAATTATCAATATTAGGAATACCAGAGAGGTTACCACTACTAATCTTGAGGATATCAAAAAGATAATAGGGGCCAGTGTTGTGGCATAGCATGTAAAGCCGCTGTCTGCAGTGCCAGCATCCCATATTATATTTTTATTTAAGAAATAAGCTAAAATGTACATGATATAAGGCCATTGGTGCCTATAAAAGTGTGTTTGTTGTATCTCTGCTGTAGGAAATAAATACTGGTTAATGATTTTAATTTTTGAGTAAGAAATGGTTGACAGATGTCAAGACATACTACAGCGCAGTTTTAATCAAAACAGCCTGGTACTGGCACAAAAATAGACACATAGACCAAAGGAAAAGAATAGAAACCCCAGAAATTAATCCATGTGGCTACAATCAACTAATCTTTTACAAATGAGTTAGAATTTATCCCTGGAGAAAGGGCAATCACTTCAACAACTGGTGCTGGGAGAATTGTAACTACTGGTGCAGCAGTAATGAAACAAGACCCTTACCTTACACCTTATACAAAAGTCAACTCAGAATGGAGCAAGGATCTAAAAATCTACGACCTGGTACCGTCAAAGTAGTTAGTATGGTTACCTTCTCCGAACTGTACCTATGACATGAAATCTGTTCTCTTAATATTAATAAAAATTAAAAATTAAAGAAATGATTGAGCAAATTATAGGATATATTTCTCATGAAATATAAACCAGTTTTTTTTTAAGATTTTATTTATTTATTTGACAGGTAGAGTTACAGATAGTAAGAGACAGACAGAGAGAAAGGTCTTCTTTCCATTGGTTCACCCCCAAAATGGCTGCTATAGCCGGCACTGCACTGACCCGAAGCCAGGAACCAGGTGCTTCTTCCTGGTCCCCCCTGCTATGGGTGCAGGGGCCCAAGCACTTGGGCCATCCTCCCGGGCCACAGCAGAGACCTGGACTGGAAGAGGAGCAACCTGGACTAGAACCCGGTGCCCATATGGGATGCCGGCGCAGCAGGCAGAGGATTACCCTGCTGTGCCATGGTGCCAGCCCCCACCAGTTATGTTTTTAACAAGCTAGATTTATGTGTACTGACCTGGGACACTGACTGTTATATAGTGACCACTTGACAAGCTGCAGAGTAATAATTTTAGTGTAGTCACATCTAGGTGTAAAACATTTCAAACACACATAAAAAATGCACTTGTGTTACTAGAGGCATAGGTGAAAAACTGACAGCATATATGCCAATCTGTTATTATCACTTATTTTAGGAGATTTGGGTTCAAAGTAAGAAGAAAGAATATATCCTAATTTATTCCCTTTATTCATTTCTGTGCTATTTGTACTTTACAATCATTTTTAAATTATAAATAACACCTTGACACTAAAGCTTGATACTATATCTTTAAATTTCTACTGAAATCTTTACCAAAAAAATGGGCTCAAGATCTGAATACCTTACCAAAAAATTTATAAAGATAGGGGTGGCACTGCCGGCATCCCATTTAGGCACCTGTTCAAGACCTGGCCGCTCCACTTCCAATCCAGAAGGCTGCTAATATCCCTGGACAGCAACAGAAGATGGCTCCAGTGCTTGGGCCCGGAAGAGGCTCCAGGCTCCTGGCTTCAGCCAGCAACTCCTGCTTGTGGCCATTTGGGGAGTGAACCAGTGGACAGAAGACCTCCCCACTTTGTAACTCTTTCAAATAAATAAAAAATAATTCTTAAAAGAATAAAAATATAATGATCGCAAATAAGCATATTAAAATATTCTCAGAAAAGGGGAAGTACAAACAAAAACCACAATGACACATCATTACATATCAGAATGGCTAAAAAACACTTCCAAAATGATAAACTATCGGTTGCTGAGAAGGATGGAAAAGAACAGACATTCTCTTTGCTCCTGGTGAGATGAAAGAAAAATGGCATGGCCACTGCTTTGGCAATTTCTTATAAAGCTAAACATAGCCTACCACAGGAACTAGAAATTATGTTCCTAGGTATTTACCCAACTGATGTGAAAACTATGTCTACTCAGAAAGTTATATACAAGTCTGGATAGCAGCACTGTTTGTGTTCGCCAAAAATTACAAGATGCTACATTCATACTAACAATACTGATCTATGATGCTACATTCATACTAACAATACTGATCTATGATGCCAGGGAAAGAGCATTAATATGTACAATCTTACATGCACCGTGCTCAAGTGACTATATCCAGCCTGAGAAGGCTCCATGCCCTATGACTGCATTCATATGCCCTTCTGGAAAGGACCAGACTACAAAGACAGCAAACATCAGTCTGTGCCAGGGTGTGGGAAAGCACAGGGCTGGCTAGGGAAAGCACAGGCTATTTTTCAGGGCCAGGAAGCAATTGTGTTCAATGTAGTGTATCTGTAGCGACAGATATATGATGTTATCTAGTTGTCAAAACCCATGGATCTTCACAACTAAGAACAGATCTTAATTTCATTTTTAAAATGCAAATTTAAAAAACTAGGAGAGTGGGCTAGATCTTACACAGAATGCAGACTATAACTAAAGGATTTAATTGTACTAATGTGGGACATGACCTCATGAGGGATAAAGATAGAGTGTAAGTAGCTTGGAAATGAATGGAAAGTAAAAGAGAAAACAAGAACTATACAAAAGCATTGTGCTGTAGTTAGTAATGCTGTTTCTTATGTATGGATAGTTAACAATTCTGATACTCTGTATCTATACACTAGGACTGAAAAACAAATACACAGTAGGAGCCAGGTGTCTTACTGTGGACTGGGAGGTTGCAGTTGACTAAGAATGAGCCATGTAAGCCTCAGATATCAGGGCAAACTCCTGTTTAGCTTAATGCAGACCCTGAGGAATAAAAATGGAAACACAGTGGTTCTCCTTTATTTACAGGAGCTACGTCCCAGGATCCCAGAGGATGTCTGACACTGCAGACAGTATCAAGTCCTATATACAGTTTTTCACTATACATACATGCCTATGACAAAGTTCAATTTATAAATTAGGCATAATAAAATTAATAAAAATAAGATAATAAGATAGAACAATTACAACAATGTACTGTAACAAAGTTATGTCAATGTGGTCTCTCTCAAAATATCTTATTGGGGGCTGGCACTGTGGTGAAGCAGGTAAAGCCGCTGCCTGAGATGCCAGCATCCCATATGGGCACTGGCCTGAGTCCTGGATGCTCCACTTCTGATCCAGTTTCCTGCTAATGTGCCTGGAAAGGCAGCAGAACATGGCAAGTACTTGGGACCCTGTACCCTCATGGGAGTCTTGGATGAAGCTCCTGGTTCCTGGCTCTGGCCTGGCCCAGCCTTCGTTGTTACAGCAATTTGAGGAGTGAATCAGCAAATAGAAGATAGATCGATCTCCCTCCCTCTCTTTGTAACTCTTTCAAAAAATAAAATAAACATTTAAAAAAAAGAAACCTTACTGTACTGTACTCACCCATCTTCTCATGATGATGTGAGAGAATATAGTATCTACGTGATCAGCTGAAGTGAGGTGAATCATGTAAGCACTGTGATACAGGGTAAGCATTACTTGAACAAAAGCACTGTGATACAACAACTGATTTTATAACCAAGTCAGTTAGTGAGTGACTGAGGGGTATGTAGCACAGTGTGGGTACACTGGACAATGGGCTGCTTCCCATTCCAGGAAGGACAGAGGAGGGCTGTGTGAGTTTGCATCACACTACTCAGAACAATAGTTTAAAACTTATAAATTCTTTATTTCTGGAATTTGTCATTTAATATTTCCAGACCACAGCTGACCACAGATAATTGAAACTGCAGAAAGTGAAACCACAGATAAAGGAGGACTACTATGAGACAGATATGTATACATACACAGGTTAATGTACATACATGCATTTCTTAGCCCTGGTCACTGACAAGGCCTAAAAAGCAATGACACCCTAGTAGTGATAAGCACATCAGAGCAAATTTGGTTTCTGATACCATTTTCCAATTAAATGAATCACGGGTCCTTGTTGAAAAGGCTGATTTTAGGGCTAGAGCAGGGAATAGACAAGGTGAGCCTGTAACATCCTATGGTCCTAGAAAGTATAGTAAATGCTCAGAATACAAACAGGTGGGAATATCACAGGGATACATACATGAAAGAGCTCCCAATGGCAAAAGCTAGAACAATATGAGTGCTAAAATAGATAATGAACTATTCAGTTATAACTGGTCAGCAACAGAAACCTCTAACATATTCATAGTTAGCTATCTTTCATATTTTCACAACTTGTACACATATAAAATTGTGTCACTGTAAAGGCCTATTACTTCAAGGTAAGAGAACAGAATGCATCAAGGACATAGCTTAAAAGGAGCACAAACAGAAGCATGTTCAGAGGGAAGAGATCAGGTTAAGGGCTCACAATTAAATCCAATGTGAGAGGGATTAAAAAAAATTGCGGTGGGGTGGACATTTGGCACAGCAATCAGATGCTACATGGGACACCAGCATCCCACACGGAGTGCCTGGGTTTCACTTCCTGCTTATGTGAACTCTGGGAGACAACAGGTGATGGCTAAAGTTCTTGGGTCCTTGCCGTTCACATAGGAGACCCACACTCAGTTCTCCACTCCTGGCTTTAGGCTGGCCAAGCCCTGGCTCTTAGGGGCACAAGGGGAATGAAACCAGAGGATATAATCTCTATCTCTCTCTCTCTCTCTGCCTTTCAAATAACATGAAAATAACTTTAAGTTCATGGGAGATTAGCACTATCTTTTAATTCAATTTTACCATGAACTTTTTCAATCCCCCTTATAAATGTTTGAGTCCCTATTGGGTACCAAGTACTGTGGGAGGCACACAAGGATAAATAAGAGTCCCTGGCCCTTAAAAGGTTAACTGTGCCAGAAAGGATGAAAGAATACACCCAGAGAACAAAGAATACAAATATATGAAGGACTGTTGTATGGAAGAAGAATCAGATTTATTCAGTTAGACCCAAGAGGCAGACTGAGGAGTGAAGGAAGGGTAGATTCTGTAACAGGCTGAGTTGGGCTCAACATCTGGCACAAAGTAGGCAATCACTGTATTAAGATCACTTCTCCAACACAACAAGATCCACTCTGCTGGAACCAATGTAACTGACATAACAGAAGGATATTACTTCCATCCTATGTTGTGATAATCTAGAAAAGTTGATTTAAAAACCTCCAAGGTTTTAAAACTCTAAAATATAGAGACAAACAGTTCACCTTTATCAATGTCTTCACTAATTTGAGGGATTGAGTTCATTTGTCTATCAAGGAGTCTACTATGATCAAACAGAATTTGGAAGGTATGGGCTAAAAGTTTAATTAAGGTTATCAACATTTTACAAATCCACAAATGATTAGCTGAACTGTGTTTTTCCTGTTCTGAATTATCTAACCATTTGCATCAGATGAAACAGAAGTAAATGATCTAAATGAGAACACCTTCCCCATGTACACAAGGGAACACAAATAATCAGAGAAGAAAGCCTCCCCTGTGGTCCCTGCTTATCATCTCTGTTTTCAAAGAGCTTCTGCTCACAGGGGAGAAAACACTGAACTACAGTCAAGTGATTCTGCACAGCCTCCTGACGAAACAAGGCAGGCTGTGCAATGCATGGTAGGATCTTTGCAAAATGGGTGCACAGAATGGAGGAAGATGCAGAGATTGGTCAGTATGGGGTACTACTAATCAGCCATGGGGTGCACAGAAAGAGGTAATAATCCAGTAATAATGTTCAATATGACAGAGTGAAGGTAGACCACTTACAGAAAGTACCAGCAACAAGAGAATGATCCAAGTCACAATGGTCAGCATAGGGGAAACTGCAGGTAAGAGGAGTTGAGCAGGAGATATGCTGGCATTAGCAGCATTACATTATGCTGGCGCTCCCTGTGTGTGTGTGTGTAAAGATTTATTTAACTATATAAATATATAAAATTCAATATATAAATTATATAACAATTATTATTACATATATCACCATATATAATCACACATTCTATATAATAGGTTATTATATCATAGCTCATTATCATATATAACATGTAATGTATTGCATATCTTATATATCAAATATCAAGTATCATGCATCAATATAATAGTAATACAATAATATGTATAATCAATATGACATATAACACACAACACATAGCAACATATAATAGTTTATAACATGACATATAACACATGTAACATATAACATGCACAATACACAACATAGAGTGCATACCATGCAATATGTAAGATATCACGCTCACACCACATATAGGATGTGCAATATGTGGCAAATTGCACAGTGCGATATATGCAATATGTTATGTGTCATATGCCATGCAAGATATAATGTGCTTATGTTATATGTAATACATTCATATTATATATAAATAAGTGGAATGTAATATAAATGTATCATATTCATATTACGTAGTGCATATGTGTCATATATACTACTAAGCATTGTATATTTCGTATCATGTTATATATATTATATCTCATATACAAGTAACAAATATCTATATGGCATATATTACATAGGCACATATTGGAATACTAGTTATATATGATTTATTACATAACATAAAGCTATATAATAAGATATGTGACATCTATAATATACATCATTCACCTTGCTTCTCGGCCTTTTGGCTAAGATCAAGTGTAATACACATCATTCACATATAACATGATACATAATATATGATGTATGATAAACTATGTATAATATATATTACAGAATATAGAATATGCATGCCATATAATATATCCTGTATAATTACGCTATATATTATATACTTATATATGATCTAATAATATATGTAATATTGTTTGTATAGTTAGTATTATAATATGTGCCTACATTTTATATATATGCCATACAATATAAAATGTATCACATATAAGCATGTTATATCATGCATGATCTATGACATATAACATATTGCATATATTATAGGGCATGGTATGCCACACATTGTACATGCTATATCTGCAATATTAGTGCAATACTTTACGTATTACATGGTGTGTGTTATATGTATGTATTGCACATGTTATATGTTGCATATATTGTGCGCTGTATTGTATGTCATGTTGTAAATTATATATTATATGTTGCTGTGTGTTAGTGTGTTGTTACATATGTCATGTGTTAATTATGTATATTATTGTATATTTAATTATATATTGATATATAGTATATTGACCTATATTAATTATATTAGTATATGATTTAATATATGATATTATATAGAAGTGTATAAAAATTTATTATTTTGAAAGAGTTACAGAGAGAGAGAAAGAGATCCATCTTTTATCTGCTGTTCACTCCCCAGATGGCCACAACAGCTGGAGCTGGACTAGGCTGAAGCCAGAAGCCAGGAGCTTATACTGGGTCTCCCACATAGATGTAGGGGACCAAGCACTTGGGACATCTTTCACCGCTTTTCCCAGGCGAAACATAAGCTGGATCAGAAGTGGAGCAGCTGGGACACAAACTGGAGCCCATATGATGATGCTTGTGTTGCAGGCAGTGGCTTTACCCACTACACCACAACACTGGCCCCATTCTGGCAATATATTAAAAATAAATTTAAAATGGTAGGGATTTCTGTAATTAAAGGAAGTCAAATGTAAAACTGTATATACAGTATGTAAAAATATGTATAGAAAAAGACTTGAAAGAGACTGACCAAATGCAGATAATCAAAGAATGGTTGACTTTTTTTTTCTTATATTTTCCATTATTATATTATTTTCTCATTTGGTTATTAATTATTTTATGGTTATTCAGATGACTAAAACAAACTTTAAAAGTTACTCATATTTTGCCCTAAAGCACACAATGGCCCAGATGTCTATAGATATGCAGGGGTAGCCAACCTGGAATTAAAAATCTGTTTTATACATAGGATGGATAAAAGATTCTGATTTAAAAATGGGGAAGACGACCATCTAGTCATGAAATAAGTTAAAAATACTTAATGTACACATTTTCATTTCAAATACCAAGAGTATTAAATAGAAGTTATGGGAAGCCATTATTTTGGATCAAGCTCTGACACTAGGTCCAACAGTCCCCAACTAGCATGGAGTCACCTGTCCTAGGTGCCATGTCATCAGACTGAACTCTGAACCAGGCTAGTTTTCCAAATATTAGGAGATTCACAGCAAACAATCAGAAGGGGCCCAGTTTACCTGAGCATCCATGAAAAGAAAGTCTTTGTCTTAAACCTATAGGAAAATAACTGTAACAGTCAACTGCTTTTTGTTCCTTGTTTCTGCTTTCTTCCACCCTGTATGTAAAGCCCACCTCTGCTCGGCTCACAAAGCACCTTTCTCTAGCTGGGGAATGCGTGACTTGCCAACGAGAGCCAATTCAATCTTTAAACTAATTGGTGGAAATTCTGTTTTTAACAAGGGTCAAAAAACACTCACAGGAGAGCTGTTATTTTATGTAACTATTATGAACAGACTCTACCACAGAATAAGCAAGAGAAAGTAAATCAGACGACTATGCTAATGGAATATTAACAGTGGTAGCCTTGTAAGTGAATGTGTTTTTTCTTTTGGCTTAATGGTATTTCTTAAATTTTCACATTCAATCTTCTGCTTATACAGGGATAAAAATTCAAATTTCAAATGATTATAATTGTGCTGGTTACGATTATGTGTATTTTTAGAAATGAACTTTAATGTTACATTTTAAAATACATTCCTACCATTGTTTTTAACATCTGGTATAAACTGAATCTGTGGCATGAGTCACTTGTATATAATTTCTCACAGAATATAAAAGCATTTATAATGAAGACAAAAGTATTATTTCAAAACAGGGATAATTTAATAGTCAAATACGTCTTCACACTAGATCATAAATTTCTAAAAAGTTTGAGGTCATAGACAAAAAGCAAGATGGAATTTAAAAGGTCTTTTACTTTGGAATATAAAAATTTAAAACATGGATATCTAATATTCAACTTTAAACATATTTATTCAGGCATCCCCCTCCTTTCCTACAATTGTGAAGAACTGAAGCATATGATTTTATTTTCCCACATTACCCCAAATCCTCATAACTTCACTCTCAATGCTTTGCCGCTAGCCCCAAGAAAGTGAAAACTAAGCATTGTGACAGGTTAGATGAAAATGTCTGAAAAGAAGAGAATTTAAAGTGCTAACTATAACTTTGACTAGATAAATCTTCCTTCAGACACTTCCGTGACAGAATCCTTCTGTATTAGAGTAAGGCAAGAATTAAAGAAAAGGAGCACAGAAGTGGATTTTGTTCCTGGGTCAACAGTTTAGGATCTGAATTTATCCTGTACAGTAATTTATTAACAAGATTCCTCTGGTCCCAATTCTAGCAATAAAACATTTGTTTAAAAAGAAACAGAAACATCTGAGTAAAAGCGTACTTATTTACCACAGATTTGGGTTAAAAAGTAAAGCTACAGAAGAGTATGATATCATTTCTATGATATATAAAAAGAAAGGGGGTAAGATCTTCAAAAAAGTGCATCAGAGGCCGGCGCTGTGGCACAGCAGGTTAAGCCGCTGCCTGCATCCCATATGAGTGCCAGTTCATGACCCGGCTGTTCTACCTCCAATCTGGTTCTCTGCTATGGCCTCGGAAAACAGCGGAAAATGGCCCACCCTGCACCCATGTGGGAGACCCAGAAGAAACTCCTGGCTCTGGCTTCGGATTGGCACAGCTCTCATTGTTGTGGCCAATTGAGGAGTGAATCAATGGATGAAAGACCTCTCTCTCTCTGCCTCTCCTTCTCTCTGTGTGTAATTCTGACTTTCAAATAAATAAATCTTTTTTAAAAAGTTCATGAAAAATGTGTATTATGGAAAAATTTACATAGATTCAAACAATTTTTGCGCCAAACCAAATCTGTCTTTTGATTCTATTTTCCACATACTTTTCAAAGTACTCATATATAAATAAAGACAAAAGACTGGAAGAATACACACTCAAATATTAATGGGTAGACTATGGGTGTTTTGTTTTCTATCACTATTTTCTAAATTTGACAACAATTACTACCTTTAGAAAAAAGTGTTACTTTTAAAAAGATGATTATATTTGCCTGTAAACTTCCTGGGAAACAGTACTGGAAATAGAATAAAATAAAAACAATCACAACACTTATTAAATAAACAGTAAATTTAATCCCTGTAACAGAAGACTCAAGAGTATGGAGAAAATGCAAATTCTCTGGAATCTTTTAGACTAAAGCCTAACCAGTCTTTATAAAGAATAAAAACAACCTATCAAGGCTGACTTTGCAAAGTCATGATTCTAAATAATAAAAAGTTTCCATGAGTAGCTAACATTACCTAGCCCTTCTTAACCATACAGGAATTTTCCAGAGAATCCTGTAGTAGATCCATTTAAATCATTACAATGCTTGGCACATAATAAGTGCTCGACATCTTTTGATGAAAAAATGCCCCAGTTCATGTATGGGG
The DNA here is from genome assembly GCA_949820135.1 of Sylvilagus floridanus. Classification (NCBI taxonomy): domain Eukaryota; kingdom Metazoa; phylum Chordata; class Mammalia; order Lagomorpha; family Leporidae; genus Sylvilagus; species Sylvilagus floridanus. The sequence goes on from OX463243.1 coordinate 11,380,392, forward strand.
CAAGGCAACTTTCCTTCTGAAGGGCAAATGCCACAAATTATCAGATGTCAGCACAGTAAATGGTACTGTTTGAACTCTAATGAATAGAAATGACTCTTGGAGATCAAAAACAAGACTTTATTTGCCTCAAGTCATTCCCTGTGGGCCTTCTAGAGTGGTATAAACACTACAGCACCCGGACAGGAGTCTGACCCAGAGGCTGCCACTCATTCAGCCTCACACAGAAGAAACAAAGAGCAGCAGCCAGAATCAAGCGAGGCGACAGCCTTATGGTAAAATCTGACACTCAAAAGGGTATGGATTAAAACCATAAGCTTTACTCCCAACAGGAAAATGTTAAGTCTAAACCATGACAAAAATAAGTAATCTAAATAAATCCATACATATATGATGAACTAATATCTGACAAGGGTACCAAGAATACATAAAGGGGAAAGGATGATATCTTCAATAAATGGAGTTAGGGAAAGTGGATATTTACATGCAAAACCCAAAACAAAACAAAAAACAAAAACCAGGCCCTTATCTTACACCCTTAGAAAAATAACTCAAAATGGATTAAAGATTTAAATGTAATAATTGAAATTCTGAAACTTCTAAAAGAGAACAGAGAAATCTCCTTACAGTGGTCTTGGCAATGAACTTTTGGATACGATACCAAAAGCACAGGCAACAAAAGTAAAAGCAAACAGGACCTGAAAAATTGCTGCACAGCAAAGCAAACACCAAAATGAGAAAGCAACCTACAGAGCAGTATTTGCAAACCATATATGAGGGAACTTTAAAATGTTCATTAAAAAAACAGAATTAAAAGGTAAGTTTATGGGGCTGGTACTATGGTATAGCGGGTAAGGCTGCTGGTTTAAGTCCTGACTGCTCCACTTCTCATCCAGCTCCCAGCTAATGTGCCGGGGAAAGAAGATGGCCCAGGCACTTGGTCCTCTGCACCAGCGTGGGAGACCTGGAGGAAGTTCCTGGATCCTGGCTTCAGATCAGCCCACCTCCGGCCACTGCAACCATACGGAGAGTGAACCAGCGGATAGAAGCTCGCTCGCTCTCTCTCTCTGTAACTCTGCCTTTCAAATAAATAAATACATCTTTTAAAAATATCTTTTAAAAAGGTAAGTTTATTTTGTTCAAGAAGTTTTAAAATCCATGCATACTTTTTTTATAATATGCATTTGCCACCAACTTTTTGAAGACTGACTCCACCTATCTGTTCAATAAGCAATAGCCAAAATACAACAGGAACTCATATAACTCAGTAGCAAAAAACCCAAACAAACCAATTATAAAACAGGCAAAAAGGACTTGACTAGATATTTTTCTAAATAATACAGGCACTGGGGCCGGCACTGTAGCATGGCAGGCTAAGTCTCTGCCTGCAGTGCTGGCATCCCATAGAGGCCTGCTCCTCTTCCAATCCAGCGCTCTGCTACTGGCCTGGGAGGTCAATGTAAAATGGCCCAAGTGTTTGGGCCCCTGCAGCTGTGTGTGAGACTTGGAAGAAGCTCCTTGCTCCTGACTTCAGATTGGCCAAGCTCCAGTCACTGCAGTCACTTGGGAAGTGAACCAACCAGTGGATGGAAGACCTCTCTGTCTCTCCCTCGCTCTGTAATTCTGCCTCTCAAATAAATAAATAATTTTTTTTTTTTAAAGGCACCTTGTCTTCTTTTTCACTGTTACATCAGCTATATCTGCCACAGCACCTGGCACACAAAAGTGCCTATAAATATTTCCTGAACATAAAAATTTCCTTAACAACTGGATGATTATGGGCACAGAGATCAAAACATGATAAGGTACTGGCCATTGTGCCAGTTATTTTTTTACACTGATGGTTCATTATGGATTTTTTGGTATCATAAATAATATATCCTCCAAAATTCTATCTTTTTTTGGAAATGAAAATTGTCTTAATACTAGCATAGGACTGTAATGCACAAATTTGCCCTAAAGAGAGTGAAAGAGAACTAGCTTCCACAGAAAAACTGTTGTGCTTAGCACTCTACTTTATACACGCTTCCCCCTAACATCATGACCCTGGAGGCACTGTCCCTCTCTTACAGATGAGAAGAGAAACAGACAGGAGTCACAGGCCACGTCATACAACCAGAAAGTGTTGGAAATGGGATTAAAACAGATTCTTAAAACTAAAACTCACTTCATTTAGTCTACCCCACGTTGCCTCTATGGGAGCCAGAAAAACAAATACTTTTTTCAGTAACAACATACTAAGTGCATTAAATAATCCAGTTAATACTTGCAAGGAAGTGTTTTGACTATTCAACTTACATCCTTTTTGTAACAGCAAACATATAGGTAAATTAAGTGAACGTATCTTTTGTCAAGGTTGAAGTGATATGGGAAACAGATATTACTAGAAAAGATGATTCTGAAGAAACATGGCACTGTATATATTTTTACTCATATTGTACTTCTTATTTAAGAACTAAAAATACTCAGCTTTTGGGGTAGTTTTTGGGTTTGGTTTGGCAAAGAATGCAATGTGTCTTTAAGAGAACTGTGATGTAAGGTTTAACCTCAGGATACTTTTTAGATTTCCAATTGGAATTTCAAAGTTCAAATCTTTATCTCAGAATTTTCTAAATTTTGTAAACTTGAACAATCTATGTGATTAGCAACAGGGATATTATTAATTAATAGCATTGGCTGGGCATCCCTAATCCAAAAACATGAAAACTTCTTGAGTTCCGACATGAAACTACAAGTTGGAAATTCCACACCTGTCAAAACGCAGGTGTTGTGGCATAGTGCATTAGTCACTGCTTATGATGCCTGCATCCAACATGGGAGATGATTCAAGTCCTGGCTGCTCCACTTCCAACCAATCTCCCTGTCTAGGGAAGCAGCAGAGAATGGCCTAAGTGCTTGGGCCCCTGCACCCACATGGGGGACCCGGATGAAGTTCTGGCTCCTGGCTCAGTCTGGCCCAACCCTAGCCATTGCAGCTACTTGGGGAGTGAACCAGCGGATGAAAGATCTCTCTTCCTCTCTCTGTAACTCTAGCTTTCAAGTAAATAAATAATAATAAAACAAACAAAAAACTCAGGTGCACTAAAATGCTATATAAAATTACCTTCAGGCTACAAGTATAAGGTGTATTTGAAAAATTCACAAATTTCATATTTAGACCAGGGTTCCAGTTAATAAATCTCATTATGCATAGGCAAATATTCCAAAGCTCAAAATCTGAAACATTTTCTTATCCCAAGCATTTCAGATAAGGGATATTCAATCTTTCCAGCAATACAACAGAACATAAAAGTCACTGTTAGATTATGGGTGAACTGTGGTTTTTAAAAATCTGTTTAATACCTTTAAAATAAATGTCCTGTGCCTGGTTTTCTAGGAGGGTCAGAATAGCACTGAAGGAAGCTCACATTAACAAAAGGCAAAGAAAAATTATCAGGACTTCCTCAAAATGAGAGCTGTTCAATAGTGCAAAGTGCTTCTGGCCTCAGGATCAGCCCTTAAGGTATTCGGATCTGGCTGAGAAGCCCATGAGAGTATTTTAGGCATGGAAAGCCAAGGCACTCTGGCAAGAAAAAAACCCTAAAAGAAAGATCTCCACGAGTGAGATCCCAGTGGAAAGAATAGGCCATCAAAGAAGGAAGCACCTTTCTCTGAACGGAGGAGAGAACCTCCACTTTGACTATGACCTTGTCTAAATAAGATCGGAGCTGGTGAACTCAAAAGGCTTCCATAGCATTGGCAACTCATGACAAGAGCCTAGGGTGATTACTGACGCCATAAACAAGAGTGTCAATTTGTTAAGTCAACAAAAGGAGTCACTGTGCACTTACTCCTCATGTAGGATCTCTGTCCTTAATGTGTTGTACATTGTGAATTAATGATATAACTAGTACTCAAACAGTATTTTTTACTTTCTGTTTCTGTGTGGGTGCAAACTGTTGAAATCTTTACTTAATATATGCTAAATTGATCTTCTCTATATAAAAATAATTGAAAATGAATCTTGATGTGAATGGAATGGGAGAGGGAGCAGGAGATGGGAGGATTGCGGGTGGGAGGGAAGTTATGGGGGGGAAGCCATTGTAATCCATAAACTGTACTTTGGAAATTTATATTTATTAAATAAAGTTTAAAAAAAGTAGTGCAAGGTGCTGCCACATAAACCTAGGCTGCCTCCTAGAAAGGATTTTCTACCAAAGCTCAGATGATCACCCGGCTGGAAGAGGAACTGGAATCTCCGCTCAGCTAAGGAGATTTTAGGGGGCCGGCATTGAGGCATGGAGGGTTAAGTGTCTGCCTGCAGAGCTGGCATCCCATATGGGTGCTGGTTCTGGCCTGGCTGCTCAGCTTCTGATCTGGCTGCCTGCTAATGAGCTTGGGAAAGCAGCAGAGGATGGCCCACACGCTTGGGTCCCTGCACCCACGTGAGAGAAGCTCCCGGCTCCTGGCTCTGGCCTGTTGCAGCCCTGGTCGTTGTGGCTATTTCGGGAGAGAACCAGCGGATGGGAGAACAATCTCTCTCTCTCTCTCTCTCTCTCTCTCTCTCTCTCTCTGTATCTCCACCTTTCAAATAAATAAATAAATCTTTAAAAAAAAGAAGAAGAACTTTAGGCCCCTGAAGTAATTCCATGAAGATACTGGGACTGAGTGGGAAATTAGGCTATGTAGCAGCTGTTCTCAGAATGGTCCCAAGATCACCAAATTGGGGAGTCACCCAACAAGGTGGTAAACATGCAGATGCTTGGGCCCAGTCTCAGAAACTGAACCCACACTTCTGGAGTGAGGGCTGGAAATATATATATATTTTTTTTTTTGACAGGCAGAGTGGACAGTGAGACAGAGAGAAAGGTCTTCCTTTGCCGTTGGTTCACCCTCCAATGGCTGCTGCGGCCGGCGCGCTGCGGCCGGCGCACCGCGTTCATCCGATGGCAGGAGCCAGGCGCTAGGTGCTTTTTCCTGGTCTCCCCATGGGGTGCAGGGCCCAAGCACCTGGGCCATCCTCCACTGCACTCCTGGGCCACAGCAGAGAGCTGGCCTGGAAGAGGGGCAACCGGGACAGAATCCGGTGCCCCGACCGGGACTAGAACCTGGTGTGCCGGCGCCGCAAGGTGGAGGATTAGCCTGTTGAGCCACGGCGCCGGCCCGGAAATATTTTTTTAAAAAAGGTCGCAAGGCAGAATTCTAGAACACAATGAGTTCTGGACACAGGCTGGTGGTCAGGGACAACATGAGCGAGTGGCTTGCGAGCCACACAGATTTGCATTTAACCCCAATTCTTCCACCTAACAACTGATCGTGTAAGTCAGGCAAACCCTCCAGGCTTCAGTCTTATGAAGAAAACAGCATGACACTTTGCTGTGGATATCAAATCGAATAACGCAGATACACACGTGTGTGCTAGCTAGCAGTGATCAGCGGGAAGATTCTGTGAGATGAACTCTGTTCTTCCAGCTCTCAGTCTGTGAATGCCAGCTTGTTTTAATCTTTTAACACATAAAACACGAAAATCCGCTTATCTAATTCCCTAAAGCAAGGTTTCTGGGAACTTTTTTCCTCTTCTCCCTCTCAGAAGTCTTTTTACGACTCTTTCTTTCCCAAGCTGCTGCATTCGGAAAATGCCCTAGAGACATACAAAAGGGAGCTTCAAAAAAATGCATGGAAAATGTGCATTATGAAAAACACTTCATGTGGACTTGAAAATGTTTGCATCCAAATAAACATCTTTTAATGCAATTTTCCACGAACTTTTTAAAGTCCCTGAACCCTAGGTACCCGTTCGTGTTCTGCAGCTCTCTGCACTGCAGAATGTAAGATCTTTTTGTCCCTCCTAGAGCGTTAGCAAGATCGCTCCTGTTGAGAATGCACACCCCTGACAGAAGCCACTTGATCAAGATCACCGGACTAATTTAAGTGACAGAATCAGGTCTAAACCAGAGGTCACAAACTGGCCGTTTGGAACCACCTGTAAATATATTTTTTTTAATTGGCTGTCAACATTTAAAAGCAGAGGTTCCACATAAAAACCCAAGCATTGAGCTCGTCAAGAGAAACCTGACGCCAGTAGGCGCTGAGGCGCTCCCCACCCGAGCGCATGGGGTCCCCCCCGGGGCACCTCACTCTGCAAGGCACCTGCAGGTGCGCCCCTCACGGCCTTTGTCCTGAAAGCTCACGCCCTCCAGGATGCGCCTCCAAGCACGCGTCGCTTAAAGACGTTTAAAGAAATCCATCAGCACAAGCATACTCCGGGTACGGGTTCCGAACCTCTTTTCCTCTTGCTCCAGATAGCGGGTCCCTCGCGCAGGCGGGTACGCGTCTCCCACGGCGGCCAGGGTCAGGAGGGCGCAGGCTGCCAGGGCGGGGCCGGCCGGAGCCACCGCCCGCGAGGGTCTGCGGGCCCCGGGCGCGGCCGCCGCCGTCGTCGGCCCCGCGCACCCTCACGGGCCGCCCCGGACCCCGCGGCCCTCGCCGCGCCCTGGGGCAGCACCGGTGCTGGACGCACCGCCGGACAACGTCCCCTCTCGGCGCGTGCTCAGACCTCTTCGCTGCGGCCGAGCGCCCCTACTGGGGCCGCGTCACGAGCGCATCCCTCCGCGCTCCAGCCAATGGCGGACGCCTCCAGCTTCACGTGACTGTGTCCAGCCAATAGAGACACGAGTCGTCTCGTGACGTAGCAGGCGGCTCCCGGCGCTTTCGAACGGGCGCGGGGATAGTGCGAGAGCGGCGAGCGGTCAAAGCTCGGACTTTGGGATCCGTGCGTTGGTCTTAAGGGGATGACGCCGGGACCCTGTGGTGCACACGTGGGGACGCTGAAGACTGCGAGAGCCATACGCAGGGTCTGAGCTGGCCATGCGTAGGGTGGGAGGGCACCGGGTAGTGACCAGGTGTGGGCCGGCCATGAGGGGCCGACGGCTGCAAGTCCATCCTGCCGGAACGCGGGGCGCAGACTCCTGGTGCCGGCTGTCCAGACCCGGGGCGGCGCTGGCAGAACCACCTTCCCCGTCATGGTCCCCAGCAAGAGCCCTCTCTTCTCCTGCTCTTCCATGTCCTCTCCGGCCAACTCCCCTGTGGGATGCTGCCAACGAGTGGGTGGACAGGTGACTTCTAGCCAAGAGTGAGGGAGATCAGGAGGCGGCAGGGAGTGGAGAGTGTTTGTGAACATCCCCCCTGGGGAGAGGGGGAGAGGGTGCACCTGGACCTGTGAAGAGACTGAGCTGAAAACGCAAAGGTAGAGGCCATGTGTACGATGTAAGAGCCTGAAGAAACCTGATAGAAATACTCTATTCTTTGGGGCCGGTGCCGTGGCGTAGCGGGTAAAGCTGCCGCCTGCAGTGCCAGCATCCCATATGGGCACCAGTTCGAGTCCCAGCTGCTCCACTTCCGATCCAGCTCTCTGCTGTGTCCTGGGAAAGCAGTGGAGGATGGCCCGAGTGCTGGGCCCCTGCACCCGCGTGGGAAGATCCGAAAGAGGCTCCTGGCTCCTAGCTTCAGATTGGCGCAGCTCCGGCCGTTGCGGAGTGAACCAGCAGATGGAAGACCTCTCTCTCTACCTCTCTCTAACTCTGCCTTTCAAATAATAATTTTTTTAAAATACTGAATTCTAGTCACTTAAAAGATGTACGCTGTAGCTACTGGAATCATATTTTATAACAAAAACTTAGAATTTAATTTTAAATCAGCACTGTTATGGGAAATTTGGATTATGTAGACATCATTAATTTGATGAGTGTTTCACCAAAATGTGGGTAATATGTGCAAAAACCTATCCAACTTTACTTTCATTCCATGTTTACCCACCTTTTTGGATAAGATACAAGATTGAATGTATTTTTTTTTAAACTGCAATTTTGAGTTGTGCTTCAAAATAAGTGATGCTGTTTTGAAAAGCCTTGAAAAAAAACCAGTTGTAGCTTTAACTCAATAACAGTACTCCTCAGTGAGGGAGAAAAGTGATTACTACATTGTTTAAACTCTAACTTTTGAAATTTCTCAGTGCTTAAAACTGCTGCATTATCATGACACCATCGCAGATAAACTCTGCTCCCAACGTTTTAAATTTTTTTTTTTTTTTTTTTTTTTTTTTTTTTTTTTAGAAATGAGGATAACGGGGCTGGTGCTGTGGTGTAGTGGGTAAAGCTGCCACCTGCAGCACTGGCATCTCATACGGGTGCTGGTTCGAGTCCTGGCTACTCCACTTCCAATCCAGCTCCTTGCTCATGCACCTGGGAAAGCAGTGGAAGATGGCCCCTGTGCTTCCTTTGGTTCTAATTCAGCTTCCTGCCAATGTGTACCCTGGGTGGCAGCAGATGACAGTCCTCGTACTTGGTCCTCTGCCACCCACAAGGGAGACCTGTATGGAGTTCCAGGCTCCTGCCTTTAGCCTGGCCCCGCCCTGGCTGTGGCTGGCATTTAGGGAGTGACCCAGAGGATGGAAGTTCCCTGTCTGACTCTCACTCTCTCTTGCTCTGCCTTTCAAATAAGTGAATAGATAAAACTTTTTAAAAGAAAAGGATGGACATACATTTCTTTTTAATTATAAAATAAATATTCATGGGGCCGGTGCTGTGGTGTAGTGGGTTAAGCCACCACCTGCAAAGCCAGCATCCCATATGGGCACTGATTTGAGTCCCAGTTGCTCCATTTCTGATCCAGCTCGCTGCTGATGCGCCTGGGAAAGCAGCAGAAGATGGCCCAAGTTCGTGGGCTCTTGCACCCATGTGGGAGACCCGGAGGAAGCTCCTGGCTCCTAGCTTCAGCCTGACCCAGTCCAGGCCATTGCGACCATTTGTGGAGCGAACCAGTGGATGTCTCTCTCTCTCTCTCTGTCTCTCTCTCTCTCTAACTCTGGCTTTTAAAATAAATAACGTAAATCTTTTAAAAAATGAACTCTATGTTCATGGAAAACATCTCAAAAAAGGCAGAAAAGGGTCCGGTGTTGTGGTACAGCAAGTTAAGCCACTCCCTGTGATGCTGACATCCCACAATGGAACACTGGTTCTAGTCCCAGTGGCTTTGCCTCCAATCCAGCTCCTTGCTGGCCAGGTACATGGACCCCTACCACCCACATGAGAGACTCAAACAGAGTTCTGGGCTCCTGGCTTGAAATCTGATTTTATTTATTCAAATATTTATTTTTAATGAGAGCATATCCTACTACTCTATAACCTGTTTTTTACTTAAAAATATCTTAGTACCTTTACATAGCAAATGACTTCAAATTTAATGGCTTGAAAGATCGCACATTTGTTATCTAAGTTTCTATGGGTTGGCCCCAGGCACTGAGCCAGGAGTCGTACTTTATATCCACTATGCAGAACCTCCACTCCTTCAACCAAGTGAGAGTGATGAGCTGCTTCCTGCTGGCACTGAGGATTGTATCCATATAAGAATTCTACACGGAAACAGCAGGAAGACCCTTATCACTGTCCAAGGGATCGCTGATGATTACAATAAAAAAGAAACCAGCGAAGGCATTTGGGAAGCAGTTTGTCTGCAAAGGTACTGTAGCGGAGCATCCAGAATATGGAGAGGTAACTCAGCTGCAGGGTGACCAGCACAGAACGTACGCCAGCTCCTGGGAGAGATTGCACTGGCTGAAGGATCATGGGTTTTAAGTGCCTGTGGCTCACAGAAGCTTAAGTGAGGATTCCTTGCAATGAGTAGAATTGCCTTTCTTTCCCTTGTCCCAAGTTTAAAAACCTCACAGCTTGTATAATGTAACCATTTGGGGTTTGCTTTTAATTTGGACTAGTTTGACTCCATGCAATAAACCGAAAAGAACCAAAAAATATTTTGTTTCCGTGGGTCATAAGTCCTGTCAGTTTTTGTCCCCAGACTGCAAGACCCACACTCGGGTTATTGGCAAAACTCATCTTGCAGCTCTAGACTGAGGTCCCACTTCCCTGCTGACTGTCAGCTGTGCACTGCTCTCAGCTCCAGAGGCTACTCTCAGTTCTCTGCCATGTGGCCTCATTAGAACCCACAGTGTGGCAGCTTGTTTTTGTTAAAGCCAAGGGAGAGAAATTCTTTAAAAAAAAAAAAAAAAAGAGGGCTGGCGTCATGGCTAACTTGGCTAATCCTCCACCTGCAGTGCCAGCATCCCATATGGGTGCCGGGTTCTAGTCCCGGTTGCTCCTCTTCCAGTCCAGCTCTCTGCTGTGGCCCAGAGGGCAGTGGATGATGGCCCAAGTGCTTGGGCCCTGCACTCGCATGGGAAACCAGGAGGTAGCACCTGGCTCCTGGCTTCGGATCAGCACAGCGCACCGGCTGTAGCAGCCATTTGGGGGGTGAACCAATGGAAAAGGAAGACCTTTCTCCGTCTCTCTCTCTCTCTCTCTCTCTCTCTCTCACTGTCTAACTCTGCCTGTCAAAATAAAAATTAAAATTAAAAAAGTGGTTATTAAGGTTCTAACTAAACTTAACATGCCAGTCCAACACTCCCTAGAATTCTAAGCCCATCTGCGGGGCTGAAACTGTCTAGAAATGGCCGTGCGGCTGAGGAAGTGAGCAGCGTGCTGACCATCTGCCGCCTTGCTTCTCTGGGGAGCAGAGCTGCAGGAATTCACGGAGGTTAATGAGCTCTCTGGCACATGTGGTCTTGCACAATCTCTGGGTCTGAATCTCGTCGATTTGAGAAAACAAACACCCACTTGGAATACCTTGGGCGTGCACGTGCCTGGTCAATGATTAGAGTACTTGTGCTGCCGGGAGTTGTGGACCTTAGAGGCCATAAAGGAGTACTGGACCTTAGAGGCCGTAAAGGAGTACTGGACCTTAGAGGCCGTAAAGGAGTACTGGAAAACGACTTGGACCTTGTGGTCAGGCAGCTCAGTGTTTCAAACCTTAACTGGCCCACTCTTTTTGAGATTGTTTTTTTGAAAGGCAGAGTGACAGAGAGAGAGGAAGAGAAAGAGATCCTCCACCTGCTGGTTCACTCCCGAAACGGCACAGCTTAGCAGGGAGACGGCCTGGAAGAGGAGTCGCTGGGACTCAACCCGGCAGTCCAGTATGGGATGCAGACGTCACAAGCAGTAAGCAGCTTAACTACTTCTCCAAAGTACCTGCCCCTTCTTCACATGTTAACTGGGTAACTCATCCCTTTTACCTCTCTGAGCTGCTTCGTCACATGTAAAATGGAAATACCAAGAATTACGCTTTGCAGAGCTACCACAAAGATTAAATGAACATAAGTATGAAAAGTGACTGATGTAGAACAGGTATTGAACACATGGGAGACTATAATTATTAGTATGTAACAAAACTCTTACCTGAGTTACCTATACATTTATTTCTTCAAGCTTGAAATCAAACGCTAAGTGCCTCACACATGCTAGTGATGGCGCTGGACGATGGGGATTGGTAGAAACCAGAGGATAAGAGAAAAGGGGAGGAAATGATTATTTACTGAGAACTCACATTGAGCCGGCACTGGATTACAGGCTGGGAATCACAGGTTCTAGTCCAGGCTGCTCCTCTTCCCATGCAGCTCTCTGCTATGGGCCTGGGAAAGCAGTGGAGGATGGTCCAAGTGCTTGGGCCCCTGCACCCGCGTGGGAGACCCAGAAGAGGCTCTTGGCTCCTGGCTTCGGATCAGCACAGCTTCGGCCATTGCAGCCATCTGGGGAGTGAACCAGTGGATGGAAGACCTCTCTCTCTGTCTCTACCTCTCTGTAACTCTGTCTTTCAAATAAATAAAATAAATCTTAAAAAAAAAAGTCTAAAAATTAGAAATTTCAGGAGTATAAAGCATTTTGTTGTGCTAAGGACAGAAAACTCTGGGAGTGTGTGTGTTCAAGAAAGAAACATAGGTCAGGAAGGTGAGATTCCTTAAAGCAATACTATTTTAGGTGATACCTAAAAGTGAGTGTGAGTGCGAGGAGGGAGGGAGAACAAGGTGGAAGAGATTCCAGGCCAAAGACATAACCACATTCATGGAAGCTAGTATTTTTTTACAAAATTATTATTTTAAGAGTTATTTATTTGAAAGTCAGAGCTACATAGAGACAGGGAGAGACAGACAGAGAGATCTTTCATTTGCTGGTTCATTCTCCAGATGGCCACAATGGCCTGGGCCAGACAAGGCCAAAGCTAGGAGCCAGGAGCTTCTTCTGGTCTCCCACAAGGGTACGGGGGCCCAAGCACTTGGGCCATCTTCTACTGCTTTCCCAGGCCATCAGCAGGGAGCTGGATCAGAAGTAGAGCAGCTGGGTCATGAATAGGTGCCTATGCGGGATGTCGGTGTCCAGGCAGCTGCCACAATGCTGGCCCAAGCACATTCTCATTAGTTTCGAAAAGCAGGACTGAATTTCTGGGGGAAAAAAAAAAAAGGTGGGGAGTGGGATGGATAGAACTTGAAGTGAAGTGGAGGAGGCCAAAGTCCAAGATTTCAGATTTTCAGATTTGGACTAACAGCACTTCTTTTACTGAAAATTGTGCCATCTTGTGGCAACTGGCTGTCAAAGCACATCGTGCCAACAGCTCATCTTAGAATTCCAGTTCTTTTTGAGGTGGAAAGTCCCATCTTTAGAAAATAACTATTCCATTAGATGCCAGCTTTGTTAAGAGGTGTACCATTGATTATCTGCCTTCATCTATGGGATCGTGGTTTGAAGGCCTCTTCAAATAAAAATACATTTCCTTTTCCTTTTTTTTCTAACTGTATTATCTCAGTGATAATATTATTAAGTTGATATAATTCCACTTAAAAATAAGGAAATTTGGTTAGCCTTGTAAAACTGCAGTTCTGCCTTACTAAATTCATCTTACCTCTCTGTGGGACTGTTACTCAAATGGTAATGGAATGGTGAGACAGGTATAACAACGCCTGCTTCATAACATCACTCTCAGCAAAACGAGCCTAGTAAATGTTTGTTGTCTTTCTAGCCTTTTCTCGAGCAGTTGTTACATTTTATTAAGCTTACCGATCACTATTCATATCCTTAAAGGCCCAGAGACCCACAGTTTGATAAACCACTGCTTTTAGAGTACTTTCATACCAGCCTTGGACAGTCTGACTCCAGTCTAGTTCAGCCTTCAGATTTTTTTTAGATAAAGGAACAGAGGCCCAAGAGGGAGGAAATGACCTGTCTCATTTCTGCCCCAAGCCTAAACTGTCTGCTAACTTCCTTGCAGTCACTGTAGACAAGTGGGTATGGTAAATACATCCCTGTGTCTCCTACAAACAGAAAGAAGCCCAATATGGCAGCAGAGGGGTAGACAAGAAGGAGAAGGCTGGGTGATGAGAAAGCAGGTCGGGCCATTTTAACTACTCTGATTCCCATTCTACAGGCACTGGAAACCAACCAGAAAGTGTTAACTAGCAGCTGAAGTTTGGAACCATCTTGCAAACGGCACTTTTTCTTTTCAACCACCATATGTCTGGAATAGCCAAATCAGCAGTTTATTGCATAAGCTGACAGCAAGAAATTAACCTGTTTCCATTGAAGACTAAGGCCAAAAACAATTTGCTTAAGTAGACAAAAAAGATTTAGGTAGGCTGTAGAGGGAGATTCTTGCCTTCAAGTGTTGTGGGATACCAGACAAATTACTGAGGATTCTGCCTCCTGGAAAGCTATCTTTGCTTCTTTTTTTTAGTAAGATTTATTTTATTTATTTGAAAGGCAGAGTTACAGAAAGAGAGAGAAAAATAGAGAGAGATCTTCCATCCACTGGTTCACTCATGAAATGGCTGCAACACTCGGTGCTGTGCCAGATCGAAGCCAGGAGCTTCTTCTGGGTCTTCCACAAGGGCCATCTTCCGTTGCCTTCTCAGGCGCATAGGAAGTGGAGAAGCCTAGACTTGAACCGTGCCCATGTGGGATGCCGGCACTGCAGGCAGCAGCTTTACCTGCTACGCCACAGCGCCACACCCCTTCCCACCTCCCTTAATTCTTAAACCTAGCTGTTCAAACTTCAGGCACTTCATCAGATATGCCACACCCTCTCTCACCTTTGCCACGATGATCTCTTGGCCCAGAAAGTTCTGCCTTTTCTTTTCTCATCCTTTATGATTCAGCTCCATGGTTACTTCTTCCAGAAAGCCTTCCCTGTCCTCTGGATCCCAGCCCGAGTTAGGTGTGCCCACCTATGGAAAGAATATATAACTGCAATTTTTTTTTTTTTTTTTTTACAGGCAGAGTGGACAGTGAGAGAGAGAGACAGAGAGAAAGGTCTTCCTTTGCCGTTGGTTCACCCTCCAATGGCCGCCGCGGTTGACGCGCTGCGGCCGGCGCACCGCGCTCGTCCGATGGCAGGAGCCAGGAGCCAGGTGCTTTTCCTGGTCTCCCCATGGGGTGCAGGGCCCAAGCACCTGGGCCATCCTCCACTGCACTCCTGGGCCACAGCAGAGGGCTGGCCTGGAAGAGGGGCAACCGGGACAGAATCCGGTGCCCCGACCGGGACTAGAACCTGGTGTGCCGGCGCCGCAAGGCGGAGGATTAGCCTGTTGAGCCACGGCGCCGGCCTGCAATTTTTTTTAAGATTTATTTTTATTTATTTGAAAGACAGAGTTACAGAGAGGCAGAGTCAGAGAGACAGAGAGGTCTTCCATCCACTGGTTCACTCCCCAGATGGCTGCAACAGCCAGAACTGAGCCATTTCAAAGCCAGGAGCCAGAAGCTTCTTCTGGGTCTCCCATGTGGGCGCAGGAGCCCAAGGACTTGGACCATCTTCCACTGCTTTCTCAGGCCATAGCAGAGAGCTGGATTGGAAGAGGAGCAGCCTGGACTAGAACCGGCGCCCATATGGGATGCCCGCACTTCAGGCTAGGGCGTTAACCCCCTGCGCCACAGCGCTGGCCCCTATAATTGCACTTTTACAAAGGACTCACATGATCATTTCATTCTTTTCAAAAGACGAGATCAGATTCATTTAGGCCACTTTTATCGGTTAAATACATGATTGTTTAATTATCTTCAAGAAGCTAGATTGGCTTGATCTATATCCACTTTATTAATGAGACTCAGGGGATTGAAATCCAAAGTGAGGCCCGCCGGTTCATGACACAGCTGGGTGACAGGCACAGACCTTGGCTTGGTCTTCTGACTTCTAGTGCGTTTTCAATTTCCCCTCTACCCACTGAAACAGAATCAGGGGAGAGAGCAGAAGGCGCACCCTCTAAACCACGAGACTGGCACAAAAACAGTCATCCCACCTTTCCCCTCCCCCTTTTCACTGTGACCTCTCCTAGCTGGAAGCCTTCCTGTGCAACCCAGCCACTGTCCCCCCCGCTGGAGAAGACATCTCCAAACTCTGAAAAATATAACTTGCCTGACATTTCTGAAAGTGCGTCCAGAAATGAAAGCCAGTTAACCGGCAGCTCCGTTGATTAATTCACTACCTAATTAGTGTTGGGAGAACTCTGTGAGACGGTCAGATGAAAGGCACCGGATCACGAGAGCAGAATGGGTCCCTGCTGTTCCAGACCCCGTGGCTGGTGGTATGGGAACAGTGCATACCCCGAACAGAAGATGAGGGCGAGAGTTTTCTCTGCACACTGATAGCAATGTTCTGACTGAGCTGACCACACGCAAGGACCAGAGAACTCACAGCCTCTCCAAGGCTCTCCTATGGGCTGAGGCTTCGTCCCCCTTTCCCCAACTCATACAGTGAAGCCCTGCGTGTGACTGCACTGGAGACAGGACTTGGGAGGTAATTAAGGTTCCGTAGGTCTTAAGGGCAGGGTCCTAATCTGTTAGGATACTGGCCTTACAAGAGGAAGGGAGATTTCTCACCATCACATGTTCCAGAGAAGGGCCATGTGAGCACACAGTAAGTGCTGGCCGTTTGCAACTGAGAAAGAGACCCCTTGCCAGGAACCTAAGCAACTGGACCTTAATCTTGGATGTTTAGCTTCAGAAAAATGAAAAAAAAAATTTTTTTTTTTTGCTGTTTAAGCCACTTAGCGTATGGTATTTTGCTATGGCAGCCTAGGTAGGCTAAAAGAATTTTGACGGCCACTCTACTCTGGCACTCTAAGAACCTAGTTAGGTGTAGGGCCCGAATAGAAAAGCTATGGGCTTTGGTCTACCTTGGCATTGCTGCCAACTATTTAGAAATTCTATTTACTTATCTTAACAATGTATTTGCAAAGGGCAGAGTGAGTGAGAAGGTGCTCCCATTTGCTGATTTGCTCCCCCACCAATTCATAGGTGAAGCCCTAACCACAAACATGACTGTATCTGCAGTGAGGACTGAAGTGGCTGACAGGATTAGCGTCCTTACAGCAGGAGGCACCAGACGGATCGGTCTGCACCGAGTCAGGACACAGGGAGAAGGCAGCTGCCCACAACCAGCAAGAGAACCCTCTCCGTGATCGGGCTGGGTGGGCACTTTAACCTTCAGAACCGTGAGAAATAAACTTTAGTCTATTCCTGAACCGTGGCAGCCCCAGATGACCAAGCCAACCAATACCACTGGGTCTGGGACTCCCTCCTATTTCAAGTATTTACAGATTTCTGTCTACACTACACTTGCAGTTAATCTAGTGACTGCCATCTGTTGATACTTGTCCCTTGTTCTGAGGGTTGCTAGGTTTTTGTAAATGTTTACACCTTTATTTCAGTTGGTTCTGGGAGATAAGGAAATTGAACAAATGTTTTCCGTCTGCCACCTTGACCAGATCACAGTTTTTGATATTAGAGGTTGTTATTAGCTCTGATCAGCAAAAAAACAACATCCACACTAGGTATTTAAACAGAAGGAAATTTATACAGAAAATGAGTAGCAGGTGTGGGAGTAGCCAAAAGGATGGTGTGAGACTCGGGAATCCAGAGCCACAGCCTGGTCTATGCCGCAGGGGCCAAGTTCGCATCACCATTGCTGGGCCACGGGAGTTCAGTGATGCTCCATCCCACTGCCGCAATGGATTGCTTACTACTACAGGCACGAGCAGAAATGTTTATCTTCCTTAAATCTCATCTCCCGTTGGTACCTCCCAGCATCAGGACCTGCTGCAAGGTTGGCTGTAGACTTCAGACTCCTCACTCCCGTAGCAGAAAACAATAAAGAGGCAGGCGTGGAACTAGGTCACAGCATGTAAATAACCCATGCAGTCTACTCTTCAAACGACTTGGCACCTCCCACACCTCACTGCCTGTATTCAAAACTAGAAACAAAAATGTTGTACTTCTTCAATGTGATGCAGCCATACTTTGGGAGGTGGGGTACTCTACTTCTCACCTCCAAAAGGGAAAACACTAATTCCTATTAATTCCTACTAGTCACCATAGTAACGTCTGGATGATACTAATTCCTTTTCCAGGTGGAATTTCTGTAGACCGAAAAGTAATGAAAATTGCTACCAAAACTGTTTAACAAAAAGTAAGGAAGCAAAGAAAGGAAAACTTGGTTTATACACACACACACATATACACCGGAAAAACAAGAAAGTACAGTTTGTGCAGTTTTCACTTATACAGCTGCTCCTGAAGCTATAGTCAAAATTTCTAACTTTTTCCCTTCACCTCCACTTTCCATGTTTTCTGCTATCAGTTAAACCTCATCTGGCTGCAAGACTAAGCCCAGTAGTGACTCAAACCTTCAATGTCAAAGGGTTTGAACTCTGAATAGTTGTACTAACATTAAGAGGCCGTGGTGTTGCATTAACATTGAAAACATGCACTCACAGATCGCAGTATAGGCTGGGAAGGGGTAAGGGGGAGAGAGACGCCTTCCCTTAGGCCAGGGCAAGGAAATTCTGGGAGGTGGACTAGGGACCATGGTTGGGGAGTGAGTGGGGGCCGGTGGGTGATGGCCACACTGCCTGAGGCAGGAGTTGGCAGGGGGAGCATCACGGGGAGCCCGGTGGATGCCCAGGAGGCACTGGGCCAGTGGTCACCCCTTGTGACACCTCTGGTGCCAATGCACTGGGCTCTAGTCCAGGACTGACCCCTACACAAGGAGCTCCTCCAGCTGGTTGTGCACCTGGCATCAGAGGAGCCCCCTGCCCACTGCACCCACCCTTCAGCACCACAGGGGGTTGCCTCCAGGAGGCCAGGCTCCATGTGCATTGTGGGGAGGGCCTTCTTATCCTATGGGGACACCCCTTTTTATTCTTCCCGGCATGAGCACCATGATGTAAACATCACTGCAGCCACTTGTCTGCATGTCCTGGTGCCGGTAGATAAGACATGAATGACTGGATGCACATGAGTGAATGAATGAACGCCCCCATAGAAGCACGTCCTTCAGGGTAGAGTGAGGAAGTGAGGTGGGCACAGTGGGCTAGGAAGGGGAGAGGCTGGGCCAGAGGGCGCTGCCAGGAGCAAGGTCACAAATATCGGGACCTGCAGAAGCCTACGGCCACATTACTCGGACTTGCGACAGGACCATTTGGCATCGGGGCAGGGGCGGGGGTGGGGGTCGGCAGGGAAGCCCTGGGATAGAGCAGCACGTCCTGGGAGGATGAGGAGACCATTCCGGGTGAAGACGTGCAGCAGGGGCAGCCCCCAGCCCATGGAACCATCTGGAAGAAGTTCAGAGGAGGGAAGGAAGGGGCTGGCATATTTAGGAAGCCATGGCTTGCCTGTCGTGTTAAGACCAGAACCCTCTCCCACCTCCCCACCTAATTTTTTTTTATTTTTACTTTTCATTATAAAAATTTTCAGACAGAAAAATGAAAAAAAAAATCATGGCCATTCGTAGACACCTGGGTTCAACAAGTAACTGTTCATAGTCAGCTTCAAAATAAATTACAGACATGGGATTCTCATTCTAATTAACAATAAAACCTGAACATCACTCTTACCCAGTCCATCGAGGGGGCTTGTCAGTGGGCGAGAGCGGAAGGGCTAGCAGCAAGGACAGGCAGAATCAGGAAGGTAACTGTCCCTAGCCCTGGGACGGCAGGGACAGGAGAAAGCCAGCTGAAACCCAGAGAAGTGTCTCCGTGGAGCAGGTCACCTGCCCGGAGCAGAGGCACAAACCCACCTGAGCATCTAAGAGCACAAGGGAACTCACTCCTCATCCTCTCCCTCTCCCTGCCACCGCCTCCTCCGAGTTCACCTGCTGGCCAATCCTGCTGGATACCAGGGCTTTTGCTAACTCAGGTTGTGGTGACCAAGAATCCCAGCCTCTCGGTGGCTCCCCACAGCACCTGTCTATTCCCGCTCTGCCCTCCTGTTGGCTGTGGGCCGAGCAGCCACCCAGTCTGGGACCTGCCCATCTCACACTGAAAGGCTTGCAGACCCTGCTGGGGAGGAGCATCAGTCATTCCCACTCAGGTTCATGCTCAGAGCAAGTCTGTGACCAAGCAGACAGCAGGGCCAGCAGTAGGACTTTGCCCAGGAAAACAGTTCAAGATGTGAATGGGTATTTGAAAACAGCACAATTTCTGTATGGAGGGGAGGGAGTCAGCCCCAGGCTGAGCAGACAGGAGGAGGCAAGGCTGAGGGCCAGCAGGAGGTCTGGCACAGCGATGCAAATTCAACTCCCTACAGCCCCCTGTGTCTTTTTCAGCCAGCTTGTTAAAGCCAGGCTCCACGGGCCTCTGTTGTGGTGTGCGGGTGCAGTGGGCTAAGCAGGTGCCTGCAAAGCTAGCATGCCTATGTCTGCTGCCCCGCTTCTGATCCAGCTCCCTGCTAACGCACCCGGAAAAGCAATGGGTGATAGCTCATCCATTGTGTTTGGGCCCCCGTCACCCATGTGGGAGACCCAGATGGAGTTCCTGGCTTCCGCAGCTATTTGGAGAGTGAATCAGTGGATGGAAGATCTCTGTGTCGCTTTCTCTCTGTAACTCCACCTTTCAAAAAGGTAAATAAATAGATACATCTTAAAAAACAAAACAACACAAAACACCGGGCTCTAGTGACAGACTCTGCCACGCCTGCAGCTGACCCTGTACAATATGGCAACACTGTCACCTCCTGAGGCAGCTGAGGGCACACAAGGCATTCAGTCTCACCAGTGCACCTGCTAGGAAATTCTTCTAACAGTGTGGAGGTTACTCAAAAACTCTACAAATAGGGGCCAGCCTCGTTGCCCAGCCTGTTAAGCCACTGCCTGCAGCACCAGCATCCTATATGGGCACCAGTTTGAGCCCCATCCAGCTCCTTCTCATGTGCCTGGGAAGGCAGTAGAAGATGGCCCAAGAGCTTGAGCCCCTGCACTCACGTGGGAGACCTGGAAGAAGCTCCTGGCTCCTGGCTTTGAATCGGCTCAGCTCTGGTTGTTGTGGCCATCTGGGGCATGAACCAGCGGATGGAAGACCAACCTCTCTCTCTCTCTCTCTCTCTCTCTCTCTCTCTGACTGTGCCTCTCTGTAACTCTGCTTTTCAAACAAATAAATAAATCTTTAATAATAATAATCGTGACATGACATGAATAATCATAAAAATGGCAAGCAAGACACATAGACAATGACCTTTTACTGAACTCCACACCAGTAAAATAAGTAAATATATAGAATTATTAGAGAACAAAAAAGAAAAAGCCTATTGGGGTTAATGCCTCAAATTTCATTCATGTACTTTTTCAAGAGAGAAAGCCTTTGGCCTTCATACGGGTCCATTTTGATTTGGCAACAATTAAATAAAAATTAAATATGCAGCATAATTTTGAAAGAACCATAAATATCAAAGATGTTCAAATGCAGTAAAACATTTCACATACAAAACAAATTTGTACTCATAAACAAAACTATTACATCCTGCACCGTCTCATTCTTTGGCCTGGGGGATTATCCTTGTGCACTGGGCTTTTTTGGATCTTTTCAGTTTGAGGTAATGAGTGGTGCCCAAGGAGCTGCAGAAGTAGCAGAGTGAGGTGCCCTGCACCCTGTGCCCCAGTTCCACCCTGAGGCATCTCGGGTTAATTGGCCACAGGTAATCAAAGTCGAGAGCAGGAGGTTGGCATTGGTACCTGTGTGCTGGTCAAGGCCATCTGATCATGCCAGGATTCGGGTCATCATCGCTGCATTCAAGACAGAGAACGATGCGCGTTCCACTGTCAGACATTCGCACACAGAGGAAAACTCCCAGGGCCCTCACGGCACGCCTGGGGTCTGTCTCCATGGCTGCAATCGCTATGCCCTCGGGACTGACCCAGGATCGAGGGGAGACTGATCTCAGGCAGCTGGGGTGAGAACTACACCTGCTGTGACACTGATGTGGAGCCCCACACCCAGTCTCAAGTTGAACCCAGGAGCTCTCTGAGTAACTTGGGGAAGAGTGCGATATGAAAGAAGAGATAGTGGCCCTGCGCCCATCTGCAGCCTACACACACACTGTGAAGCTCCATGATAACCGTGGCCGTTGTTTAGAACTTTGACCAACAACAGATTTGAGGGGAGTGTTTCAAGACTGACATTGTTTAGAATAATGGGTGCACGGTGATAATAAAAAGCAAACCAAAGTTGAGTCAGTTCAGTCAATGTTTTAAAATTCTGTGCAGAAAATGTACCCCTAATGGACTTCCCCACCCCAGGACCTGCCACTGTTCCATCCTTGGGGCACCACAGGGACACACGTTCCCACTGGGCTTTGCAACATTTGCCTGCTGGGCTCGAGTTGCAATTCCAGCCCGGACTTTTTCCACGGGATGAATGCTAAGCTTATAAACAGAGAGAGGCTCCAGAACAGAGCCTCAGCCCTCAGGTGTGCGGGTTGCTCACTCTGCATGGCCGGCTCAGGAGGTGCAGGGGGCTGTGGGCGGTTCCAGTCTCACCTGCGCTCTGCTGCTGCAGCTTGCCTGTGACAGGAGGGGACACCTTTATCTAATTGGTACAAAGCTGCCACACAGGCAGTATCGTGCGTGCATTCTGCCCCCCTCCCCAAAGATAAGTCGAAGTCCTGCCAGCAGAACCCATGACCATGTGATGAGAGTCCTTGCAGATGTAATGGGTTGAGATGTAGTCAGGCTTGATTAGGGTAATGATGGTGTCTTATCAGGAGAGGCAGATTCAAAGACCCAGACGCAAGGGGAGGAAGTTCTTGGGACGGTGGAACGATGTGGTCACAAGCCAAGGGCACCCACGGACTGCGGGCCACCAGCAGAAGTCAGAAGGGCTAAGCGAGGGCCTTGATCTGTGACCCAGCGCTCTAAGCTGCCTGTCCGTGGTGCTTTCTTAGAGCGGCTCCAGAGCACTACGCAGGCGGACAGCCCTGTTCTCAAACCCTCGTCTTCAGTGCTTCCAGTCATCATGACTGTTCCCTCGCTCCCCAGATACTTCTCAGTGCTGGAGAGGAGGTAGGGATCGGCGGGAGGGCCTTATTCTCAAGAAACTGAAAGAACTAGTGGCAGAGACAAAACAATAAAGCAAGACATAGAAATGAGTGAGTACCTGGAGACTTCATGGCCGGCACCGTCTCATCCATCAGCGAGCGGAAGCAGTGAATGTCCTTCCAGCCTCCGAGGCAGGACTGCAAGGTGAGTGGGGAGGCGCTCGGAATGCCCCAGTGTCCATGAGGGCCAGCTGTGCAGGACGGGAGCGGAGCAAGGCACTCACACCGCCCCGCAACTGGCGGGAACCAACAACAAAGGCCAGATTCTGGTGTGTCTCCAGTGTGTCTGTCCTGCGCAAAGCCCCCCGGCCTCCAACCTCCAAGAGCACTCTGGCTTCTCAAATGTCAACTTTCAGCCCAGCATGAGGGTGGGAGGAGCCCCACTTGGAAGGGGGATTGATCAGGGTGTCATCGCTGAGGCCGGAGAAGGCTCGCCAGTCTCCCAGCACCCAACGCGCGCGCTAAGGCGAACAGACCTGACTTAACAATGCTCACCTTCACAATGGTGGGAGAGCAACGTGCTTTCGGCAGACAACGTAGTTTGAACTTGGAGGCCACTGGAGGGTGAATCAGCGGCAAAAGGAAGACCTTTCTCTCTGTCTCTCTCTCTCACTGTCCACTCTGCCTGTCAAAAAAAAAAATAAAGATCACTTGGCAGAAGTGGCCATGGGTCACTGTAGAGCTGCATGCACCTGCTCCCCAGTGGGGGGTGGAGTCACCCTCCAGGCACAGCTGCCCCTCCTGCTTCAAAGCCCAGGGCTACGCTGAACGCTGAGGCACAACCACTGGCTGTGAGCACAGAGAGGTCACACGGGAACCAACCTGAATCAGAAAGCTGAGTGTATAACCGACGGAGAGTGACTCTCCCATTGTGTCCACAGAGGCCCGACAGCCAGTGTAGGGGCTGCCAGGTGGGCTCGCCCCCAGCACCCCATCTTTCCTTGAACCTGGGGGAAGTGAGGGGACAGGGAGGGCTAGAACAGTGGTCAGAGCCTCTCCTGGCTTCCAGGTGACATCATGCTGGCATGGGACCCAGGCCCTAATGCCAAGGGCCTCTGAGAGCCACCGGGGGGCCAGCAAGCCCAGGCTTGGATGCACCCTTGATGGCTGCCCTGGGGGAAGGGAGAAGCGGCCTCCCAGCATGCATCAGCAGGAAGCTGGTGGGAAGCGGAGTGGCCAGTATGGAACATGGGCATGGCAAGTGGCAGCTTAACCCCCTGTGCTGCAACAGCCACCCGGAAAACACACTCCCATGACCCCAGGGCCCCCTGGGTCAGAGCCTGGCACAGCTTAGTGGGACTCTGCTCGGGGTCCCACAGGACAGCGGCCAAGGCCGACGGAGCCTCTTCCGAGCCAACTCGGGCTGCTGGCAGAGTGCACTTCCTTTCTCTCGGGTCCTGACCACGTGACCCCTCCACGAGCCTCTCACAGCACGCCTCAGACCTCTCAAAGGTCCCCCGAGCTTCTCAGACCCCCGGGAGACGCCTGGGCCCTCCTACAGGGCTTGTCCGGTTTGGTCGGGCACAGGTTAATGTCCTTTTTGATGTATGCCAAGTCAATCCGTGTGGACTTTGTGTTTGCAAAACCCCTTAGCCACCTGAGATAACTCAAGTCAGGAAAGGGATGGATTATTCAAGGCACGGACACCAGGGGGCGACCTTAGCGCTCCGCTCACCACACTCGGTCTATTTACAATGTTGAGCAAATTCTGCTCTGATCTGTGATACACATCTAAGACAAGCAAGTAGGTTTCTAAATGAAGGTGGACTTTTAACAGGAAGTGTGGAGGTGAGATATATTCTCCTCCCTTGTTTCAACACACTGCTTATCATCTAGGGAAGAGACACGTAGAACTTGATAGAGCTTAAAAAAATTAAGTCTTTTCAATCCCATTTCATTCTATGAGGACAGAGGAAACACAATTGGCAGGACTCCTGGGCACAGTTGTGTGGATTGGGCACTGCACAATCAGGAAGTACCATTCTCAGCCAAACTGCTGACAATCCCCCAGGAGTTATGTCGTCTGAACATGTCAGTCTTGCTCTCCTACACTGAATGAGGGCAGACCTGTGGTGATCACAGGTCTCAGTACCCTAGGTGTCCTGAACCAGACTTGAGCCTGTAGCGCCCTCCTCTCTGGGCAGGGATACCCACCCACTGTGTGTGTGCTGGGGTAGGAATGGGCTGTGTGGCATACCCTCCTTGGTCAGCTGTCAGCAAGGTAGGCCTTCCGGTGTGATGAATCCAGATCGTGGCACAGCGTTGGGCGTGTGGCTGGGGGTGGGGGGAGCCTTTGGGTAGCTGGAGATACAGTCTGCCGCTCAGTAACTGTCACAGCAGGAGGGAAAGTGAAGTCAGATACAGAGGATCCCCCCCCCGCCAAAAAAAAAAGGCTATAGCACAGCTATGGAGGGAGCACTCATTCAAATTCCAGCTCTGCCTCTTGGGTGAAGGAGGTCACCCCCGGGCCCAGTTTCCCTGCTCGTAAATTAAGGGTAGGAACACCAACTTCCGGGACTGGAAGATGTGAGGCTGAATGAGATAACGCAAGGGGGACGCAGAGTTTCACACATGTGCCTCTGTCAGTGGCTGGGGCCACCTGCGACTGTACTGGGAGACGCCCCCTTCTCAGCAGCACACCGGGAAAACGTCCCGTGGGTCTTAGCAGGAAGCTTGGGGGCAGGAGCTCGGGCTGCTCCTGTTCCCGGAGGCTCCCGTTTCCAGACATTTCAAACCAACCGAGTGGGTGGGAATCCCTGCACCCCCCACAGTGAAGCCCGGAGCTGGGAGCTCCCTGCAGCTCTCGGGACCTGGAGCAACCACGAGCCGTGGAAAGCACCCCACACCCCGCTGTGTCCACCGCCACCTGCCTGTCTCTCTGCACAGTTCAACAGCACTCCCGGGGCACCTAGCATGCCTTTGCCTTTTGATGCTCAGCACCCAGCAAGCTATCTGGGAGAGAAAATGCTCGATTGGTTTTCTTGTGCCCTCCCCCCCATTTCATTGCATTATAATTCACAAAAGTAGCTTATATTCCAAGTCCGCCGTGCGAGGTGTTGGTCCGTGTATACATGGTGACATGACCACCGTAAGCAAGCTAATCGACATATTTGTCACCTCTCCTAGTTACCACCCTGTTTTGTGGTGAGAACACTTCAGATCTCCCATAATGCATTTCAAGTATACAACACGTTATTAACGACGCTGGTGACCATGCTGTATGCATGCTGTATCATACAAGTGCAGATTCCAGCACTTGCTCATCTTACAACCACAAGTTTGGACGCTTCGGCCAGCATATCCCACTCCTCACCCCCAGCGCCTGGGAACCACCACTCTGCTCCGTTTCTACCAGATCCACTTTCTCCGATTCCCACGTGTAGTGAGATCATGTCATCCAGTTTCCTTTTCCTGAGAACTGTTCCCAGCTAGCCTGGTTAGGACCCAAGGTGACCAGCAGAGGGCGCAAGAGCCACGGAAGACGCAGGGCGGGGCGAGGAGCTCTGCGCTAAGCAAGATTTCCAGGAAACATTTTTAGCAAGCATCACATTTATAAAACTTTTTTTTTTTTAATGTTGTATTCTCTTCCTCTTCCCTATTCGTTGCAAGATCTGTCACTCGGCAGCTGCAAAGACTCAGGGCTTGGGAAACTACCAGAAAGTCAAGGCTACCGCCCCCAGGGTCCATGCGTATTTCAACAGCTGGAGAGGGTTTAGATGGAATGGAGAGGAGATGGGAAAAAACTTGACTGGGGAGGGAGCAAATCTCGCCAGAAGTGGCCTTTGCCCCTGCCTGGGGCTGCCGGCCCAGGTCACTGGGCTCCCAGCAGTCTGTCAGGGCTGCCACGGCAGGGAGTGAGCACCCTGTCACCAGGGGCATGCAAGAAAATGGAAGCAGGGCTAGCACAAATACCCCAAAGGCTGCTGGGAGGATTAAGTGTGCTGTTAGTGTGTCTCACTCCTCCAGGGTCTGCATGTAACAGTAGTAGCAGGAAACTTTCTAATCGTTACCATTTAGAGAAGGGAGCTTGTAAATGACTGGGCGTTTCTCTGGAAAAAGAAGAAGTTAAAAGAAAAAAAAATACTGGCTAAGGTAACACTTTTGATATGGACGTGCATAGATTTGTATGATCAGAAGAACTGAATCTAGACCAGGAACTGACAAACCATGGCCCGCCACCTGTTTTTTTGTATGGCCAGCAAACAAATGGTTTTTACATTTTTAAGTGGTTGGAAAAAGTCAAAATAATAATATTTTGCAACACATAAAAATTTTTATCAAATTCGAAGTTTTGGTGCCAGCATTGTGGCATAGTGGGTAAAGCTGCTGCTGCATCTTATATGGGTGCTGGTTCGAGTCCTGGATGCTCCACTGCTGATCCAGCTCCCTGCTAATGTTCCTGGGAAAGCAGCAGAAGATGGCCCAAGTGCTTGGGCCCCTGCACCCATGTGGGAGACCCCGATGAGGCTCCTGGCTTCTGGCTTCATCCTGACTCAGCCTTAGCTGCTACAACCATTTGGAGAGTGAACCAGCATATGGAGGACAGCTCTCTCTCTCTCTCTCTCTCTCTCTCTGTGTGTGTGTGTGTGTCCTTCTTTCTCTGTAACTCTTTCAAATAAATAAATCTTTTTTAAACATTTCAAAGTTTCGTACCCTGAAATAAAGAACTCAGCCACAGCCTTTCGCTCCCTGTTATCCTCAGCTACTTTCACACTGAGCACCCAGCCCATGACGGAATGCTTTCTAACCCTTGATTTAGGCTTTGCAAACCAGCAAGGCAAAGGATTCATCCAAAAATTCCCTCCTGTTTTGTCATGCAGGGAAACTGAGGCTTGGACAGGGAAGAGGTTTGCTCCCTGAAGTAGCAGGGTAAAGTCCTGGGCTCCTGCTGAGGCCCCTGCCTGCTCTCCACGGCATTGCAAGCTGGCCCTTGCGTCCAGTGCAGGCACTGAAGGACTGGGCGAAGGCAGAAAGTACACAACGGGAAACAGGACTGGGGCCTCAGGGACCCTCAGGGCCTGTGGAGGCGGCCCCAGCTCCTGTCCTGTGCTTTTGGCCCAGAACCACGAAGGAGGCAGGTCCTAGTGTCTCTGAGCCAGGATGTCTCTAGGCCACAGAATCATTGCCTGCAAAATAAGCATCGCACTCACTGATCTGCAAGCACCCAGTAGGAGTGCCCAGCCTGCTGCTGGAGGAGTCGGTGCCCAGCCTCCTGCCTCCCCTCTCCCCTTCCTCCATCCTCGAGAGCAGCCTGGACCTGAAACCAGAGCTCGGCCTTAGGTCAGGAAGGACAGATGTACACCTGACTCCTGTGGAATGTGGGCAAAGACATCCTCTCGCAGGTGCTGGGGAATAGGTCTCCCAGCTAAGAGGTAGGACCAGATCCCCACCCCCACCCCTTGCAGGCTTCCCAGGCTAGAGGGGACTCCGGCCCACATACACAGGCTGCAGAGCCCTCCAGGAGCTCTGTGCATGTTAAAAGTGTTAAACTGGGAGGGGGGCATCATGGTGGCCCACTGGGCGAAGCCTCTTGCAACACTGGCATCCCCTAGCCAATGCCAGTTGGAGTCCCTGCTCCTCTCATTCCCTGGTGCATCGAAGGCAGAGGAGGATGGCATAAACACCTGGGCCCCTGCCATCGGTGTGGGAGACCAGGGTGGAGATCCAGGCTCCTGGCTTCCAGCCGGACTGAACCTGACTGTTGTGGCCGTTTTGGGAGAGTGAACTAGCCGATGGAAGATCTCTTTATCTCTCTGTTACTCTCTCTCTCTGTCATTCTTTCAAAATAAATAAAATCTTTTGTAAAAGAAAGTGTTAAACTGGGGCCAGCATTGTGGCACATCAGCTTAACCCACCTCTTGCAGTGCCAGCATCCCATTTGGGTGCCAATTTGAGTCCTGGCTGCTCCACTCCTGATCCGGCTCCCTGCTAATGTGCTTGGGAAAGCAGCAGGAGATGGCCAAGTACTAGGTCCTCTGCCACCCACATAGGAGACCTGGATGGAGTTCCAGGCTTCTGGCTTCAGCCTGGCCCAGCCCTTGCTGCTGGGGCCATTTGGGGAATGAACCAGAGGATGTGAGCGCTTTCTCTCTCTCTTTCCCCCTTCTCCCTGTCTCTCTGTAACTCTGCCTTTCAAATAAATCTATTTTTTACAAAGTGTTCAACTGCAGAGTATCTGACACTTGGAGGTGGGGGGGGCAGCCTGGTGAGTGGAAAGCCCCCCCCCCCAACAGGAGGAGGACAGGGCTGAGATGTGGCTCTCTTTCTGATGAAAAGAAACAGAAAGGACGGGAGCTGAAGGAAGGAGAGGCATCGAGGAGGGAAGGACTTAGAGAAAGAGGGAGAAGGGGAAGGATGGAGAAGGAAAAACAAGGGGGAGGGGTGGGGAGGACAGAAAAATAAAGTGCAAGCCTCTAGGTGTCTGGTCACCTGGCTGGAGCGAGCTGGTGGGCTCACTTCGGCCTCTCCTCTAGCAAGCTGCTAGAGGCTCCCCTCGGAGACTGATACTTCAGTGGTCAGCCCTGCGGGGGCTCTGGTGGAGCCCGAAGTAGGAACCAGGTGGCCCGGCACCTGCTATGGTGGGGCCAGGAGGAAAGGCCGAGGCGGCACCGGCCCTCACTCTCCCCGAAAGCCCGCCAGGCTCCGAGCCAGGACGGTGCCCCCTCACCTGCAACCCGGGGCGCTGGGGTCCATGCCGCCGCTGGGACGGAGCCCTGGGGGCCGCCCAGACTGCCCGCGCTGGGCCTCCCGGGCCGCACCACGCTGCTTCCGTGCCAGGCCCCATCGAGTCCCCTGGCAGCAAGCGGCCTTTGGGGTGGCCCCGCTCCGCAGGCTTGCACGACCCTATTCGGATCCGAGGTTGCTGCGGAGGGTCACCGGGCAGGGTGAGAGGTGGGTGTGAAATGGGGGCGGGACCCCTGGGGGGCTAGTGGCCGGGCGCCTGCGTGTTCCAGAGAATCGCTTAGGGTCCTCGGTCCACCAAGAATCGGGGCCGCCCTGGGCTGCGAGGGCCAGTGATTCCCTACTTACACATTGATCTTTTAAAATTCAAACCGCCAAAGGAAAGCACAGATCCACAACACCACCTACAAAACGAAAATAACCAATTCCAAAGAAACGCATTGCTAATTACTCCACGAGGGGGAAAGAAAGGACGGGGCCCCCAAAACGCTGTGACTCCCGAGATCCTAAGAGTTTGTAAAACAAAACGAAAGTTCGCTCTCGGCTTCAACATTTTCATCAAGAGTCAGAGCCCGGCTTCTCCAATGAAACAGTGACCCGGCAGTCCCCAGTATATGGTGACCAGTGTCCTGGGGACGGGGTAATGTGGTGGTCCCGAGATACTCTGTTTTGAAAGCAGGACGGTTGCCACCAGCCTCCGATCCGGGCAGAGGCCCTGCGCGCGCCGCAGCCCAGACGGTGCGTCCCTGGCTCGGTTCCGGAGCCCCTGCCCAGCTCTGCGCACCTGCGGCGGAAGCTGACCCTGTTCTCCAGGCAAACGAAACCACCGCTGACCACTACCGGCGTGCCCGCAGTTGGGACAAGCGGAGCCGCAGGCTTACAGGGAGAGGAGAGGAGGAACGAGATCCACTCCGAGGAGGAGCGGCGCGTGCCCGGGGAAAGGCCGTGCGCTGAGCTCCGGGCCCGAGGTGCAGAGACGACGCCACGACTGCCTGGGGCCGGCTGGGCCCCTTGGGCCTCCAGTGCCCCTTCCTGAACTGGGGGGTGGGGGATGTTGGTCCACGGGTAGGTGGCGGCGAGGGCGATCGCCCCTGGGATGAGCTGGCCGTTGTAGAAGGAATCTCGCCTCCACTCCGGCCCCAACTTCGTTTTGCCGAGTAAGACACAAACCAAGAGGAAGGGGAGACGCCGATAAACCCGTCCGCGGATCAGGGGCCTGGAGGAGGGCTCGGCCCCAGAGCCCCAGGCGCTGGCCGCTGACCTTGCCCAGGCCGGCCCCTCCCGGGCTCAGCTTCGCCGTCTGTGCCAGGTCTCCGGGACCCCTTCGCGCTCCGAGCGGATCCAGAATCCCGTCCGGGCGGTTCTGGGGGAGGAGGATGTGGAACTCGAACACCGGCTCCCTGGGCGCTCGGCTAGAGCTGTGAGGCGACCCCTCCCCTTCGCGGTCCCCAGCCTTGCGTCCGCGGAGCCCAGCGCG
Source organism: Sylvilagus floridanus (assembly GCA_949820135.1). Classification (NCBI taxonomy): domain Eukaryota; kingdom Metazoa; phylum Chordata; class Mammalia; order Lagomorpha; family Leporidae; genus Sylvilagus; species Sylvilagus floridanus. Next base: position 11,410,761 of record OX463243.1, read on the forward strand.
TGCGTGGAGGGGGCCGGTGCCGCGCTCCGAGGGCCCCCGCCTGACGTCGGGGACTAGGGGGCGCCGAGACCCCTGCCACCCGGAGCCCCTAGCCGCCGGCCGCCGGGGAGCGCGGCGGGCCCTGGGCGCTGAGATCACCTTTTCCACTGCGCGGCGGGCGGACGGTTTCCGGGATTTTCTCGGCTGCCGCGGCGGCGGCGGCGGGAGGCCCCGGTGGGTTCGGGCGTCGCGCTCAGGGGCTGCGCCCTTGGAGTGAGGGCTTCCCTCCTCTGGGCCTCGGTGTCCTCTGGAGGAGAGGGCCTCCCGTCCTCTGGGAGCCCCTTTCGGGCTGCCGCCGCCGTTAGTGTGCGTTTTTCGCCTAAAAGGGGTTTACGTGCAGGTTTGCTCTTGGGTCCGGCGGCGTGGGGAGCACTCTCGAGAACACGGGGTCACTTAAGGGAGAGTCTGGGGCCTGGTCTGGCCCTCTCAGCCTTCCCGCGGGGCATCCCCGCCCCAGCTCTTGAGGCCTCAATCCCGACGGGCGCCCCGCAGCCGGCCTCGGCCTGGGGCCCGCAGGAAATAGACGCCTTGGCCTGTGGCCAAGGAGCTGGGGGCGCACCTGTGTAAGAGGGTGGGGGCTGGGCGGCACTACCCTTCCGTCTCCCCCAAATCTAGAACTAAGGTCCACGTCCTGAAAATGACCCTCTCCCCCTCTTCTGACCGTGGGGGCTACCCTTGGGGGCCAGCTGGTGGTGAAATTGGGTTGGTGACAGCTGGTCCCCTAGGGGACAGACCCTCTAGTGATTTTAGGTTGTAAGTCCCTCAGCTAAGAGATACAATTGGGCAAGTTTAGATATGGAAGATTCCCGAGGTGAGGAGATGGGGTGGGCGCTGGCTGGGCCCCCTGGGAAACCTCCCCCAGGCTATGCCCCCTTGGGAAGATATAGAAGCCGGGAGGTGGCAGAGGGCCTTGCTGGGAAAGAGGGGGAGGGGAGGGAAGAGGCTGGGACAAAGGGCTTGATGCTCCTGTGTCTGGGAGGCCACGGAGAGCTGGTTCTACTCGCGATGGCCCCTGGGCCAGGTCCTGCCTCTTGCTGGCCTGAGTGTCTCTTCTGAGAAAGGAAGTGGTTGGACTTCCCGTCTGAGTCTACTCCTGAGGAGCGATCCCCAGAGGCAGACCCTGGCTTGCTGGCTGGGAGGTGGAGTCGCAGAGGTGGGCTTGGTCCCAAGGCCTCCCCACCCCTCAGTGGGGAATATTATTGCTCCCAATGGGTCCCACACCAACACTCCCAAAGAGCCAGGGACTCACGGAACTCCACCCCAGGGGGAGTCCGAAGCAACCAGGGGCCCCTGAGCCCGCCTTCCTCCAGTCCTGATAACAATTCAGCACTCAGAAAGTCTGACAGCAGCTAGGGCGGAGAGAGTCTCTCTAGAGCCTCTGGCCAGGTCTTATCCTTCCTGGCCCAGCCCTTACTCACAGAAGGGTCTTGGCTTTCTCCTAGGCAAGAGCCAGAGGCCTGGGGCCAGTGTCTGGGACTGGAGGAAGTGCATCATGTTGAGGAGGGGCAGGGCCATGAGGCCCCACCCAGAACGCTGCTGTGGGAAACTGCAGCCAGTGGGGTGCAGGCTGGCTGGTGGATGGGACAGGGAAGTGGGGCGCAGGAGTCCTGAGGGGGCGGGAAGGGATGGCAGGTGGCCTTTTCCAGCCTCCTGGGGACACTCCACCCTCTTTGCCTGGAGGAACTGGGTTCTCCCCGACCCCAAACAGACACCGTGGTGCCCTATGGGTACAGATGCCCCTCACACGCACTCAACCCTCACAGCCTCTTGGAGTCAGCACAGTCTCAGGACAGGTGAAGAGACCCACATCCAGAAAGGGCTAGCAGATGGCTCAGAGTCAAAGACAGAAACTTAGTGGAGGGTTTAGCTTTTGGGATGATGCATCCCATACCTCGGCCTGATGCTCTCCAACAACGACCACAAGGATCTAGGCAAGGTGCTGCCAACTTCCTGGGTTCTGTGGGAGCCAGGCTCCCTGATGCTGACTTCCGGAGGTCCCAGCCCCAGCTTCGCCCACTAACCATTTCCCAAAGCTGGGAGTGAAGAAGCTGCACCACCGGCTTCTCCTCTTGCCCATCTCTAAGTACGCAGACTGAACCCGGCAGACTGAACCTGCCTCGGGCTGGCCAAGGAGGATGTGTCCACGTCCACTTAATTTGCAATTCCAGCGAATTCCAGCTGGACAGCATTTTCCTCCCAGGGCAGCTCGAAGAGAAATGAGCCTGGTAAACTGAGGCGGGCGTGGTGGTGGTGGTGGTGGTGGTGGTGGTGGTGGTGGTGTGTGTGAGAGAGAGAGAGAGAAAGAGAGAGAGAGAGAGAGCGCGAGCGAGAGAGAGCGCTGCACTAGCAGAGTCGCACCCGTGCCCGCTGTTGCATCCCTCTGGGCGCGCAGCCGTGCACCCTGGCCCGCAGGCTGCTCGCCATCTCTTCCCCAGCTGAGCTGCACAGCCTTTGCCTCCCGAGCTTTCTCTCCCCTGCCCCGAACGCTCGCCTTTCAAGCTGTCCCCTCTCTCTCTCTCTCTGCAGTCCCCTCCCTCTGCCTGCCTGCTGCCTCTGTGCCCTCGGGCACGTCACGGCCCGCTGGCTCTCGCGCCTCTCTCAGCCTCCCTGTGCGCGCGCCGTGCGGCGTCCGGGGCACACTCCGACTACCGCCTCGTACACGGCGTGACCCTCGCTTTCTCCCTCTGGCCCCTCTCTCACCTCTCTCTCGATCCCTCTGTCTCCCCTCTCTGGGGAGGGGGTCTCTCCTCTCGAGCTGTTCTGCAGTCTTTCCGGGCTTGTACTCCTCACAGTCTCCCTCGCTCTCGGTCGGCCGGCCAGCCCCCTCCCTCCATCCCTCCTCCCTCTCTCCCCGGTTCCTCCCTCCGGCTCAGCCTAGGGGGTGGGGGGCGGCGGCGCGGGGCGGGGCGGGCCAGGCGGGGCGGGGCGGTGACGCGGGGCCGGCCGGGCAAGAGGCGCGGCGGCGCGGGGCGGGGGCGCAGTCCCGGGTCCGACCGGCCGAGCCCCGCGCGCCCCGCCCGCGCCCTGCGCCTCCGCCCGGCCGGCCGGCGGGGGAGGGGGGCATGAACCGGCGCCCGCGCGCCGCCGGGAGCTGCGGGCCGGCCTAGAGCCCCGCGCGGGCCCCGCGCCCGAGCCGAGCCGCCGCCGAGCCCCGGGCGCCGCGATGCAGCGGCCAGGGGAGTCCGGCGCCGCGCGCTTCGGCCCGCCCGAAGGCTGCGCGGACCACCGGCCGCACCGCTATCGCAGCTTCATGATCGAGGAGATCCTGACTGAGCCGCCAGGGCCCAAGGGCGCCGCGCCCGCCGCCGCTGCCGCCGCGGGCGAGCTGCTCAAGTTCGGCGTGCAGGCGCTGCTAGCGGCGCGGCCCTTCCACAGCCACCTGGGTACGTGCGGCGGCCACGGGGCGCGGGCTGCTGGGTGGGAGGGACGAGCCGTGCCGCGGGGAACCCTGGAAGCCGCCCTCGCTGCCCTCACGCCTGGCGCCGCCCGGGATCGTCGCTCTGGGGGCGCAGGCCACCCTTACCCCCAGGCCCGTCTCGCGGCGCGCTGCAGCCTGAAAGCGGAGGGTGCAGGCGACGGCGGCACGACCAGGCCTCGTGCCCGCAGACTGGGCCGGGGGAGCATTGGCTCTTCTCCCGGGCCGACCTCAGGCTTCCAGCACCGGAGGGGGCCGCTCTGGGGACCGGGCCGGAATTGCCCATCGCTGGCGCAAGACCACCCTGCAGACCTCTGAGGGTCAAAGCGACCTCAGGCCGCAGGCGCCCGGGCTTCGCCGCGGAGAGTTGGCCGGGAGTGACCTCTGGGGAAGAGGCCCACGGCTTCGAGAGCTGGGTGCTGGCGCTGGCCCACGCCGCCGGCCCGGAGCCTCCCAGAGCTCGGCGCGCAGCAACGGGCGACCGCCGCTGCATCAGCCCTAGCGCGACCTGCCTGGGCCTTTCCAGGGGGCAAGCGGCCTGGCTGTGAGCGACCGCCGGGTGGCCCTTCCGCTTCTAGGTCTGTCCCGGGCTCCTTCCGTGGAGGGGCTTCCCCAGCGGCGCCCCATGCCCTCCTTGCTTTTCCCGGTTTCGCTGCACACCCATTGGCCTGTCGTCTGTCTCCCCCTCCCCCTTACTATTCTAAGGACCCTTCTCCCCGCGGTCCTCCTCCCCAAGTTCACCCTCATCTCGGCTGGACTCCTGCTGACTCCGGCGCCTCGAGGGTGGTACCCGAGGGAGATACCTCTCCGGGAAGAGATCGCGAGTCCGGAGCCGCCTTTCCTGCACTCCTACCTCAGCTGGAGCTCGCCCGCCTAGGGGCCCTGGGGCCGGTTTGCTCGTTCTGGGCCCGTCTCGCTCGCAGCATCTCGGCGGAATTTCACCCGCATCTGCTCCGCTGTTAGTAATTCGTTTGAAGCGGGCAAAAAATAAAACCATTTTAGGACTAAAGAAGCTGGAAACGTCTTCGCAGGGAAGAGTCTGAACAGACAAAAGAAGAACCACAGTTTCCGGGCTCGCGGGGTGCTTTGGGATTTCCGGGAAGCTCCCCACCGCACCCCAGACGACGCCCCTCCACCCCGCCGCCGCGTGGCTGTCGCGCCGCGGGCTGGAGAGCCAGCGCTCACCCTCCGTTGTGTTCTTTTTTTCGAACACTGCCATGCCGATCTGGGCCAGGCAAACACCCGTCTTCCTGACTCGCTGCGGCTTTTTCTCTTGGCTTTCCCTTGCCACTAAGGACACACTCTTGCCCGTCTTGCAACTTCGAACTTGTCCTCGGAAAACTCGAATCTTAGGCGGCTGGGGCCTGGGGCTCTGTACCAAGGCAGAGCACCCGGGTGGGGCAGGTCCGCCCTTCCACACCCCGGGTACGCCACGGTGGAGAGTCGCTCGGCACCGGGCGCAACTCCTCGCGCCTCGGGGCCGGCATAGATTTTGCACACCCGCGGCGCACGGTGCGGTGCCCCCTCCCCGTTGGGAGAAGTGCCGCTGGAACTCACCGGCTCCCCACCCTCTCTCCCCGCAGCCGTGCTGAAGGCAGACCAGGCGGCAGTGTTCAAGTTCCCGCTGGCGCCGCTCGGCTGTTCGGGGCTGGGCTCGGCGCTGCTGGCCGCGGGGCCTGGTTTGCCGGGCGCCGCGGGTGCGCCGCACCTGCCGCTGGAGCTGCAGCTCCGCGGGAAGTTGGAGGCGGCAGGCCCAGGAGAGCCGGGCACCAAGGCCAAGAAGGGGCGCCGCAGCCGCACGGTGTTCACCGAGCTGCAGCTGATGGGCCTGGAGAAGCGCTTCGAGAAGCAGAAGTACCTCTCCACGCCAGACAGGTAGTGCGGGGGCCAGACTGGGCCAGTGGGAGTGGGAGAAGCGGCCCTGCCCTGCTGAGGGTGCGTCCTGCTCTTTTCAGAATAGATCTCGCCGAGTCCCTGGGCCTGAGCCAGTTGCAGGTGAAGACGTGGTACCAGAATCGAAGGATGAAGTGGAAGAAAATAGTGAGTGTCCCTGGTGGCGTCTCGCCATTGCGTTCCGGGCCATGCCCGTCTGCCTCCCAAGAGCTGCTCTCCAATGACACCCTCCCAGCCCCCGCCCAACCCTTCCGAATCCCTCCGTGCCTAGGGCCCTTCCTGGTCTTGTCTCGAGACCCCTGTGGGTGCCCTAGCAGAGCCAGCATTTCTTCTTGTTCTCTCCGCATTCTCTGGCCTCCTTGACAGCCTTGAACCCTCCCACCCTGCCTTGGTCAGACCTTGGGGGCTACCTCTTCCTAGCGGGGAGCGTAGGGCCCGCCAGACCCGAGGATCCGGGAGCAGCCTCAGATGGGCTTCGCTGGACCCCATGATCCCAAGTGAGCGCAGGGCGCGGGGTTCCCAGTCCACGTCCCGGCTCACCACACTACTCTCCGTCGCAGGTGTTGCAGGGCGGCGGCCTGGAGTCCCCTACCAAGCCCAAGGGCCGGCCCAAGAAGAACTCCATTCCCACGAGCGAGCAGCTCACGGAGCAGGAGCGCGCCAAGGAAGCGGAGAAGCCGGCGGAGGTGCCGGGCGAGCCCAGCGATAGGAACCGTGAGGACTGAGCGCGGCAACGTGCCGGGCCTGGGACTCCCGCACCGCCCCGGCCTGGTCAGCCCGTGGGAAGCCACGAGCTGGTCCCTCTGCGTCCACGCCGTTTGCTTTCTAAACGTTTCATTATTACTTTGCGGACAATTCGGGGCCAAACAAGAAAGGACACCGACCCTGCAACCAAACCCAGGTCCCAGGGCGCTCCTGGGCCCCAACCTGGGAGACTCGCCTCCAGCGCGGCGGAAGCTACTCGGCTGCGCTGGCTGGAAGTTCCGCGGCACCGGGCGCTCCACGCGCACTCACGCCCAGCTCCTCGCCCACACCCCCACCCCGCCTCGGGCCGGCGCTCCGGGCCTGGACGCCGTCAGGCACACACCCGCTTCCGCGAGTCGGGGACTTGGCGGCCGGGCGCAGGCCACCTCGGCCGGAGACAGCACCCGGACTACCCAGCGGCTCGGCCACAAGGCCGGGTCCCCGATGTCGCTGGGGCCCCTAGCCCCCTCCTGCAAAGACAGTGACTTTTTTTTTCCAATAAAATATTTTATGACACGGTGGGGCTTGGTGAAGCGGCTTCTAAATCCGCGGGTGGGGGGTGGGGGTCGCGGAGAGGTAAAAAGTGCTCTCGGGACAGCTTCCTAAAACGCCCTTTCCATTGGCTGCGTCAAGGCGAGCCTTGCCTTTCTCTATGCCTAGGCTTGGCTTGGCGGGTGGCTCACAAACGCGGGCACCCCAGGAATCACTTCCACTCTGGGCGAGAAGGGCTGGAATCCGGGACTCCGTGGGCGGAAACAGCTTGGCTGCGTTGGGGCGTTCCAAACAGCAGGAGCCGGCGGTCTGCCGCGCTAGCGAACCGGTCCCGGCCAGAAGCCGCCTCAGTTCGGTCAGTCTCTCCTGGGGCTTGACGTGTCCACTCTGAGGTCTCTGAGATGGTCCTGATTAGGCCTTTATGAGGGAGGCGGCGGGAAGCCAAGGACGCACGGCTGCCAGCCCACGTGTCGTTGAAGCAGCGCCGGCTCTCCAGAGCTTGCAAGTTGTCCGCATCCGCAGACAGCGCGTTCTGGGCAGCGAGGGCACCCGGCGGAGGGACGCCGAGAGAGGACTGCCAGCCGCTCTAGCCCGGGCGGGTGCAGGGCGGTCCCTTCCCGGGGGTGGGCAGTTGGGGCAGTGCGTTTCCCCAGGTGCCCCGGCTCACCAGGAAGTTGTCGGTTGCCTTCCGGCTCTCCTAGACCGGCTCAGAGCTCGAACGTGGGTTGTGGTCTTTGCCCTTGGGGATGGGGGAACAGGATGGAGAGCAGGGTGTGGGGGTGTCGAGGTTGTCGCTTTACTGGTTAAAGCTCCGAAGATAGTGCAACTTGGCCAGGCAGAGCCCCAAGCCCGGTCCTTGCAGGCTCCAAACTAGGAAAGAGGCTCGCGCGCTCCGCGCCCAGCTGCAAGCTTTGTGTTTCAGAAATCGACTACCTACGGCCCCAGACCTACAGAGACAGCTTCCTCCTGCGCATCTCTGGGATCTGGGGGGGGGGGGATTACTGAGGGCTTCTAGCGACCCCGGGAGCCCCAGCGGACAGCTCCCCAGCTACTCACCCACATCCCTTGAGGGACTGCCCCCTTCCCAGCCCTGGCCACCTGGAAGGAATGAATCAGGACTCTGCGACTGCACCCCCTAATTCCTTCCGGCCCTAGGGGTGACCTCCAGGTGGGCTCGACCTGCTGATCTGCCACCAGGCCGCCGCCAAGCGACTGCTGTGACCGCCTGCAGTCCTGCCCTTGTCAAAGGACAGGAAAGCCTTGGTCTGCCCGGAGGCCAGCTCTGCTTTGGTCACCCATACAGACTTGTGGGAGGAGAGAGGGTACAGCCCTCCCAATGAAGAGGAGGCAGGGCAAGGGCTCTGTGGGCTGGGGCGACAGTTGTTTCAGGATCCTCTGCTTTGACTGAATCTGAGCAGTGCGACTTCAGGCAACTTGTTCTCCCTGTGTATCAACGCCACCCTCAGGGGACTGGACCCTGCGGTCTTCGTAGGACCAGGGCCCTAAAAGGTGGGAGGAAGGCGGAGGGAGTCGGCGAACCCGGCGTGAGAGCACAGTCCCTTGTAGGTACAGATGGGGACCCTGACGCGGAGACGCCCGCCTTGAGGTCACGGAGGGGTGAGCGGGGAAAGCCGGGCCTCAACCTAGGGAACCGGATTCCAGTGCGAGCAGGGGTGGGAGAGGTGGGGCGTTTTGTTTTGTTTTTGTCGCAGCCTCTGCAGCTGTGCTCCTTGTCGGAACTGGGGACGCGGCCACTACAGCAGCAACTGGCCCGAGGCAAGGAAGGAGCGGGCTGCGTGCTCGCCGCGTCCGCCCGGGCCTCCTAGGGACCCCACGAGAGCTCCTGGCGGCCTCCGGAAGGGGCGAAGGCGCAGAGGTGATCATCGCCGCCTGAGGACGGAATCCCACAAAGCCGCGACTCTAGGTAAAGGGCCCCATCCTATTCCGCAGAAGCGACGCGGTCTGCCCAGCCGCGCGCCGGTGCCGGGCTCCCAGGCGCGGCCTGCGTGCCAACGGGCCCAGCCGCCGAGCGCTGGGGTCTCCTCTGACTGCCAGCCCCGGAGCGCCCCGAGCTCCAGTCCCGGGGCTTAGGGAAGGGAAAGTCCCCTCGCTAAGTAAGGTCCCATCGCCCGGCCCCGCACAAGTTTCTTCTCCGCCGGGAGGTCCCGGGAAACGAAACGCGGAGACGGCGCGCGCGGCCAAAGCTGCGCTTAGCGGAGCCCGGGGGCCCACGGCTCGGGGAGGGGACGGGCTCGAGCGTCTCGCGAGATCAGTGGCCCTGGGGGAGGGGGAGCTCTCAGGACCGCCGGGACCCTCCGGAAGGGAAGGGCGGGGGAGGGAGGGCTGAGGATTAGCCTGGAAGCCGCCCTCCCACCAAGCGTGAAGTTTGCGCTCAGTGTGTTGCCTTCGAGGTGGCTTGCAAAGTAAAGGGGACTTTGGGGGACTGTTGGCTAAAGGGCCCGGCCGGGGGTGGGGGGGTCGCAGCCCTACTTTGTGGGACCCTGGCCCTGAGCAAGCCATGGTCGGCACAGCCGGGTTCCATGGTTTGAAGGACAGAGCTAAGTTTGAGGCCGGCGCTCACGCCGGAAAAGTATGGGGACACGGAGAGCCCTTCGAAGTTGGCCTGGGGTCCGCAGCCCGCGCCAGTCTCCGACTGGACGCTGAATCAGCACCGCCAGGCGCAGCCAGGTGTGGGGGCGCCCTATGCTTCCCCCGGGAGCCCCACTTTTTAAAAATAAATAAATGTTACTCGTGCTTGCTCCCCATCTCTGTCCTGGGGGGGGGGTGGTCACTGGTGGGGACTTGTAAGGTGGGAGAAAGAAATGCGGGTTGCGTTCACCACAGCGTGGTCAGCCGTCTCCTGTAGCCGAGGGTGACTTTTTACTGTGCCTGCGTGGAGCTGGGGCCCAGAGCCTAGCGGGCTGCGAGTGGCCGAAACGCTGGCCTCTCCACACGCAGCGAGCACTGCCGCCCGGCGGCCTCCCGGAGCGCCGAGATCCGAATAGAAAGTAGGTGCCTGCTCGGTTTTCCCGACGCCAGACTCCTCATTTCGTTTCCGTCCTTCAGGGGACACCCATCCTAGAAGGGGCAGCCCGGGAGGAGCAATTAGGCGACAACGCTTGGTCCCACCATAGCTCCCCGATCCACAGACAACGGGGCTTCTGCCCCCAAGACTTGTCCGGACCCATGTTTCCCAAGGAGAGCAGCCGCCGCCTCCCATCCCGCCAGCTCAGCGCGGCGCTGGTCTTCGAGCCAGCAGGAGGAAAGATCTTAAACGTCACTGCTGGGTCCCAGCTGCTCCTGGGCTGCTCCTGCAGCCTTCCCGCTCCTGGTGGGCGAATGAGCAATAAAGTGACCTCGCTCAGGGTCAGCTTGGGCGCTGAGCGCATCCCAGCCCGCTAGTGACTCCCTGTCCCACGCTGGGCAGTCTCCCCTCTCTCCCTGGAGGCCCACAGGGCAGGGCTTTCTCTCCTGGCCCTGCAACTGCATGACTTCAAAAAGTTGGATTTGTCCTCATTCTCTTACAATGTTACCATATATCCTCCACTTTATTATTTTTTAAACATTTTAAATAAAAAATTTAATTTATTCTATTTGGAAGGCTGAGGGAGAGATTTACCTTCTGCAGGGCTGGGCCAAGTTGAAGCCAGGAGGCAGGAGCCAGGAACACAATCCAGGTCTCCCGAATGGGTGGCAGGCACCCAAATTCTTGAGCCATCACTAGTACCTTTCAGGGTGTGCATTAGCAGGAAGCTGGAATGGGGGGTGGGGCAAGGATTTGAACCCTGCTTACTCCAATATGGGATGCAGGGATGTCTCAAGTGGTGTCTGAGCAGCCCTCTCCTAGATCTTAAGACAGTGTCTTCTGGATCCTTATGACAGTTGGGGTGGGGTGAGGAGCACCAGGCACTATGGGCCAGGTGCCTGCTCTGTGTGACACCCTCCCTGGCAGGTATACCGCTGAAGAGTCATTCTGAGGAGGAGGAATCAGAAAGAACAGCAGTGGCCCCTGGGCTCTCAGGCGTGGGTCCCCTGATGGGTGGAGCCAGGAAGCCTAAGGGGAAGGGCCCCTGGGAACTTTCCAGGAGATTCTGGAATTAGTGAGGGATGAACAGTTTAGCGGGGACATCAATCTGCTCACTGGTGAGACTGCAGCTGAGTAACAGGGCCTGAGGCGGCAGGAGGGGTGGACCCAAGGGAGGGGGCTCTGACCTGGAGGAAGTTTTAGGAAAACCTCAACAAGTTGATTTCCTTTTTTATGACAGCTTAATGATCAGTGATTCAAAAAAAAAAAAAAAAAAAGCCATGTCCTTATGAGCTTAAAACAAGATCTTTGAGAAAGTATTAAACAGAAATTCCCAGTGATATAGAAGTAATGCTTTATTGCCAACATTGAATTTTCTGTCTCAGTTCTTTGGGAGGTAATCATGTATCTGACACCAGCGGCATCATGGGCTCTGTGATGTTTATCAAACTCTTACATCAGCCCTTCAGGCATCCATGGAGGGTGGTGCGCAGTTCCTAGAGCTGGGGACACAATTCTGAACCACGTGCTAGGCGCCCTGCTCCCACTTTGCAGGCGAATATGAAGCTCTCAAGATGCCAGCCAGCTTCTTCGGGAACACACGGCTTGTAGCGGCAGTACTGGCTCTGATTTCAACCGGGTGAGTCTCCACCAACCCTCACCCAGCAGCTCCAAGCTCCAGCATGGGGTGCTGCAGACATATAGGGTCTCTGAAGCCTGGAAGCCTTGCTTTCTGAAACGATTCTTACCCATTCATCCACTAAGTACTTGCTAAGCACCTGCTGTGTGCCAGGCACAGCATGGGGTCGTGATAAACACGTGGTGAAGAAGCCACAGTTAAATCCGCCATGTGTTTCAGGGAGTGCCAGATGTCATGTGGAAAATGAAGAGGTGATAGTCAAAACTTGAAGGTACAGACTTTAGTCGGGGTGGTTGGGAAAGGCGGGTCTCAGGAGCCTTCAGCTGGGACCTGGGTGACCAGGAGGCAGTGGTGGCGGCACCGCGAGCGCCAACGAACTGAGGCCTGAGGCCGTTGTTCCGCGGAACAAGTATGAAGAGGCGGGGTTGGTGGGGAGAGAAGGCGAGGGGGTGGGCCGAGGCACTGCAGGGTAGGCAGCCTGGCCCCGCGGAGGAGGAGGCACGGGAGACGCCCCCCCCCCCCCCAACCCGCCAGCCCGCCCAGCCCCGGGGAACTCAAACCCGAGCGGTGCTGCCCCAGCCCCACGGAAGCTCCGCCCCCACCAGGCAATTTGCTTCCCCCCCCCCTTTCTTTTTCATAAGGATGCAATTTTCTGCGTGCTTTAAGGACATTAGAAGGGCGTTTGACTGACGCGCCATGCGAAACGCATTAGCGGGGCTCGCGCGCGGGGCGGCGCTGCGCACAGGAAGGGGCAGGTGGAGGCGGAGCAGGCCCTGGGGACTAGGTCGGGGGGCACAGAGAGACGCGGGAGGGACCGAGAAATTAGAGCTGGAAAGACAGCGGGGTGTCAACAATAAGCAAAAATGGTGTCCGGAGTGAGTGAGGAAAAGAGGACGAGGCAGCGAAGTGAAAGTGAGGGGAGAAGAGTGTGCAGAAAGGGGTGGAAAAGCCAGGAGGGTGGAGATGTGGCGGGGGAGGAGGGAGGAGATGATAAAAGGGAAGAAGGTTTGCAGACCAGCTGCCCCCAGCGCACCCAATGACCTTGGACACAGAGAGGCCCCGGTGGCTAGCCTGGCAGACAGTGGGGAAAATGGGAAGTGATGGGAAGCTTCCTGGCTTGCGTTTCTACTTAAACATGGCCAAGCTCCCTCCTTCCTAGGGGCGCTAGCATCTGCTGTTCCTCTGCTTGCAGTGTCTTTCCCTGTGTGTCCTGCCCCTGCCCTCTGGGAGCAGCTCCTCTGCATCAGGCACCGTCCTGTGCAGCAAAGGACATGCACACTGCCATCCCAGAGCCAGATTCAGACCTTCCAGGTTCCTGCTGGGTCAGGACCTGCTGTGAAGGCACAGACGCTCACAGAGCAAGGAGGATGCTGGCTGGTGCTTCTTTCTGCCTGCAGGGACTCTGGGTAGGTTGGGGCTGGTCCCAGGGCCATGATCCTGCAGGGCGCCCTGTGGCTGGGACAGGGGCTCCAGGTGGCCTTGTTTCCCCACCTTGAAGCCTGTCTGAGATCCAGAGCCCTCCCAAAGCAGAGGCAAATAGAGAAGCCAGCTGGTGCCAGAGATGAGCTCTGCATGCCAGGCTGGGAAAGGGCCTCCCTGCCACCTCCTCCAGCACTTTTGGAGCACTGACAATAGGCGCAGCCTTGGCTAACCCGTAAGCCTTTTTTTTTTTTTAAGAAATATTAATTTATTTGAAAGGCAGAGTTATGAGCGGTGTGGGGGGTAGGAGAGAGAGAGAGAGAGAGAGAGAGAGAGAGATATCTTCCATCCACTGGTTCACTCCCCAAATGGCTATAATGGTCTGCACTGGCCAGGCCAAAGCCAGGAGCCAGAAGCTTCTTCCGGGTCTCCCACGTGGCTTCAGGGACCCAAGGACTTGGGCCATCTTCCACTGCTTTCCCAGGCGCATTAGCAGGGAGCTGGATCAGAAGTGGGGCAACTGGGACTGAAACCCACATTCATAGGATGCCAGCATCAAGGTAGCGGCTTAACCTGCTGTGCCACGATGCTGGACCCATCCTTAAATCTTTGAAATACTAAGTCCATTTTTCAGATGAGAAAAGTGGGGCTCAGAAAAGGGGGCTCATGGCAGGCCAAAGCAGCTTCCTGGCCAGCCCTGGCCCCTCAGCCTGGAGCAGACCCCCAGGGAAGGTTTGGCTGGCTGAGCTGCATTAGAATTCAGGCCAGAAGGCGGCTGTCTGGAGGCGGTCAGTGAAAGGAGGCAATGTCAGGGTGCCTGAGCGATGGTAGCTTTCCACGCTGGCACAGCGGACAGTGTGGGGTTCACATCCTGACCTCTCCACTGCTTAGCTGCGTGGCCTGGGGGAAGCCCCCCACCTTCTCTGTGCCTGTTTCCCCTTCTTTGAAACAGGGACTAATAACAACATCTTACAGCCTCACTGAGGTGTCTGGTCACGTAGTGAGTAGGATTTCCTCACAGAAGATGTTTGGTATCAAAAGAAAGGTGTGGCTTTGTGGTGTCCTGGGACTGATGGGAGTTTTTGGGGTGGGGCACCCCACAAGCTGCAGAGGGTACCCTGGTTCCAGACAAAGGAGGCAGTGGCTCTCCTCTCCTTGAAGGCTGATGGAATTAGTGCTGGCAAGAAGGGAGCCTGAAGTTTGGAGGCAGGCCCGTATGGGGGTCCTTAGGGTCTGCCCATCCCCACCCTGCTCTCCCCCCATGTTTCTACCCTTGTCTTCATGGCGCTTATATTGGGTGCAACTTTTGGGGATTTTTTTTTTTTTTGACAGGCAGAGTGGACAGTGAGAGAGAGAGAGACAGAGAGAAAGGTCTTCCTTTGCCGTTGGTTCCCCTTCCAATGGCCGCCGTGGCTGGCGCGCTGCAGCTGGCGCACCGCGCTGATCTGAAGGCAGGAGCCAGGTGCTTCTCCTGGTCTCCCATGGGGTGCAGGGCCCAAGCACTTGGGCCATCCTCCACTGCATTCCCAGGCCATGGCAGAGAGCTGGCCTGGAAGAGGGGCAACCGAGACAGAATCCAGTGCCCCTACCAGGACTAGAACCCAGTATGTCGGCGCCGCAAGGTGGAGGATTAGCCTGTTGAGCCACAGCATCGGCCACTTTTTGGGATTTTTATCAGTTGATCGACTGGTTTGTCTGCTCTGGAGGGGCAGAGACCCCGCATGTCCTGAGCCCAGTTCCTGTGGCCAGGTAAGGGAACGGCAGATGCATGTAGGATCACAGGGATGAATATCCCTAAGCCCTACCAGGTACAGCCTTCAAGGTGCCAGCTCAAACCCTCGGTGCCTGGTTATGCTCTGTATGTGTAGCTCCCCTAAGACAAAAATTAGCCCAACCTTTGCTCTTACAGTGTCTGAAATGCAACCCCCTCTCCTCCCTGGGCAGGAGGAGGTGACTGGCAGAACCTTGGCAGCCTGGGTGTGGCCTGGGAAAGCTCCTGGGGGTCAGGCTGCCCTGTTCCTACATCACAGCAGTTCCCCGTCAGCCCGTCAGACCTGCAGTGAAGGAATGATGATGGCGCAGGTCTGACCTGGAAGTGCTGGCGTCCTGAGGGTTCCTGCAGCGGCTCAGCAGTGCCAGGGAATTCACAGCCTTTCACCCACCACAGCTGGTCACCACCCAAGTGCTGGGGAGCTTTGTGGTTACACATCTGGCCCCCTGATGCCCAGATGCCCAGGTGGGTGATGCTAGGGCGGGGGCACCGTCCACACTGGCTCCCAGGGCTTCCCCACAAGGTCGGCTTCCAGCTGCCCCCTCTGTGGTGTTATGTTACTGCCCTCTCTCTAATCTGCCTGTTGGGTGGCTGCTGGGAGAGGTGACTGCAAAAGTGGCCCAACACTTGTCTCCTAACAGCTGGAGTCCAGACAGGACTTGATTTAAACCCCAGAATAGCCACAAAACAGCACTGAAACCATGCGACAAGTAGGTGCAGGGTGAGCTTTGAGGGCATCGTGCCCGGCGAAGCGATCCAAGCACAGGAGGACTGGCTCCAGGTGGCCACACTTATCTGAGGCATCTAGAGAAGGCAGGGTCACAGCGACAGAGTGGAATGGCTGCCGCCGAGGTGCGATGGCCTCGGTGGCTCAGTTCTCACACGTAGCCCTTAAGCAGAACTATAGAACATGCAGGTACAGGGCGTCCTGAGACGGGGAGTGGCTGGCTGTGTTCTAGTGCCCTCCAGAATCAGCTGTCCTGAAGGACAGCTGTGGGGTATGAAACAGGGCGGCCGCTTTCCAGGTTCTCTACACTTTCCAGGCGCCCTCAGCTGCAGCGCCAGTGGGGTGTGTGCAGAAGAGGCTCCAGCCCCGCCAGGCAGCTTTCTGGGCCTCAGGCAGCTGGCTCACAATAGATCCTAGGCTTCTCCTGTCACCTGCTGCCTGTCTAAAAGTCACAAACTCATCTTGTGTAGCTTGTGTGCATGACGTTCCCTCACTGACCACAGACAAGCTTCTGACCTGTGCACACTGCGTCTGATTCTCTGAGAGCTGGGGCCGGGGAATGGAGAGCTGGTGTTTTGCGGGGACAGAGTTTCAGTTTTGCAAAATGAGAAGTGTTCTGGGCATGGATGGTGGTGACAGTTGAGTAACGTGTGACTGTGTTCAGTCTCTGAACTGGACACTTGAAAGTGGTTAAAGTAGAGAACTTTATGTTATGTGTACTGTACCACAATTTAAAAAAATGACTTTTTTAAAAAAAGATTTATTTATTTGAAAGTCAGTTATACAGATAGTGGAGAGGCAGAGAGAGAGAGAGAGAGAGGTCTTCCATCCGCTGGTTCACTCCCCAATTGGCCAAAATGGCCGAAGCTGTGCCGATCTGAAGCCAGGAGCCAGGAGCTTCTTCCAGGTCTCCCATGTGGGTGCAGGGGCCCAAGGACTTGGGCCATCCCCCTCTGCCTTCCCAGGCTATCATAGAGAGCTGGATCGGAAGTGGAGCAGCCAGGACTCGAACTGGCGCTCATATGGAATGCCAGCACTGTAGGCGATGGCTTTACCTACTACGCCACAGTGCCAGCCCCCCAAAATGACTTATTTTAAAGGCAGAGCAACAGGAACAGAGAGAGAGGGAAAGAGAAAGAGAGAGAGTCTTTCATTTATTGGTTTACTCCCCAAGTGACTGCAACAGCCAGGTCTGGATCAGATTGAAGCCAGGCGCCAGGAACTCCCTCTGGGTCTCCTTCATGAGTGACAGGGGCTCGAGCACTTGGGCCATCCTCTGCTTCCTTCCCAGGAACACTAGCAAGAAGCTGGACTGCAAGCAGAGCAGGCAGGACTCACACCAGAAGCTCCGATATATGGGATGCCACTGTTGCAAGCAGTGGCTTAGCCCACTGAGCCACAGTGCCAGCCACAACCATGATTTTAGGCAGTGTTATTGTGCCTGCTCAGTATAAGATTCCAGGTTTTGCCGGTGCCGTGGCTCAATAGGCTAATCCTCCGCCTGCGGCGCCGGCACACCAGGTTCTAGTCCCGGTCGGGGTGCCGGATTCTGTCCCGGTTGCCCCTCTTCCAGGCCAGCTCCCTGCTGTGGCCCGGGAGTGCAGTGGAGGATGGCCCAAGTGCTTGGGCCCTGCACCCCATGGGAGACCAGGAGAAGCACCTGGCTCCTGGCTTCAGATCAGCGGGGTGCACCAGCCGCAGCGTGCCGGCCACGGTGGCCATTGGAAGGGGAACCAATGGCAAAGGAAGACCTTTCTCTCTGTCTCTCTCTCTCACTGTCCACTCTGCCTGTCAAAAAAAAGATTCCAGGTTTGTCCCATCTCTTCACTCTTTCATCTACTGCTTCATTCACTCAGCATTGATCACTGCCTCCTTCACTTGTTAGTACGTTGGCTGAGCACCTACAAGTGTGGACCCCACTGAGGTTCTGGGATACAGATGTGAGCATGACAGGAGGGACCCATGCCCTGGGAGCCACTTCTGGGAGGGGTCAGACAGCAAGATGAATGAGTCATGTGTGTAACACATATCAAAATTAAAGGAGCTTTGGTGAAAATAAAACAGGGAAGGGGAATGGGGCCCAGAATTAAATGGGTCCCACTGGGGCGGTGATGCTGAGGAAAAGAAAGAGGGGGGGGGGAACAGCAGGTGCAAAGGCCGGGGCAGTGTGGTGAGAGGCCTTGAGGCATGTGCAGGCCAAGACTTCCCTGAGAGAGGGTCTGATGGAGGCTGGAGGGGTCCCTCTCCCTGTGTCTGGGTGGGTTGAAGGCCATGGCCTGGAGCCATGGAGGGGACTGCCACGGTCCAGCAGGAAAGGGGGTCTGGGGTCATCGTATGTGTAGGTGGGGGGAGAGCTGGGTTCAGGAAGCACAGTGCAGATGGAGCCTAGGTTTGCTGGTCCTCGGGGTGGAGGGTGTGTTATGGTAGGGGCCGTGGGAATGGAAGGCTGTGGGCCACACAGCGTAGCAGTGTGGGCTGGCGCCTGGCTGCTGACAGTGCCTGGTGAGCGGCCTTCCATGCAGTTGGGATTTGGTGTCTGGGCTGAGAGAAGGGCAGTGAACAGGCTGGGGGCCTCACTGCACCCAGAGGTTAGGGGAGTGTCCCTGCAGGGGGATGAAGGAGGGCCGCAAGAGAGGGTATCCTGGGTCTCTGGGGAGGAGCGGGACTGGGGGCGCTGTTTCCATGCAGCTCTGAGCAGCAAGCCCCAGGGCTGGAAGTCTGAACTGGCGGAGAAGAGCCCTTCTCCATGCCAGCTGCCAGGGAAGCCTGGAGGGGTGCAGTTTGGGAGGGACCCTGGGCAGACTCAGAGGCAGCTGGGTCCTCCAGTCCTTAGATCCGGTCTGGGAATGAGGAGACTGACACACAGATGAGCAGGTGAGACCTAAGGCTTCGATTCTGTCCTCTTGCCCTGTTCCCGAAGCCCAGGGCCACTAGCCCTGCCTGCAGCGCCTGTGCTGGTGGGCAGAGGGGGAGTGACGGGGAGGACGCAGGCTCTGGACGCTGGTGGCACTGGGCCCCTGGCTCTGCCTCTGACGACTGGGGCATAGTAGTGGGTGTGCTGTCCTCTCTCTCAGAAGGGCTAGTTTGTGAGGGGGTGCAGTAGGTGGCCCATGCGTGGCTGAGCCCCAGCCCTGCTGGGGTCCCGTGTCTACAGGTCAACCCCCGTCCATGGCCATCTTCACCACAAAGTACTATTTGTGATTTTTTTTTTTGAGAAACAATTTTTGTGAGTGACTCATACATTTAAAATTGTTTTAATCTGTTTTATGCTTGCGTATAAACGGGGCCGTGTGTTTCTTTTTATGAAAGGTGTCTTCTGCAGGCTGCTCGTAATATGAGCAGGAAGCTGTCCGATGAGGCCAGGGGTACTTATGGGGACACAGGGTGGTTGGCAGTTGCAGTAGTGCCCTGGCCTGCTGCCCCTGAGTGTGCAGCCTGCAGGCCTCCCGTATGGTGCGGTCACTTCCCAGGCTGCCGGGAAGGGGTTGCTCGGATTGGAAATGCTGACAGGTCCTGGTCTGGCCACTGGGTTGATAGGAGTGGGGGAGCAGGCAGCGAGTCCTCCTGGGGCTGGCCTAACTTGCCACATTAAGGAGGAGCAGTAGTGTGCTGGGTGCGCACTGGGGAAGCTGAGTGGGTGAGACAGCCCCACCTCCGTCGGTCCACGTCTGTGAGGATGTGGGCTGTGAGCAGGCACTCCCTGCCCTCCTGTCCCCTCTCCAACTGCGCCCACCTCTCTGCTGCAGGCTCCCAACTGCCCTGGCTTGCTGGCTATTCCTGCAACACCTGCCCCAGGGCCTTTGCCCGTGTTGTTTCCTTTGCCTGGGCTCTCCTCCTGCCGACCTGCCCACAGCCCACAGGCTACTCAGATACTCAGACACCATCAACTTAGTGTGCCCCCACCCCATGAAATTCAGGTTAAAGCCCCAGCCCCGCCCCTCCGCACCCCTGCTGTGAGCTCACTCCCCTGTTGAGCACACACCTGCTGCCCTTATTCTGCTCTT
Organism: Sylvilagus floridanus; assembly: GCA_949820135.1. NCBI lineage: Eukaryota > Metazoa > Chordata > Mammalia > Lagomorpha > Leporidae > Sylvilagus > Sylvilagus floridanus. The sequence continues at coordinate 11,429,929 of OX463243.1, forward strand.
GCTTCTCTCCCTCCCTCTCTCTCTCCAGAGTGAAATCTCCAAGCACGCTGGTCTCTCCCTCAGTCCTGTGCCCTCCTCTCCAGGACAGTGCGGCGCCAGCAGTGGGAGGATGCATACTTGGTAACCCTGTGGAACCTGGGGTGGAATTGCTGGGTCACAGAACACGCGTGCGTGGTTCAGCCTCCCTGGAGATGTCCACACAGCCCTCCACAGCACCTGCGCTATCCCTCAGGATTCTAGTGGCTCTGTATCCTCCTCAGCTGGAGGCACGGCCGGGCCGTCTGTCTCGCCTTTACTGGTGGGTGTGCAGTGCTGGCTCCCGGGATTTTAATTTGCACGCCTCATATTCCCTGTTCGTCTCTCTGGAGCTGGAGAGCATGCAGCTCAGCCCCTGGGGCACCCTTGGCCCCAGGAGGCCCTCAGCTGTGAGCACCCTCTCCGTTGGAGCCCTTGCTCAGCTGTGAGCACCCTCTCCGTTGGAGCCCTTGCTCAGCTGTGGCACTGGGGTCTGATTCCCAGCTGGAATAAGCACAAGCTGGGCCTTTCCTAAAGGTTCCCTTGACACCAGGGGTCTGTCCTGGAAGTAGACCCTGTGCAAGCTGTGACCGCACTGCAGGGCTCAAGAGAACACGCTTGCTCCACTGGAGCCCACCTCCCCCCACCCCCCACCCCAGCCAGCCATGCCCTGGACAACTTCCTGGAGTGCCTGCCCGGCCCTGTGAGCCCCTGCTTCCTTTTCGAGGGTCAGTGTAGGAGTTACTTCCTCTAGCAAGCCCTCCATGTCTGGCTGAGGCGGGAGCAAGAGTGTCTCCTGAGTTCGCATCATCTCTGTCTGTTAACTCATTCCCCCAGCTGACTGGGAAACCGGGGTGGGGGTGGGGTGGGCAGAACCTGTGCCCCTCCCAATGTTGAGGACCTGCGGCTGTACACAGTGGGCCCAGGGTACAGCGAGCACTCTGTGCGTGTCACACAGCGGCGCCCATGAGTAGTCTGGGGATGGGTTCCAGAGCGAGGACTCGCCACACGCCAGGGTTTCAGTGCCCCAAACTGGCCACACCTATGGGGCAGCTGTGTCAGGAGTCAGTCATGCTTCTCTCTCTGTTCACTTTGGTTTATTTTTTCATTTAGTTTATGTTTTTTAGAGGATTTATTTATTAATTTGAAGGGCAGAGAGGGAGGGGGAGCGGGAGGGAGAGAGAGAGAGAGAAAAAGAGAGAGAGAGATCATCTGTCTGCTGGTTCACTCCCCAGATGGCCACAATGGCTGGGGCTGGGCCAGGCTGAACTCAGGAGCCTGGAACTCTGTCTGGGTCTCCTAGATGGGTGACAGGAGCCCTAGTACTTAGGCCATCTTCTGCTTCTTTCCCAATTAGCAGGCAGCTGGTTGGGAAGTGGAGCAGCTAGGACTCCAGCTGGTATCATATGGGATGCTGGCATTGCAAGCGGCGGCTTAACCCACTGTGCCACAATCCTGGCCCTTTCATTTATTTTTAAAATAATAATCTTAGTTTTTCTTTTCATAGTTAAGAATTTTTCAATATCTTTAAAAAAAACATAGGCCTCATATTTTAGAGCAGCCACCGACATCCCCCGCGTCAGTATCACCCAGAGTCTGTGGTTTACGTGAGGGTGCACTCTTGATGGCGGACAGGCAGGGTTTGGACAGATGTGTGAGGACATGTGTGTGTCCACATCCCAGTGCTACACAGACCAGGCTCATGGCCCTGAAGTTCTCCTGGGCTCCACGTATGCATCAGCCCTCCCTCCAACCCAACCCTTGGCAATCACCAATCTTTCTACTGTGTCCACAGTTCTGCGCTCACCAGAGTGCCACAGAGTTGGAGTCATACAGTTTGTAGCCTTCCCAGCAGGCTTCTTTCACTGAGTAACCTGCACCTGTGTTTTCTCCATTTCTTTTTTGTGGCTTGATACTTCATCTCTCTGGGCACTGAAGACTGTCCCATTGTCTGGATGTGCCAATCTCTCCACCTAGCAAAAGATGTATTGGTTGCTTCTAAATTCTGTGAATTTTTAAAAACATATTTATTTGTTTATCTGAGAGGCAGAACTACAGAGAAAGAGGGAGAGAAATACAGAGAAAGAGATCTTCAATCCGCTGGTTCACTCCCCAATTGGCTGCAACAGCCAGAGTTGGGCCAGGCCAAAGCCGGGAGCCTGGAACTCTGAGCCCAAGCGCTTGGGCCATCTTCTGCTGCTTTCCCAAGTGCATTAGCAGGGAGCTGGATCCAAAGTGGAGCAGGTAGGACTTGAACCAGGACTGATAGGAGATGCCAGCATCACACAGGCTACAGCTTAATCTGCCGCGCCACAGCACCAGCCCCTGGGCTGATTCTTCACCCCCCTCTGACTGTGACAGCAGGAAGGTGTCCTGTTGCACCAGGCACTGTGCTGGGTGCTTCCCATCACAGCCATCCACTCGGGCCACCTCCCCCATTGCTCTCCCAGGGGCAAAGTCCCAACAGCGTGGACCCTTGAATTGGCAGAAGTTTACTGTCTCACTGTCTAGAGGCCAAAGTCTGAGAGCGAGCGAGGCGTTGGCAAAGTTGGCTGCTTGTGAGCAGCGAGGGAGCAGCTGCCCAGACCCACCTCCAGCTTCTGGTGCTCCGTGGCTGGCGGCGGCATCTGCCCGACCTCCGCCTTCATGGCCAGAGCGCCTTCGCCTCGGGAGTGCCTCTGTTTACATTATCCCTCTCAGAAGAGCATCAGTTGTGTTGGATTGAAGACCCCATCTCCCTCAGCCTGGCCTCATTTGATCTGATTACAATGGCAACAACCTGATTTCCAAATAGGGTCACATCCCGAGGCCAGGGAGTTAGGGGGCCAACATGTGAATTCGGGTGGGGGGTACAAATCAGCCCATCACAACCGTCACTGGGAGGCAGTGCGGCCAGTGGTTAGGGATGATGGCTTTGAGGTTAGCCAGAGCAGACCTCTTGCACCCAGTTCACTACGAAACCACAGAGCCCAAAATGGGGTGCAAATCAGAGCTGTGTGGCTGGGCTGTGGCCAGCTTTTGGAATGGAGCGTGGCATGCAGCAAGTGCCCATAAAGCACAAGGCTCTGAGTTTACATCATCACTCCACTCGTACTCTTTCCAACCATCTCCCCCTACTCACTGCTTGGCTTTTTTTTTTTTTTTTAGATTCATGTATTTATTTGAAAGTCAGAGTTATAGACAGAGAGGTGGAGAGAGAGACACACGCACACACAGAGAGAAATAACTTCCATCTACTGGTTCATTCCCCAAATGGCTGCAACAGCCAGGGTTGGGCCAGGCTGAAGCCAGGAGACTGGAGTCCCTGCAGGTCTCCCATGTGGGTAGCAGGGGCCCAAGGACTCAGGCCATCTTCTGCTGTTTTCCCAGGCACCTTAGCAGGGAGCTGGATTGGAAGTGGAGCAGCCAGGACTGGAACTGGCACCCATATGGGATGCCAGTGCTGAAGATGGCAGCTTAACCACTGCGCCACAGTGCCAGCCCCCACCGCTTGACCCTTAAACATGCAAGTCACTGCCATCTGCAAAACGTCTCCTGGGAGGCCCTGCCACCGCCTGCAGTGTCTTCTTGACCCTGTGGGAACTCTGTGGTGGCCCTGTGCCTGTCCCACGTCTGGGACTTGGCACCCAGCTCCCATACTGTGAGGAAGCTCAAGAGGTCTCTACACGGGGCATGCAGCTGAGAACTAAACTACTCGGGCTGGCCGCCCCGGAGAGCACCTGCTGATGTCTCTCAGTGTCTGCCAGCTCTGTGGAGGAGACCACCTTGGCCCTCCCTGCCACTCCAGGACCCCAGCCCAGCCAGAACTATCTGGTCCACCTACAAGAGTGAGGACAGTAAGCTGTTGGTTTAAGCTCTGGCACGACTTGTTTCCCAGCTGTGGGTGACAGCAACCCACCTCCTTCCCAGCTAAACCTCTCTGAGAAGCTGCCCACCATGCCCACCATGCACCGGGATATTGCCGTCACTGTGACAGGCCGACTATTGAGGTGTCGGCCTCCAGAACCTGAGAATGTGACTGTTTGGAGACGGGGTCTCTTTAGAGAGGATAGATGAGTCCTAATCTGATAAGAGGACCCCGGGACACAGACAGGCACAGAGGGATGGCATTGTGAGGCCATGGGGGGATGTCTACAAGCCCAGGAGAGTAGCCTCAGGAGGACTGGACCTGCAGGGGTGGGCCGAGGCCCCGCAGCTGAGCCACTGCTTAAGATATCCCATGTCCCACTGCTTAGGACATCCGTGTCCCACTGCTTAGGACATTCGTGTCCCATGTTAAAGTGCCTGGGTTTGAGTCCCTGCTTGGCTACAGATTCCAGCTTCCCTGGGGGGCAGCAAGTAGTGGGCTAAGTAGTTGGGTCCCTGCCACCTGTGTGATGCAGCTGGGTTGGGTTCCTGCCTCCTGGCTTTGTCCTGGCCCAGCCCCAGCTGTTGTGGGTATTTGGAAAGTGAACTAGTAGATGGAAGCTCTCCATTTCTCTTTCTCTGTGGCTCACAAATAAAATAGTAAATGTTGTGATGTGCTGTAAAAGAAAGAAGAAAACCAACCCTGAAAGAGAGCGTTGACCTCAGCTGTCCAGCCCGCCAGGCAGAGAAGGCCTGACGAAGCCCACCCCGCCTGCCTTCCCTGATGTGCCAAGGGAGCGAGCAGACTCACACAGCACAGGCAGTATGCTGGACGCCTGCTCCTCAGCAAGCCCAGAGTCTGTGGCCGTGTCCAGGAGCAGAGTGGGGCTCTAGGCAGCCCGGTCCCCTTCCCAGCTCTGGAGCTTTGGGAGGCTCTGTTCACTTCCAGGTGCCTCAGTGTTCCTTCCTGGGAGAGGAACTAAGAGCAAGACAAAGGGTACTTTTAAAAATTCATGGAAAATGGAATTAAAAGATAAACATTGTGTTGCAAAATGATCTTGAAATCCACACCTAGAGGAAGTCTTTAAAAATTTCATGGAAAATGTGTATTATGAAAAATCTATGCATGGATTTCCAATTTTTTCGCACCCAAATAAATTTATCTTGTCATTCTATTTCCTCATAAATATTTTGAAGTTCTCTTGTATTTCATAGACAGTAGTAAATCAGCAAGCATACCTGACGCCTCATTGACATGGCGGCTGGCACCTGCTCCTGGAGTACAAATCCCTGGTCCCATGACCGCTGTCCCCTGGGTGTCCCCCTTCTCCTTCGAGGACGCCTCTGCTTCCTGATCCATCAGGCCGGGGCCCCCTGAAGTCTGCCTTTAGCCGTGCTCCTCTCCATGCAAACCACCCTCATGCAAGTAACCCCCACACGTGGACTTCTGGCCTGGCCACCAAGACCCAGTGTCCTCCTTGATGCCCTTGCATGTCTTCCAAACACCTCCGGGTCACCGTGTTCAAAGCCAGACTCACCATCGCTTCAAACTCCTCTTTCTCTTGCTCCCCACTCATAAGCGGCATTGCCACCCCAAATCCTGTAGGATCATCCTCTGTCACTTACGCCTTCAGCAAACTCTGTCACCTTTGTGGAATTGGCCCTTCGTAGGGAATCTCCCCGTGGCTCTGCTCTTCCCCATTGCTCACTACTGGGAGCTCCCAGAATCTCAGATAAGCATGGATCTGATCTCGCTCCTTGGCTGCACTTAAAATCTCTCGGCCACAGCCTTCACACTCAGCCTTGTTTTAGCCCCAAATAGATGCTCTCTCACCCCCAGGGCCTTTGCACAGGCCACTCCTGCCTGGAAGGCTCCTGACATTCCCCTTGTGTAGTTAACCCTCTTTGTCCTTGCAGGCTCTCTGGAGCCTCCCCTGAGCCCAGACCGCAGCAGCTCGCATTGTGCACAGGCATGGCGGTCCCTGTGCGACCCCTGCCTGTCATCACCGTCATGCACGCATCATTGTGCCCACAGCAGCTCAGCACTGCTCCCTGCCAGCAGCAGCCGTCCTGCCGTCCTGACCACACCAAGATCCAGAGCCTGGTACAGTGCCCGGCACACAGTAGGTGCTCAAGAAAGACCCATGGGAGGCTGCTAAAAGAACGGAGGAGCCTCCAGCGATGAGGACTGAGCAGAAGGAGCAAGGACAGGAGACTGTGGAGAGGGTCGGTTGGAGTGGGGTGGGGTGAGGACCAGGGGAGACCTGATCGGGGTGCAGGTGCCCGTGGGGCACGAGGACCACTGTCGCCATCTCCTGAGTCTCTCCCTCCTGCTGCCTGTCCTGTGTAAGCCCCATCTCACTCCCCAGCCTTCCAGAAGCCTCAACGGAGACCCGGAGCTTTCCACAGCGGCCTCGCGGCCTCCAAACCCTCCCCCCACGCCGATGGCTCTGGTAATTGTTCTTACAACCATGTCAGTATTGAACAAACAGATGTTTATAGTTAATCCCTAATTTTGCCATCAAAAAATATACAGTCTTGGGTAGAAACTGAAGAGGAAAGAATTTTTTAATTTACAGTGTCTCCCCACTGCTCCACTCTTGAAATCTGAAATTGCTGAACGGCCTCCAAATTCAATATTCCAAGTCAAACAAATGTATGTGTTCTCTGAGAGGAAGTATTGAATATCTGACCAGGATGGAGAGGGACGAGAAAATCAGAGAAGAGAGAAAAGCCGCCCGCTCAGCCCGGGCGGTGCACACACAGCTTGCAAAATTGCCTCCTTACCCGCGTCGGTTCCTTCTTTCTTCTGATGGTTTTTCTCCAAAGATGAGCCTCTGTGGGCCGGCCTTCCCTGAGGAGCTGCCTGCTGGCCTCAGGCGAGAGCTGACCACTCTGGTGTGTTATACGTGGCCCCATCCTCTGCCTCCAGGCCCAGACCTGGGAGTTGTCCAGGGTGTGTCCTGGTCGGGGAAGGACCCGTGGGACCGTCTGCCAAGTGCTGTGGTCAGTCGGGGAGTCCAGGCACAGGCGTCATGGAGGAGGTATAGGGTCTGGGCCTTGAGGGCGCTACAGAAACCAGGAGTCCTGGTGCACCAGGGTGGGACGGGGCTGTGCCAGGCTTGTAGAGGGACAGATGGCAGCCTTGAGGAAGGGCCTGGAAAGCCCTGGGCTCAGCCAGGACTGGGCACAGAGGTCTGGCCATGTCTGGGCGTGAGCTTCAGGGCTGGGCCGTGTGTGGACCCCTGGCTCCCGAGTCACAGTGCCCCGGAGCCTGCCAGCCTCCCCGCCCCTTCTTTCCAGAGGCCCCTTCAGCCCAGGTCAGATGGGTGCCAGTGACCAAGAGTAGGAAGCCACGATTTAGATTCCCCTGCACCGCCCACCTGCCTGCCCTCTGCCCTGGGCCGCTCTTCCTGGCTGCCGTCTGCCTGGCTCCCTAGCCACAGCCTCTGACCTTGGCTGTGATGAGGCCACCCCCAAGTCTAGCTCAGAGACAGTGGCGGTCCTCCTCACAGCCAGTCTCCAGGAAGCCAAGGTCACTGCTGCTCTGTGGAAGAGGAAACTAAGTGACCAGCTGCGTGGTGGCCAGTGGCAGGCACCAGCCTGAGCTGGTTTAAACATCAAAGTGGGGGGGGGGCAGCACTGTGGCATACTAGGCTGTTTCTTCCTGTGGCACCAGCATCCCACATAGGCTCTGGTTTGAGTCCCAGCTGCTGCACTTCCCATCCAGCTCTCTGCTATGGCCTGAGAATGCAGTAGAAGATGGCCCAAGTGCTTGGGCCCCTGCACCTGTGTGAGAGGCCTGGAAGAAGCTTCTGGCTTTGGATCGGCCCAGTTCCAGCCATTTGGGGAGTGAACTAGCAGATGGAAGACCTCTCTCTCTTTTTCTGTATCTCCCTTTTTCTGTAAATCTGCATCTCAAATAAATAAATAAATATAAAAAAAAACAAAACCCTATGATGCTTGCCATGAGGCCCTTAACACTGAAGGGCAGCCTTGGTGGGGTGGGAGTGGGGGTAGAGCTGGCACCAAGGACCTGGGTAGCCCCTCCAACCACATAGCTGGGGGTGGGGTGAGTTCCCCTGGAACATCAGTGGGGGTGTTCTCATGAGGTGGGAGCACTAGGGTCGGTGATCCCAGCTCTGTGCAGAGACCCCATGTCCCTGCTGAGGTCTCACAATGACTCCTGCTGTTGTCACTGTCCTGGCTCCAGGGTCACTGCTCCAAGTGCAGGTGGACAAGCTTCTCCCTCCTTGTGTGACCTGGCCTAGAAAAGGATGGGATATTTACTTAAATTTTTTTTTTTATTTGAAAGGCAGAGCAACAGAGAGAGAGAGTTATCTCGTCCATCCAGTGGCCACAAAAGTCAGGTCTGGGCCATGTTGAAACCAGGAGCCAGGAACTTCATCACGTTCTCCCACATGAGTGACAGGGGCCCAAGCACTTGGGCCATCTTCCACTGCCTTCCCAGGCGCAGTAGCAGGGAGCTGAATCAGAGTGGAGTGGTGGGACTTGAACCAGTGCTCTACTATGGGTTGCTGAGGTTGCAAAATGTGACTTAACCCACTGAACCACAATGCCAGCCTGAGGCTAAGATATTTAAACAAGGCTGGAGCAGCACTGGCCAAAACAGTATTCTCCAACGATGAGATATAACTGGTGCCACAGACCCACCTCCCATAATGCAAGCCTCGCCAGGCACTGCCTGCCTGTTGGGGAAGAAGCCCTCGTAAACCAGGCATTCTAGGAGGGGTTGTTCCAGGGACGTGTGAGCTGGGCGTTAACACCGTCGTTATGAACACAAAGCGTCTAATTGCCCAGTTACATCGATTACGTTGAATCTTAGGAGCAAGTGGGTTCTGTGCTGCTGATGTTCACACTCCTGGGGCTGCTCAGGGCATGCGTCTGGTGGGGAGCACAGTGCCACAGCTGCCTTGCCCACCCTCCAACATCACGTTCACTGACCATGTGCTGTGGTTTGCAGTTGGCCACCGAGGCCATGGATGCCAAGAAAAGCTGTAACTGCTGCCGATCAAGGCCCAGGGTGTTGGTTTGAAGAGATTCTCAACGAAGGTCAACAAACTTCTGTGAAGGGTCACAGTGGAGGCTTTTCAGGCCACATGCAGCGGCTGTTGTACCCGCTCCCCACTCTTCTCCCCGCCGCTCCTCTTCCTCTGCAGCCTGGTACACACCTTAAAATCATGCTTAGCTCACAGCCCATGCAAAACCAGGCCACAGACTGGATTTAGTCTGTGGGCTTTAGTTGACTGAGCCTGGCTCTGACTGTAAGAACATGATGGAGAGGAGCTGGCACTGTGGGATGTGGGGAATCCCTTCCCTGGTAGGAGTTGGAAGCCCCTAAGTTGTCTGGTTGGCACCACCATGTGCAGGGCACCTGCTCAGAGCTCAAGATGGGAATGGGGTGGGGGGCTCCTTGTGTGTAAGCGCACAAGGCACCATCCATTTCTGCCAGGGCCTCTGCACAGGCCCAGGGACCCACGAGGGGCCTGGACAGCATCCAAGTCTGGTCCAAGTCTGTCATGGACAGAGATGAATTAAGGCTGTCCCGAAGCCTCTGGGGAAATGTCAGCTCTGTCCCCGGGCTCTGCTCCTCCTCTCACAGGACACTGCCAGGCCTGGGCCTTAGGACATGGCGTGTCTCCTGGGCTACCTTCCTGCTGGCACAGCCCAGTAGGGCTGCTGGAGCGCAGACGTGCAGGCCAACAACTCCTGGCACAGCCCCTGCCTGGCGCCAGCTTTCTGGTGCCCCAGCAGGAAACTGAGGCACAGAGAGGTAGACTTAGACATGACCAGGGCCCAGACCTGGAGTCGCCTAAGCACTGCTCCGGCACTGCTGAGAGCCCTCAGGCTGCAGCTCCTGGGGACCAGGGCTGGGGAGAGGAGTGGGTGGGGAGAAGGGCACAGGTCCAGGGCAGCAGAGGGAGATGGAGGCAGCAGGATACAGGGAGACAGAAACACTGGACAGCGATGAGTGAGGGAGAGAGACCTGGAGGGAAAGAGGTCGAAAGAAAGATGAGAGAGAGAGAGAGAGAGAGAGAGAGAGAGAGAGAGAGAATGAGGAGGAGCCGGAGGAGGAGGAGGACAGAGGAGGCATTGGAGCAGGTCAGGCTTGGGTCTGGCAGGAAGGCACGGGTTGGGCAGGGGCACCAGGGCGTCAGCTCCCTGGGCCAGGGGCTCTGCTGTCCTGTGCCACCCTCCTTCTGAGGTGCCTGGGGGCTGCCACTAGCCCAGGTCACCTGGCATTCACCAAGGCCATCCCCAACCAGGACCTCAGAGGTCTTCCTTGGCCTCTGGCAGTACTGTGTCACCTGGTCACCCCGAGACCACCACCCTGACCCCCTAGCACCCTCTCACCCCTGCCCTGCTGTGTCTGTGCCCTTCAACCCCATCACCCAGTGCCCTGGATCTGTTGCGTCCCTGGGGCGGTGTCCTGGAGCAGGCAGCGTGGCCCGGCCTCGCCGGCACAAGCACCGGATGGGCCTAATTACCGTGAAACCGAATTCTTCCGGCTCCGTGCTCCGGACAGTGGGGACTGGCGTGTGTTTTCCTTGGCTGTCTTCTGACAACAGCATTAAGGGAGGAGAAAAGTAAGAGGGGACTCTCCGTTTGGACTCTTAGAGGCCGTGCTTCCTGCTCCGTTTGGCACCTCTGGATGCCAGGCCTCACCTGGGCAGCATCTGATGGCTCTCTGCATACTGTGAGGGGCTGGGCAGCCTCCCTGGCCTCCACTCACCAGGGGCCAACAAGTGTCACGACAGCCACCAGTGTCCCCGGATGTTGTCAAGGCACTCACACCCGCCCTGCTTGAGAATAGCTGGTCTGGGCTGAGAGACCCAGGGATCCAGGGGAGGGCAGGGGGTAGAGTGGGAAGGGACAGGGGCAGAGGTGGCCCAGAGCAGAGGGTTGGATCTGCTCTTGGATGGAGGGGGTGAGTTTGGGAGGCCAGGTAGAAATCGGCCACGTGGGAGAGGCCGGCAGAGGCATCCTAGGGGAGAGGCTTACCAGCCAGGCAGAGAGCTGGGAGGATTTGGGAGGGCTGGGGAGCGGGCCTCTGCCATGGGGGTGGGTGTGGTTCAGGGGTCAGGACTTTGTCAGGAGGGACCTGACAAATAACGGAGCCACTGCACTTGCGTGTTCATCTGAAGACATGAGGGACTCCTGGTGGCCACCCCTCCCTGGCCATCTTCATGTAGGTCCTGGGGCATCAGGAGGGAGGGGGTGCCCTGCCTTGAAGGATGAGGGGTGCCTCCGTTTACACATTTGCTGCTCTGGGAGTGTCTCCCCCTGGTGCCATTCTCCAGTTTCAACAGAACCAGGGAGCCACAGGATGGGAGATGCTGGAGGAGCAGTCCTGCAAGGCCGGGCAGCCCTGGGAGGCAGCTCTGCTTCTTAGCATCCCTCTCGGCAGGTGGGCGAACTGAGGCTCACTGTGCTGAAGCCACTCCCGGTGTCTCACAGCCTGTCATCCTCTGGATGACCAGGAGCCCAGAGTGGGAGTAGGCTGGGCGGACCACACCCAGGGAAGGGAACCTACACGGGGTGGGGGGGCTGTTCCTCAGTGCCTTTCCTGATGGGAGAATCAGAGGCAGGAAGCATCCATCCCTGGAGCACGCTCTGTGACCTCCTTGTTGCCACCTGCTGTAGAGAGGAGGAGGGTGATTGAGGCCAAGGAATTCCTCCTGTTGAGGACCCAGACCCCCGGCTCAGCTGCTGGCCCAAGGCTGTTCTCAGGAACCAGGCTCCTGGGGTCTTGGTTTCCCTGCGCGTAAAAGCTGCTGGCTCTTCTGTGAGGCCAAGGCAGATACTGAGAAGACCCACAGTGGGTGGTGCTCCTGCCAGGACGGCCCGTCCTCTTCTATCCCCTCCACAAGCTGCAGAGCCACCCCGGGGCGCTGTCCAGGGAGCAGCGTGAGGGCTGGTGACACAGCCCAGAACCGCGTCCAAACGCTGGCTCCTCGCTCACACACCCTGGGTCCTGGTGAGCTTCGGCATCCTCAGCTGGGGCTTAGGGTGGTGACAGCACACATATGCTTGTACGCACTCACACACACTCACTGCTCACACACATTCCCACGATGCTGACTCACGCTCACACATGCTCACACGTTCATACACAGGGGCACGGTTGCTCACATGCACACACACGGACACACATGCTCACACGCATACGCTCATGTATTCAGACACACTCACATGTTCGCACACATTCCCACAACGCTGACAACTCACACACAGGTGCACAGTTGCTCTCATGCACACTCACTCTCACACAAAGAAGTGCGTGTCCTCCAGGGCCTTAGAGGGAGAAGCCGCTGAGTGGTGCAAGGCGGCTTTCGGGATCACAGTGCTTGAGATGCTGTCTGCTCGTGTTGTCCCTGTAGAGGTTCCAGGCGCTGGGGTCTGCTCATGTTGTCCCTGTAGAGGTCCCAGGCTCCAGGGGACTTAGTTTTCTCCTCTTGTTGCCAGTATCAGAAACCCAAGTCAAAGGGTGAGCTCGTAGGGTGGGTCTGCCTTCAGGCACAGCTGGATCCAGTACCCAGTGTGCCCATCTCTGCAGGCTTCTTTCTCGGGCAGCTGCTCATCTTGCAGAGCAGGGCTGGCCTGGGCACCCAGGAAAACCTTGCAGCTGTTCAGCGGCCAGAGGAAGGAACCAGGTCTCTCTGCACTGATACCAGTGAGGCTCTGAGCCGCACCAGGACTGGGTGGAGTGGCGTGTGCATCTGGGAGCCTGTCACGGTGCCAGGCGGGCCAGCACGTCAGAAGCCCTGTGTCAGCATGGGATCGGTTCCTCCAGAACCAGAATCAGGGACTGGTCTTAGAAGAGGAGGAAAAATACCTGAGCCATGGCCTGGGGACACTGAGAAATCTGCAAAAAGGGAGAGAAAGTCGGCCACAAACTTAAGCGCCAACCCCTGGGGGCTGTGCTATATAGGGCAGTGGCTGGGAATGGCCCTCGTGTGGTCCTGCCCCATGTGACAGGTGCCATTCTACAGAGGAGGTAACAGAGGCCCTCTCCCAGGTAGCTCAGCTGGAAAGTGACAGCAGTGGAAGCCACGGCAGGACCTCGGGCAGGGGAGGGCGGTGCACCAGTGTAGAGGAAGGAGGAGATGAGGGCGAGGCTACAAAGCAGGCTCAGCCGCTCAGGTGGCAGTGAGGTAGACAGAGGGAGGGCGCTGGCGGGGGCCTGGGCCGGGGTGGGACAAGGGCCCCAGGGGCAAATCTGCAGGAGGGCGTGGCCTGGGGTTAGGTCAGGGATGGGGGGGGGGTGAGGGGAGGGCAGGGCCTGAGAGCAGGGGTTTATGAGAGCCAGAACTTTGCGCCCTATGTCCCGCATCCTGCATATGGGCAGCCTGCCCCCTGCCTTCCTCCACTGATGTCGTCCATCAGCCAGGCCCCGGGGCACAGCCTGGTCCAGGAGAGGCAGGCCTGGCTGCAGCACCCCTGGAGGTGCAGGGCCTCCTCTCACAGGTCCCCTCCTGGAATGCGACCCCTCACACTGCCCGGTCTGAGGCAGGGCATTCTGCTGCTGCAATGCTCGGTGTCTCCCCACTTAAGTGAACACATGATCTCTCTATCCTCCCCCTTGCATTTGGTTTCTGTTGCTTGTCACCCCAGCCTGTGCACCTGATTCTCTGGCTCCCACACCTCTCAGCCTCAGTCTGTCTGCAACACGGGCGACGCCGTGCCTGGCACACAGAAGCCGTGGGCCCATCCTCAGAGCCTCCAGGCCTGGACTGCCAGCCCTGTCTGCGGGTGGGCGGCCCCGGCTCCGCCCTCCCACTTTGGGGTGCCTTGGTTCCCTCTTGGCTCTGGTCCCATATCTGACCAGTTCCTTCCCTGGCACAGGGTTGGCCCATGTTTGTTGGATGCTGCCAATGCCCCACAACAGTTGGTTACTGTCTATTGCAAAATGTAGAGCAAGAAAGGGAGACGGCTTCTTCAGACGGGGGCTGGTAGTGATTCTGTCCAGCTACAGTGTGGGTGACGTTCCCCTCAGCTCCTGATAGCTGAGTTCCCTTTGTGCAGCCGCACACCATTGTCTCTGTTTCTCTATGAAGGTCTCACTTCATCCTGTGGTCAGCTAAGACCCTGGGATCGTCTTGGCGGAAGCTCTTGCATCAAGAGTATGAGTGCCCTTGTTGCTGGGAGCTGGGGCTCCTGGGTGGGTGGCTCTGCCCTGAATGCCACGCCAGCCAAGTCTTCTCCTTATCTGTGCTCCCCAAAGCCGCTTTTGTCGCTCGCTAGTGATTTGTGTCTCTCCCCAGCTTCCCTGGCACAGGGCCTGAAACGGTGCGTGCTTTGGAAGCCCCTAGTAAGATAACACAAGAGCAGGTGTTCCACCTGGCAGTAACAGTGCCCAGGGCCCACATCAGAGAGCCTGGGTCCAACCCAGCCCTGGTCTGGAGTTCAGCCTCCTGCTGGTGATGGCTCAAGTAATGGAGTCTCTGCCACTCATCCATTACAGGCATTTGGGGAGTGAACTAGAGGAAGGGACTGCTCTCTTTCTCAACTAACTAACTCTCACTCATGCACTCTGCTGAGTGGATTAGGCCACTTCTTCCCAACTCTAAATCCATGATCATCACCTGTAAGTTGGGTCTGAGATATGTGTCTTGGGACATGCATTGTGGCTCAGCGGGCTGGGCAGCTGCCTATGGCACAAGCAGCCCATATGAGAGTGCTGGTTCGAGTCCCAGCTGCTCCACTTCTGACCCGGCTCCCCACTAAAGCACCTGGGAAAGCAGCAGAAGATGGCTCAAGTGCTTGAACTCCTGCCACTCACTGGGCTTTGGCTTGGCCCAGTCCCAGCCATTGTGGCCATTTGGGGAGTGAACCAGCAGATGGAAGATCTCTCTCTCTGTCTCTCTCCTTCTCTCTCTCTCTCTCTCTCTCTCTCTCTCTCTCTGTGTGTGTGTGTGTGTGTGTAACTCTGCCTTTCAAAGAAATAAAATAAATAATTTAAAAAAGATGCGTGCCTTAGGACCTTAAGCCTTAAATGTCATCTCGTAGTGGGTGGCTTCCTGAGGGATGGCACTTTGCGAGACGCAGCTCAGGGGACACTTTTCTGAAGTGGCTCCAGAATCCACGGGCCACTTGCCCTCCTCTGCCCTGGCCATTGTGCTCTACGCAGGGTCTGTGAATGGCGGTGCGGGTGGCCTCACCAGGCCCTAGATTCTGAACGTGTGCGTTTGTGTTTCTGTATCCTGGCACAGCTTCAGCAGGGGTCCCTCGGCTGGCAGTGTGCACGCCTGCTGGGCCAGGAAATTCTGGAGGCTGAGCCTGTGGCTGTGCTCAAGGCAAGCAGGGCTGATGCCTCCCCAGGTCAGAGGGAAGGCTGGCAGCCTCTGGTCTCTGCCCTCTCTCCCTGTGCTGCACTCTGTGTGTGTGTGTGTGTGCGCACGCGTGTGTGTCCACATGCCCCCTTTCCATAAGACACAGTCACATCGGAGCACTCCATTGTGACATCATCTTCACTAATTACCTCTGCAATAACCCTGTTCCAAATGAGGTCACATCCTGAGGTCCTAGGAGTTACAACATCGGCACAGGAAGGAGCCGTAACAACCCCCACCCTCCCTTGCGCATGTGGGAGTCCTGTTGGTTGCTAGGGTGTGGAAACACCTGCTTGGTAGGGTGCTCACAGCAACCCCACCCACCCCCAACAAGAAGCCAGCCAGTTGCTGCGTCTGCAGAGGGCTGAACTGGGGGTGGCTTCAGGGAGAAAGGCAGGGAGTGGCCGGGAGGGTGAGTCACTGCCTCACCGGAACAGGAGGAGGTGCTGTTGTACCTAATGGCCTCCCTCCCCCTCCATCACCCCCGAAAACCTCAGCAAACCCGGACACTGGGATGGGACGGCATATGCATGCGGGAGGAGGCCTGTCCCTGGATGCCCACAGCTGGTACAGTTTGAAGTGTGCACCATGTGAAAAACATGCAAAATCCATTTTTGAAAGTGCTTATTAAAAATAGCTCTAAACCTTAAAAACAGGACCTACCTGGTAGTCGGGGTGAGGAGCCAGTGAGCTCATGGATGGAAACACCGCCCGGCCTGGCCTGGAGCTCGGGCTGCTATTATTAGCTCCCGGGCCCGTGCTGGCCTCTGAGGTGGCTCCAAGCTCGCAGGCTTGGCTGCGCTGGGACACATGAGGTCCTTCCAGCTGCCCAGCACGGAGGAGCCCTGGGTGGCCAGCCTGGGCCTGGCCTCACGTGGATGCACTTAGCAGATGGGCTGGTTGCAGGGGTGGGTGGTGGAGAGGCCCTGGCAATGCAGCAGCCCACGCAAGCCTGGGGCTCCTGCTCGCCTTGGCACAGGTGGGAACCCCCCACGGCCTCTCGTTCTGGAACAAACCCTTTTCTGCCCTCATCAGGCCAGCCGGCCCGCAGGCCTTGGCAACCCAGCCGGAGCCTGCAGCTGGGATGATGGATGGGCCACGTCAGCGCCCGCCAGAGAGGGGATTTCGTGTGTGTTTGACATTTATTTACTGTCCGTATAAACACTAACACCTATGAAGCATGCTCGCCGTGTGATGGCTTGGCTGAAGGCAGCTCTTAAGTACATAAATTATGTGCACCTCGCTAATGAACGCTCTGACAGCGGGAAGTTTTATTTACCGCTGGCCGGGCACCGGCGGGCGGGATTTGTGCAGGGTCATAGTCCTGCCTATTCAGGCTCCAGCTCATTTCTTTTTTCTTCTTTAAAAAGTTCTGCTCCTCCTTTTTTTTTTTTTTTTTTTTTTTTTGGTACATTTCCCCCTTTTAAAGGTTTGCCACAAGACTGTAGTCTATGTGGACTCTCGCGGGTTGGGGCGGGCGGGGAGGGGGGCAGGCGCCCATCTGGCAACGGGCTCTTCTGACGGGCGTGTGTTCGAACAATATGTGGTTTGACAAATTTCAAGGCAGGCTTATGAAAAAATAACAGCGGTGCAGCCGTCGCGGTGCGTGCCGTCCACCTGCGGGCGCGGGCAGGGGTGCCAGGCCGCATGAGTCAAGGTGCCCGGCGGGGGCCTGGGAGGCGCGTGTAAATCATGGCTGTCCGCACGTGTTGACACGCCAGCCGCCCAGCTCCCGAGGCCCGGGCCGGCCCCGGTGTGGGGCACCTACACGGCGCCAGGTGCCTCTGGCGATGTCTACAGTGCGTATCCCCGCGACTCTGCAAGGTGCACAGTCTACTCCCTGGGGCAGGGAAGGGCTGACCGCGAGGCCTGACCTGGCCAGCCCTCGGGGGCCTGCAGACCCTCACTGTCTTCTCATCTGAAAGAGGGACCTGGCAGGCCGTGTGCAGAACGTTCGAGTACCCAGCCCAGGGAGGCGGGCGGGGAGAGGCGTCCTGGGGTCCAGCCCCTGGGCAGGCCCACCCTGCAGAGCCTGGAAGCTGTCTCCAGCGGTAGTGAGACCTTGGGCTGTCCCCTTCCTTCCCTGTACCTTGGATTTCTCACCTGGGACGTGGAGGTGCCTCTAGGTGCCTCTGCTGATCGCTCTGCCCGCGGCTTCCTCGCATGCGCACAGTAGCGTGTCTGCCGGGAGAGCAGGCCCAGTGCCTCCAGTTGCTCTCGGTGGCTTCAACTTTCAGTCCTTCTCCTTCAGCCCCTTCCTCCGGGCTTTTTGCCCACCTGGCCAGCCTGGCGTGGCTGCAATCTGCCAGGGGCGTCTGGTGCTTTTTCAGGGGCAAGGGATCTGCCCAGAGGAACACCACGGCCAGCAGCGTGTGACTGCTCCTGCGTGCTTATGGGAGGAGGTGCCCAGGGACTGTCTTTGTGTGTCCTGAGGACAAGGGGTCCGCACTTTGAAGATGAAAAGATGCAGCCCCCGGGCTGGGCCCAGCCACAGCCAGGGGAGCCGTCCCTGCTCATACGGTCACACTACAGTGGCACGCAGTACGGGAAACACCCAGAGGGCACAGGCACAGGCCAGGCACCAGGACCTCAGGGAGCTGCCATTCCTGCGTCTCCAGGCAGCTCCAGGTCACCTCTGGCTTCCCTGCCTGGCCCACATCCTGGGGACACACGCCTACCAGCAGGTACTGTGCCTGCATCTAAGTCCTCACCAGTCTCCAGGACCTGCTTTACAGAGGTGTTGGCCAGTGTTGCAGGAGAGGCAGAGGAAGGAGGTACACACCTCAGCCAGCCAGCCTGGGGCCAGAGATTGAGGGGCTGGGCAGGGGTCACCTCTGGGCCCTGTGCTCCCTGAGATGGTCCCAGTCCCGTGGGCCTGGGCACCTGCCCTCTGCCGTCAGCTTTCCTCTCACTCTGGACCCCAGCCTCATCCGCCATACATCAGGGGTAAGGAAGCCTCAGGCTCCCCAAGGCCTGCTGTGCCAGCACAGGTCTGAGAGGGCGTGGGTGGGCAGCGGAGGGCAGCCAGAGGGTGTGGCCCCAGGCCTTGGGAAGGCGGTCGGATCAGGGAGGGCCTTCTGGAGGAAGGGGCATGTTGGCTGTAGAAGGCAGAGGGCTCAGCTGGGTGGGGGCACCCCGGAGGAGCAGCAAGAGCAAAGCCCCAGATCTGGTGGCCAAGCGGCTGTGGACAGGGAGGAGTGGGCTGCCAGCTCCACGCTGTCCCGCGGGACACACTGTTGACCCATCTGAGGCTCAGGAGGGTGCAAGCTGCCAAGGTCACAGAGCAAGTAAGAGGTGGGGCAGGCACCATGGAGCTGACTTGGATGCTCCCGCGGAGGCCCCGGAGTGGGGCCACGTGCCGCCAACTTTATTAAATTCATATTTCCACCTCCGCCCCGCACAAATATCTGTATTTACCATCAAGCTCGGCAGTATTTATTTTCTAAAGTAGTTCTGTTTAAATAAGGAGTTTCTCTCTTAAATTCATCAACTCTAGTTTCCTGTGGACCCCAGCCCTGTGTGGGGCTAACATTAATCATTTGAATGACTGCAGACCCCTGGGGCTGCCTGGGGCCTCTGGTAGGCAGCAGCTAGGCCTCTCAATGGCGTCCCCCGACTCTTCCAATTAATGCAGGGGACCGGGACACTCAGTGCCCTCAAAGAGTGACCAGCGGTGGGTGGCAGCACGGGGTGTGTAAGGAAGGGACGAGCGTGGTGGCTCCCAGCTGGCCTGGCCATTCCAGCTGAGTGGCCTCGTCTTTCTCCTCCTTAGACTCTGACCTTGTCCATCAGGGCTCTGAGCTTGTCCAGCTGGCTCTGGGTGCCGTCAGGGCCTCCCTTTGCTCATCCATGACATGGGACAAATACACCAGATGCACCAAGGGTGCTGCCCTGTGCACACGGTGCTGGCTGTCCAGTCTGTTGTTGTCCTTGTTGCATAGTGACTCGGGGGTAGCCAGAGCAGGTGCTCCATGGGGGTCCTTCCCTTCCCCCTGCCCAGTCCCATTCCTTGAAGCACAAGTCGCCCTGGCCATGGCATTTGCAGAGGAAGTGTGGGGTGTGCACTTTGGGAGTCCTACCTCTGTCTGCAGGGGGCTGAGCCCTGGGGACACTCTGGGCTCTGAGAGACCACTCCTGGGCCAGGGCCACCCTCCCTGCTCCAGTGGCATTGCTCCCTCTGTTTGTTTCCCATTGGGTGCCTCTGTGTAGCATTGGATGCTGTGATGGCCAGGGAGGCCAGGTCACTAGTGACAGTACGAATGGGATGAACTGGGAGGTTATGGGGAAAATGGAGAGCACAAGGCAGGGGCGGTGTTGGGTTTGGAGAGAAGGTGATCGGGAGCAGAGCTGAGGGTGAGGATGTTAACGTCGGTCACAGCATCAACTAGGGTTCACAGAGCACCTGCCATGTGCTGGCTCCCCGCCAAGCACCGCACCACCCATCTTCCTGATTCTTCTCCACAGCCTGCTGCTTCCCAGATTGTCCCATTGTATAGATATGGAAACTGAGGCACAGAGTGAGCCTCCGCTTGGAGGCTGGAGTGCTGGTGTGTGTGGAGTGGGGATGTGGGCAGTCTGACCACAGGCCCTGGCCATGACCACTGGGTCTGCTCCTCCCAGTCTCAGACCTCTGTCCCATGGTGGGCTGTTGGGCAGGACGGAGCCTTTGCCTGCAGGCCCCCTCCTGGCAGGGAAGGCAGGCCCTGGAGCTGCTGACCCCTCTGACTTTCTCCAAGGGGATGGAGATTTTGGAAAGAAACATGGACTGTTGTTTTCAGAACAGGTGTTATGGCTTCTGATCAGCCCAGCAGCCCCCTGGTAGGGCCAACAAGGGGACTCAGCAAGGGAAACTGAGGCAGAACAGAGCTGAAGGTCGTACTAACCTCTGGGCATCTACCCCTTGCCTCTGGCTCCCAACCCCTTTGTGCTCTGCTCCAAGGCACTAATGGCAGCAGTGGTTTCTCTTTGGACCCCTGCCCCCACGTCTCTGGTCAAAGCTGCCGAGATGAGCGTGGCCCACTTACTGCTGGGTAACAAAACACCCAGAGACAGTGGTTTAAGTCGACAATGATGATGACTCACTGCTGAGGGGCTGCAGGAGCTGAGTGCGGCTGCTGGGCTCTTCAGGCTCCGGGTGGCCTCCCTCATGCCCAGCACCTGGCTGGGGGCTGGGCCGAGCTGCCTCCCTCCACCATGCTCTCTCCTCTCTGGGCTTCCATGTCCCCAGGGCGTCCCATCCTGCTGGCCAAGCCTGCTGACAGGGAGTGAGGGTCCCCGGGGTGGGAGGGTGGACCTGGTGCTCCAGTGGTGAGGCCCCTCCCACCACCTTTTATTGGTCAAAGTGAGTCTCAAGCCCAGCCCCAGTGCAAGCGGGATGAGGCAGAATGTGGGGACAGGAGGGGAGAAACCGTCAGCCTGCTTGGGTGTGGGGCTGTTGCCATGGTAACAGAGCAGAGACAGATCTGGGCAGGAGCAGAGAGGGTTATGTAAGATGATCTTTGATGGGCAGAATTGTGACCCCCAGATCCACATCTTGGACCCTCGCCCCAGTATGGTCCATGAGACTGATGCTGCTATTATCTCCAAGTTACGGGTGGGGTGTCTGGGTTTCCTGTGGCCGCCATAACAAGGTACCACAGACTGGATGGCTTAAAAGTGGAGAAACTGATTCCCTCACAGTCCTGGAGCCCAGGAGCCCGAGACCAAGGCGGCCACAGGGCTGTGCGCCCTCTGATGGCTCTGCGGAGGGTGCTTCCTGCCTCCTCCAGGCTGGCTGCCTCTCTGCACTCTCTGCCTCTCTCCTCTTGAAAGGATACCAGTCATTTAGGTCCCACCCAGTTAACCCAGTATGACCTTGTCTGGTTACCACTTGGGTTCTGGGCTCACCTGGCTTTTGGGGGGTATACTATTCCACCTCATATAGACTGAACCTGGAAATCTCTTTCCCTGGCCACTCAGCTGAGGTGGCAGGGCTGGGATTCACACGGGGCCTGGGACCCCATGCCCCTGTCTCTCTCAGGGCCACCGAAAGCCAAATGACTGGAGTGACTAGAAACAGAGGGTGGTTGCGCGTGGAGGGGGCACCCTGCCCCTCCTTCCCTGGTCCCTGGGTGCCTGTGCCCCACTGTGCTGGAGGGGTGAGGGCAGGGCAGTAGCCTGGGGTCACCTACCTCCCACGGGTCCCTGTGGTAGAGCAGGTGTGGCCTTCGAGACACCTGGCTGTCAGGGCAGCTTGGAGGCCACCAAGTCAGCCTCTCCTTTCCCATTAGACAATCTGGCCGGGGGCACGATCTAGTCTCCTTGTGCTGCTGTGATAAAGACCCGAGAGAGTGTAAACTATACAGAACAGCCCTGGAGGCTGGGAGCGCCAAGATCAAGGCAACAGCATTCGGTGTCTGATGAGGGCTGTCTTGCTGTGTTCTCCTACGGCAGAAGAACAAGTATGTCCCCTCCAGGTCCTTTACAAGGTCGCTGATCTCGCCCACGACAGGGCTACCCTTGTGACTTAATCTTTTCCTAAAGGCCCTCTTTTTTTTTTTTTTAAAGAGATGTATTTATTTATTTGAAAGAGTTACACAGAGAGAGGAGAGGCAGAGAGAGAGAGAGAGAGAGAGAGAGAGAGAGAGAGAGATCTTCCATCCCATGGTTCACTCCCCAACTGGCTGCAACAGCCGGAGCTGTGCTGATCTTAAGCCAAGAGCCAGGAGTTTCCTCTGGGTCTCCCACGTGGGTGCAGGGGCCCAGGGACTTGAGCCATCTTCTACTGCTTTCCCAGGCCATAGCAGAGAGCTGGATGGGAAGTGGAGCAGCCAGGACTGAAACCAGCGCCCATATGGGATGCTGGTGCTTCAGGCCAGGGTGCCTCAGCAATGGCCCCCTAAAGGCCCTCTTAACACCAGTGCATGGGGGCCAGTGTTGTGGTGCAAGTGGGCTAAGCTACTACCTGCAATGCCGGTGTCTCATATTGGAGCACTGGTTCAAGTCCTGGCTGCTCCTCTTCTGATCCAACTCCCTGCTAATGCACCTAGAAAGACAGTGGAAGATGGCCCTTGTCTCGGGACCTGGCACCCATGTGAGAGACCCAGATGGGTGCAGCCTGGCCCTGGCTCCTGGCTTCTTTTGGCCATTTTGAGGAGTGAAGATCTCTCTTCCTCCTTCTCTCTGTCACTCTGCCTTTCAAATACACACACACACACAACCACACACACCATCACACATGCACACACATACCATCACACTGGTATACATTCAGACCATAGCAGGGTGGGAGGCAGCCTTCCAATATGTAAGTAAAACCTGCAGGCAATCTCTCTTAAAAAGTTACAACCTTACAAGTTCCGCTGGCGTCCCTGAGGATGGCCGCCCCTTCCAATTCCCTGGCTGCCTCCAGAGGTGCCAGATCGCCCTCTCAGACATTAAGAACACCTGAATTCACCTGCTCATGCGTATGTAGACAGATGCACTATTGTGTTCCGGGACTCAACTCTTCCTCTTGAAGTCAGATAATACAGAGACGTCACCCATCTGCTGCCCAGCCCCCTCCATGGGATCGTGGCCGCTCTGGGCTCCTCTGTGCCCCGCCCCTGACGGGGGATTTGAAGCGAATCCCAGCTGCCACCATCCCCTCCTTCCCTTTGCACACCTCACTGTGTGTCCCTCTCCCAGGCAGGCGCCCCTTTCTTCCTCAACACCATCCCATTAGCTGTGAGTCCTTAGGACGGTCAGATGCCCAATCAGCACCCGGGCGCCCCTGCTTGTTGCAAGTGTGTCTGCCGGGGATTGGTTTGTCTGACCCTGGATTCGCTGGCCTGTCAAAGGCCTCCCCATTGCCGGCTGCCCTCACCCCGCACCGTCTCAGCCAGTCCTGCCCAGACATGAAGAACACATCCCCCCCCCTGTTTGTGGCAGAGGCTTCCTCGCTATTCAGTCTCTCTATTGATGGGGACACATCTCGGTGGGCCCAGGGTTTTTGCTACAAAAACAAGGCTGCAATTAACATTCTTTCTGAGCCCTCCTGCTTGTTTTTCTAGGGACAATGGCTTGATCTTGGGCAACTACTTCCCTTTCTGCGCTGTGGCTTCCCGTGGTGTGGTGTGGGGAGGAGGGCGAGAGGGGGCCAGACTCCTTCCACACGTGCCAATGAGGGTGAAGGCTGGTCCCGTAGCCTGAGGCCACGTGCTTCTGAACAAAGGGAGGGAACGGCGCTTTGCTGAGGATGGATGCCCCCTGTGGTCACTGCCATCACTGGACAGAGGGGGCACCGGGTGGGTGTATTGGACCATCTCCATATCGCCCAGGAGGAGAGGGTGATCAGACTGTAGCAGCGAGAGCCAAGTTGGGGGACAGTGGGGGCAGGGAAATACGCGTGTGGCGGGGGGCATCAAATGTGGAAGATGCTTCTCTGCTTCTCGTAGGACTGGGAGGCCACACCCCACAGTTACAGCCCTGCCTCCCACTGCAGCCTCCAGCCTCAGTTTTCTTGTCTGTAAAATGGAGATGAGGGCCATGGGCTGTTCCCAGGCATGTGGTCAGGGCGGTAAATGCATCTGGCACACAGAGCCTCCCAGCAGACATTGCCTCCTGTCCTCAGGCTCCACGCTGGTGACTCAGTGTGCCCGTGGGTGCTGCCACTCCTCAGCCTGTGCTCATGCATCCTATGCATGGCAAAAGTGGGGTCTTTGGGGTGATCCCCCAGACTTTGGGTGCAGGAAGCAGGGTTTGCAGGAAAAGGAGGCCCCTCCCACAGCTGGTGACAACCGCTTCCCACCTTGGGACCTCAGCCGTGCTTTCCAAGCTCTTCCTCCTAGACCGGGAAGCTGAGTGAGGCAGGTGGGGGTCGGGACTGGCCCAGGGGCATGTCCCCACCGTCCAGCACTTGCTCCGGGGCACATCTTGGCCTCAGCACCTGTTTGGGGCTACAGGGCGTCAAAATGGGTTCTCTGGCCCCCATTCCACGTGGGAGCCCGGACACCCATGGAGGACTTGCATGGGGTGATGAGACTGATTTCTCTAGCCCCCTCCTCCCAGTGAGGGGGACTACAGAGAAGGGAGTGGGGGAGACAGCACTCGGGACCCCACTGTGGGCACTGGGGCTCGACTCTGCCGCAGGAACCAGGGAGGCTTGGAGAGCATCCATTGGGGTATATCCCAGGATACCAGGCAGGAATCCCTACGGTCCCACCCACCCCATGCCCACCTGGCTGGAGAGTGTTTCCATCTAAGGGCCACCTAGCATCTTGTGGGAGGGAGCCACTGGTAGGGAAGGGGTGGCTGGTGATGAGGTGGGACACTGACACCTCTGCCACAGAGGGGGCCGTGCTGGTCCCCGGAGCCCCAGGTGAGGACTGGGTGTGGAGGGTCCACAGTGCAGCCAGAATGGCTCCTTTGCTTTCTGCTTTGAGGGTCCTCTCTCTGCACCCAGTGGGAGCCACAGCCATGCCAGGGTGCCAGAGGCCTCTTTACAAAGCAGAGACCCAGAAGATGTCACAGGAAGCCTTTAGATGTGAGGGTACCGTATATGGGAGATGGGACCACATACGGGAGAAACAGCAGTGCTTTGCCCATCACCAAGCCCGGGGCACGCAGCCACCTGGCAGCTGGCTTCCACCTCCCTCTCTCTGTGGAGGGCAACTTGCTCTTTCCCACCGAATGCAGGCCTGAAGGGGCCGGGAATCACAGAGGTGGGACAGTCCTGCTGTTAAAGGCCCGCTGATGGGCCGAGAGGGGGTCCTGGGGGCTCTGGGGACTACCAGGAGCTTCCTGCGGGGACGAGCCATGATGCTTCATAGATGGGGCCCAGAAAGTCCCTTGGCAACCCCAAAGGGGGCCTAACTCCTGCCCTGAACCCACAGCACAGCAGGCCCCACGTTATCAATCATGGCCACGTTGCCCTGGGGACCCCATGAGGCCAGGAGGCCCTGCAGGAGCCTGGACTCTGCAGTCCACTTCGGGGTGTTGATGGAACACTGGACACTGACCCTCCTACTGTTGGCTTTCATGCACAGTGAGCTGGCAGTGCTCATCCCCTAAACAAAGGTCTGGAAGTCTCCCCAGCCTGCAAATCCGTGACCTGGTAGAACCCTTGACACCTGAGGATTATCGCCAGGGCCTGGGGCGGGCCCTGAGGCAGCTGCCCACTGCAATCCCCCAGCCTCCGCCTGCCTGGGTGGGGCAGGTCCAGGACCAGGGGCCCCCACCTGCCCCGCCTACCACATTCTTTTCCCCTTGAAAACACCAGGCACAGCACAGGTGGCAGCGTAAAACCTTGGTGGCAGGCGCACAATGGTGGGGATTAGGTGTGAGTGACAGGCCCGCTGGCGCCTTGGGTGGATCCTCCGGAGCTGCTGCTGCCAGGCTGAGGACGAAGACACAGTAATCGCCACGCGTCTGTCATCGCAGAGCCGCCTGCTGTCTGGCTCTGGTCCAGGAGCCCTGGGACTCCCACTGTCCCATGTACTGTGCCAAAACCACCCAGCTGGAAGCCGATGGGGCAGGATCTGAACCCAGAGCTGCCCTGTGGGGGAAGCAGGCCTCCAGGCCAACTTCATTTCCTCTGGACATCTCCCAGGCAGGTGCAATGCTCCCGTTTAGCAGATGAACCCACCAAGGCCATGCAACCATAGGGTGCTCACAGATGCTTGTGGAATGGGGGCTGGCAGCTGAGGTTCCCAGTGGGTGGTGACCTGGAGACCCTTTGCAGTGGGGGTGCCCAGAGACAGAGCTCCTGTGCCTCCCATTCCAGGCGTCAGGACCAGCAGAGCCTTCTGGGATGCAGGCCAGGGCGGCCCCACAGGCCCCTAGGGGCTGAAATGCCAGGGTCAAAACCTCCATGAAAGTGGGGGCATGAGGGCTCCCAGGCCTTGGAGGGTTGCCTCGAGGGGCCAAGAGACCAGCGTCACAGCCAGGTGGGCTAAGGCAGCTCTACCTGGGAGGGCCTTTGTGTGCCATCTGCTGGTGGCCCTGAGTGTGTCCTCTCCAGGACACTGGGATGGAGCTTGGGACTGGGTTGCCTGTCAGCAGCTGAGTTTTGGCCATGACAAGGAGAGGTGCTCCCCACTTCAGGGGCCTGCAGATTGGAGAGGAGCCACCACACCCAGGAGTTAGGACAGTCCCCCACCCACCTTGGCAAGGACGCTGCAGCCCAGCCTGCCCTGGCCGCAGGGGCTCTCTGGTCTAGCGTCCTCCCCTGTGGAGCGGGCGAGTGCTCCTGCCTCGCTGGGCCCGGGCGCAGTGACACTGGTCTGTGCCATGAGGTGCTCGAGGCAAGTGGGCACTTGGCAGGTCAGTGCCCCACTGGTCCTGCCCATCACTCCAAGGCCCTTCCTCCCCTTCCTCCCCTCTGCTTCCTCCTCTTCCCTGCTTCCTCACCTTCTGAAATGACCTGTGTTGACCTTGCAGTACCCTCACTGCTGAGGTGTCTCCCTCTGCATCCCCTGGCTTGCTGTGTCTCCTGGATGCAGCCTGGCATGGTCCCACACTGGGCTGAGGATCACTGAGCTGGGGTTGGAGGCAGACTCAGTGGACACAGGCATGGCCTCCAGGAACCTCGCCCCTGCTCCACGGTTGCGGGTTCCTGGGCTCTGTCCATCAAGCCTCTGACTTCCTGTGTCCCATCAGCCAGCAGAGGGGCAGCACAGGAGACCTGGGCCATGCCCTGCACTCCCTGTCCTGCCACTGGGCACCTGAGAAGAGGGGACTGGTGACCCCAGAGCTCTGTGCATGGGCCAGCAGCTCTCCTGGGTTCTGGGTCCTAGCCAGATCCACCTAGCCTATCTTCCTGTGAGCAGCATTGTCCTTGGGGCAGAGGGATCACACAGACAGCCCCTCCTGCCGGGGCCTCACCATCTGCCAGGTGAGCCAGCAGGCACCCCAATGAGGTGGGGTCTAGTTCCCAGCCCCTGAGTTTGGCTGCTAATTTGCATTTCTCTGGGTATCTGCTGTGTGATGAAAGACAGGACTGACTTCTCCTCTGGCCCTAGCATGGAATGAGGTGGATGGACAGGGGTCTGCAATCCCCCAATTCCAGTGCCCAGTGGACACACACCTTCTCCCAGCTCTTTACACACTCACCTAGTTTTTGATGTAAAGACACTTTGCAGGGGCCGGTGCTGTGGCGCAGTGGGTTAAAGCCCTGGCCTGAAGCGCCAGCATCCCTTATGGGTGCTGATTTGAGACCCGGCTGCTCCACTTCCAATTCAGCTCTCTGCCTGGGAAAGCAGTGGAAGATGGCCTAAGTGCTTGGCCCCCTGCACCCATGTGGGAGACATGGATGAAGCCCCTGGCTCCTGGCTCCTGGCTCCTGGCTTCGGATCAGCGCTGCTCCGGCATTGCAGCCAATTGAGAAGTGAACCAGCGGATGAAAGACTCTCTCTCTCTTGCTCTCGCTCTCGCTTCACTGCCTCTTCCTCTCTGTAACTCTGCCTTTCAAATAAATAAATAAACCTTAAAAAAATTGGAGTCCCTGTGCCAATGCCTAACCAATACATAATGCAAGCCGGGAGGTCACAAAGGAGGGGACCTCGTGCTCCTGTGCCTGATGGCAAGAACAGCTCAGAGACTGCTGGAACCACAACCTCGCAGGAAGGCCACGCCCCCCTGACACAGCCACCACTTCCGCGAGGACGTCTATCCAGTGTCTAACTGCTGCCCGTCCAACCTCGGGCTGACCACTGCCACTCACCATGCTGATCCTTGTAGCCGAGGATGACTGTGTCAGAACCACATATGTGATCCCTGGGTTCTGCCTTTAAACATGTCCATTTGCCTCAGACATCTTGAACATACACACAGTTTACAGTACATGTATTCCCATTATAATGTTATTCTTCAATAAGCACTAATTTGTTTGGCTTTTAAAATAACGGGTTCCAAAGCAGGAGTTTGTCCAGGTGGGCCTCACCTAATCAGCAGAGCTGTAGATTCTAGGCAGGAAGTGTTGAGAAACTTGTAATGAGGCAGGAGCTACCCAGTGCAGCTGTCAACGACCTCAGCATGGGGCTTGGGAGCAGCAGGTGGAGGTTGGGAGGCTCTGCAGGGATGCCCGGGGCTGAGGCTGGCAGGGAGGAGCCGAGAGGAGAGCCTGGGCCTTCCGAGAACTGACATGCTGGGGTCTCAGCAGCAACAGCAGCAGTAGGAGTGAGGAAGGGAGGGAGGGAGGGAGAGAGAGAGGGAGAGAGAGAACAGCTGCAGGGACCAGCAGGACCAAGACCTCAGGGGCCCTGGATGTCCTTGACACAAAGGACTTGAGTGGGACAGGGACATGGTTACACCTGGACCTTGGAAGTGACCCCCCCCCGGGGGGGGGGGAGGTGGTGGAGGATGGAGCAGAAGAGGGAGAGGGGACAGCGA
This sequence comes from Sylvilagus floridanus, assembly GCA_949820135.1. Lineage (NCBI taxonomy): Eukaryota > Metazoa > Chordata > Mammalia > Lagomorpha > Leporidae > Sylvilagus > Sylvilagus floridanus. The sequence continues at coordinate 11,458,491 of OX463243.1, forward strand.
GACCAGCCAGAGGAAGCGGGTCCTCATGCTGACAGAGTCCTCTCTTGGGCCTCTGGGAGCATCATTGGTAAACTGAGGCAGAGAGATGGGCAGCCTGGTAGTGGAAGAGGGAGGAGAGGCTGTGACTAAGGGCCCCGTGGGAGGACGTGTGGCAGCAAAGAGCAGCCCCCGACCCCCCAGCCTGGGTCAGCGGGTCCCTGGCTCAGGGTGCACTGCACTGTGTGGGAGGGTCTGCCTATGGCCCGCAGACAGCCTCCTGCGCAGAAGCCCCCAGGGACAGCACTTTCGCCCATTCTACAGTGGCTGTGGAGACTGATCTCCGGAGGGGTTGGGTCACCTGCCAAGGTCACGGCCGGCAAATGACCCAGAAGGGGTGTGCACAAGGGTGTCTCCTCCTGCAAGTGGGGGTGGGGTGGGGAGCCTGCCCTGTGGTTCTGTATGAGGAGGGGGAGCAGGAGCCCCCCACCCTCCACCCCTCCTCTCCCCAAGCATGCTGTCCTCTTGAGAAGGAGCTGGGAGTGATGCTATGATTGGAAAGCATCAGACCACACGAGAAACCAATTTTTGCCTCCACTTATGTAAAATAAAATAAAATAACTCCAAAGCATTTGAAGCTCTGGCTGCTTTGGCTGCCTTCCTCCTTCCCCGGGGGGCTGGGCTGCAGCTGCCCCAGGCTCTTCCTGGTGGAGGCGGGTCCTGGGAACGGCCATCCCAGGATGCACCTGTGCACTCAGCCAGAGCTGCCCGGCCACTGACCAGCACAGCTTCACGGCCCTGAAGGCCAGAGCCCGAGAGCCTGCACCCTCCCCTGCTGAGATTCCCGAGTGATGCGAGCTCAGAACCACGTGTTCTTAGGAAGCTCCTAGTCCTAGGGACTTTAGGTCACGGGTCAGAAGACTCTTTGGGGCCTGCATTTAGCCTGCAGGTTGAGATACCTGTTGTCACACTGTAGCGTCTTGGTTCAAAACCCGGAGCTGGCTCTTGACTCCAGCTTCCTGCCAAGGCAGACCCTCGGGGGCAGCGGGCGACGGCTTTAGCAGTTGGTCCCGGCCATCCACATCAAGCAGGCGGAAGACCTGGAGTGAGTGCCCAGCCCCAACAGAGCCCCAGCCTTGGCTCTGGCCAGTGTGGGCATTTGGGGAGTGAACCAGGAGATGGGAGTGCTCTCTCTATCCATCTCTCTCCTTTTTCAAAAAGAAAGAAGGAAGGGAGGAAGACTCTCCCTGTGGCAGCTCTGGGCAGCGCGTTCAGCCCACGAGCGAGCGCCTGCACAGACCAGATGCCCTCATCCCTTCAGGGGTGCGGCCAGTTCTTCCCCACGGAGCGCTCTCAGGCTGGGGAAGGAGTCCCGAGGGCCAGTGCCTGCCCTCGCCCGCAGGTCAGTCGCTGGAGCAGGCGAGGCCCGAGGCCTGCCCTCCATCCTGTCCTGACAGTGCAGGGAGCCACTGGCCCCGCCCCCCAGAGGGCAGCTGCTCCCCTGCGCGGTAGGCACTCACGTGTCCAGATCCCTGCTTTGTCTTCTTTTGCCTCTTCTTTCTTTCCCTTCCCTCCTCCGCTCTGCCACCCTGACTGCTGTGCCCCTGCAGATTCTAACCCCCAGACCCTCAGAATGTTTGGAAGCAGGGTCCTTGAAGAGGTGGTTACGTTAGAATGAGACCATCTGAGTGGACCCTGATCCGGTATGGCTGCCTGTGGTGCCTCCATATAGCCCCGGCCACCCAGGAACCAGCACACAGCTCCCCACCTCCCTCCTGCCCTCTCCCCTCCCACTCCACCCTCCTGGTCCCTGTCCGTCTCTGTGTCTCTGTGTGTGTCTCTCCGTCCCTGCCTCTCCCTCTGTCTGTCTGTCTCTGGCTTGGAGACGGCCACCTTCCGAGCAACAAAGATTCCCCGAGTCTGACCCATAGGGCCTCAGGTCTCGCCCCAGGCGGTCACTGTGGGGTTTCTCGGGGTACCTGTCTGTCCCCCCGGGGCTCTCATGCTCATTCGCTCTCATGCTCACCATATGGGCCAGGGTTTCTGAGCACTGCTCCTCTCCACTCTGCTTGCTCTCTGACCTGTTCGCTCCCTGGTCCCTCTCTTCCCTTGGCCCTGCCAGCCAGCCAGTGGCAGCCCCCACAGATCCCAGGCCCCTGCCTGACCCCGCCTTCCGGAGCTCTATGGTCACCAGATGGGCATATTCAGGCTCCTGTGCCTGTGGTGGGTGTGGGGTACTGAGACTGGGCCCTGCCCCTTCTCCAGGCTGGCAGTGGCTGGCTGGTTCCTGCAGCACCCAGAGAAAGAAGAGCCCCCAAAGGCCACTTCATCCGTGACCATTGCGGCTGACAGAAGGAACGCCCCTCGCTCCCAGAGGAGGAGGAGGAGGCGGGGCCAGAGCCAAGGGTAGGCCATGGAGATGGGTGCGGAGGGTGGGTGCTGGCCCTGAAGGCTCCTTCACACCCTGAGAGCGCTCAGTGGGGAAGGACTGGCCGTGCCCCTGAGGGAATGAGGGCCCCAGGGCTGCACAGGCACTCGCTCCCCAGGTTGATCACCTTCCCAGAGCTGCCACAGGGAGAGGTGCTTTTTGCTTATTATTTGTTTTTCTATTTATTTGAAAGTCAGAAAGAGACACACACAGAGAGAAAGAGATCCTTTATCTGCTGGTTCCCTCCCCAAATGGCTGTGTGGCCAGTGCTGGGCCAGACTGAAGCCAGGAGCCAGGAGCTTCTTATGGGTCTCCCACACAGGTGCAGGGGCCCAAGGACTTGGGTCATCCTCTACTGCTTTCCCAGGCCATAGCAGAGAGCTGGATTGGAAGTGGAGCAGCCGGGACCCACACCAGAGCCCACATGAGATGCTGGCACTGCAGACAGTGGCTTAGCCCATTATGCCACAGCACCAGCCCCAGTGAGAATCATATATATATATATAGTTTGAAAGCCCTTTTGGAGGCCGTTTAGAGAGTACCTGGAGGGCTTCCTGGAGGAGGTAATGGCAGAGCCCCAATCAGAGGAGGAGGGGCCCTCCAATGGGTTGTAGATGGACAGAATCTTGGGAAGAAAGAGCAGGGACAAGATGCATCTGGGCAGGTGGCTCCCCCCCACCCTGCACTGTGGCTCTGATGCTGCCTCCCACCTGGTGCCCCTCGAAGGAGTGGCCTGGAGCCTTACTGTCCAGCTCCTCTGGTCAGTGCTGTCCCCTCCCCCCACCTGCAGGGGAGATGCACCCCAGCCCCCTGGGGCTGCGGAAACAGCGCATTACACCGGTGCCGATAATGGTCCCTCAATTGAATTAAGAGAGTTCACGGGAAGCCCAGGCATGAAATCCGTTTCCGTAAAAGTCCAAATTTGGGACAGTGGTGGGGAGCGGGGTGGGGGGCTGCGGGTCCACCAAAGAAAACACCCTTGCATTTGTTTCCAATTCCCATCCAGCACCACGGCTCCCCCCTCCTGGCCCAGGACCTTGGGCGGTGGGCCAGACGCCGCGTTTGTAATTCCCCCTCATTAATGGGTAATTTCCCCTTGTGGAGGGAGGGAGGAAGTCTTGTGGGGGAGGCAGGCCGTGCGTGGCCCTGGGCCTGCAGCCTCCCAGGCCAGGTGGGCATAGCCTGGGTGCTGCCACGTCACAGTTGCTGGCCCCTCTAGGAGCTCATCCAGGAGGACAGCACTCAGCCACCCCAGGCTGGCCTTCAGATCTCCACAGATAAATGGGGAAACTGAGGCCTGAGTGAGCTGCGGCTTGTCCTCACACAGCCATGGGCACGGTCACTGTGCTGCCACGCGATGGCTCCATCACCAAGAGGGGCAGATCCCAGGAGAGACACAGAATGACCAGATCTCAAAGTTCTGGGTCGGGGAGCTGAAATTCACCCGCTAGGGGCTGGCTGCAGGATGGACGGGACCTGTGCTCAGACAGGCCTGGTTGGGAATCCTGGCCCATCTCCAGGGGCTGGGGGTAGCTGGCTTCCCCATACTGAGCCTGCTTCTCCATCTGCACGTGGAGGTGCCCAGGCTGGGATGTAGGATTTTAGGATCTGGGACATCAGCACCAGTCACTCTTACCATCCTTGAACCTTGCCATTCTCTCCACTTTCTAAACGGTCGTCTTCCAAAATGACCACCTACAGCCCTGAACACAGTGCCCTGGTAGGTGTCGGTGGATGTGGTACCAAAGGGCCAGGGCCACACACTGAGGAGCCAGTGCCAGAGGTGGGACCAGCTCAGGAGCAAAGGGGCAGGGTCTCTGCCTGTCAGTCCCTGTGGGACTGTCCTGGAATGGGCTGAGCCTGCACCGTCCCCAGTGATCTCAGGGGGCACAATCAGTCCACCCAACAGGTGGAAGCACCTGCTGGACCGCCGCCTTTGCCCAGCCGCCCAGCCTTGCCCTGCTCCCGTGGGCGTTACCCAACTCTGGGGCAACCCAATGTAGAACCGATTAGGTTCTGTGTACCCTCAATTCTTGGGCCCCGTGGGGATCCTGGACCTGGCCTTCTCAGCCAGCCTCACAGGACATGCGCCTGGCACGCTGTGCAGACCTGAGCCCAGCCCAGTTGGCCTCGCCTGGGTGCGGGACCTCCTAACTGGAGGCTCACTTGGGGGCTTCTCCTCGGTTGACCCGCCCTCAGGCTCATCCCGCAGGTGACACCAGCAACCGGGAACAAGATCCCGCTGCCCAAGAGCAGGTTCCGGTCCCGGGAGCCCGGCAGCCCCGACTGGCCGCGGTGTGACTAACGTGAGGCTAATGGAAAGCAAACAGCCGCGCGGCGCGGAGTGCGGGGCGCGCGGAGTTTTCTCCAGCGCTCGCCGCGGTGTGCGCGCCTCTGGCGGGGGCCGTCAATCACTCGCCGGCTGTTTGTGTAACCTCGCAAGCTGTTTGCTCTTTATTAGCAGAACGCACACAGGGAAGCAGATCTGCCCGCAGATGCGCGGCTGCAGGAATGGGTCGGAGCAGCAGAGTGGGAGGGAGCTGGGAGGGGCGCATGCTGCCTACCCACAGTGCCCCGGAGACCCCCGCGAGGGCGAGCACTTGGCGGACTCCCGCGGGGCAAGCTGCACCGAGGCTGAATGGGGAGGCAGCCCACCCAGAGCCGCACAGCCGGCAAGGAGCGCGGACACGGGAATCTCTGCTGACTGCGGCAGCCTGTGTCCCGGTGCCTCGGGGCTGATGGTTGTTGGCCTGTGTGGTTACTCAGCTGCCTTCTATCAGGGGTCAGCAAAGCTTTTCTGCAAAGGGCCAGATCCGAAATATCTCGGCTTTGTGATCACCTGGCGGCTCAATTCTGCTTTTGTAACGAGAATGTTGCCATAGGTGCCATGTCCACAGATAAGTATGGCTGGGTTCCGATAAAATGTTAGTTACCAGAACAAAGGCAGGCCAAACCCATCCATCCCTGAAGCTGATTACAGAACCTGGCCTTGCTTGGGCTGCAGTAGCACAAAGACTGAGCGGTTATATAACATTTACTTCTCAGCATTCCAGAGGCTAAGCATCCCGCAGGTCTGTGGTGCGGTGAGGGCTCCCGGCCTGGTGTGCCGACAGCCGTCTCCCATGGCTAAGAGCATTTATTTATTTGAAAGGCATAGTTACAGAGAGGCAGAGAGAGAGAGAGAGAGAGAGAGAGAGGTCTTTCATTGCTGATTTACTCCCCAAATGGCCACAACATAGCTTGAGCTGGGCCAATCTGAAGCCAGAAGCCTGGAGCTTCTTCCAGGTGTCCCATGGGGGTGCAAGGGCCCAAGGACTTGGGCCATCTCTTACTGCTTTCCCAGGCCATAGCATAGAGCTGGATTGGAAGTGGAGCAGCCAGGTCTCGAACCGGCACCCATTTGGGATGTTGGCGCTACAGGTGGCTTGGGGGGAGGGCTAAGATTTCAACACACACATTTTTGGGGGGAGACACAAGCATGCGATCCATCGTGTATGCATACCCTCTGCAATGTGACTTTTGGTCCCTCCCAGCTGAGGCCACCTTGGACCAATCTCCAGCTAACCAAGAACCAAATACTCCAGAGAGGCTAGCCAAAGGGGGCCGGCAGGCAGCTCTGTCTCGTGGTGCTCTTGTGAGTTAGCCCAGCCAAGACCAGACAGCACTAGCGGAGCCATCGTCTTGTGAGCGGCAATGCATGCTTTCTGGGTTTGGGCTGCTCTGACCTTGGCACTGGCTCCCTGAGACCCCTTTCCCTCATCTCCCTGAGCGTGGCCTGACTCAGAGATCCCATCAAGCCCCTGCTCCTGAAGACCCTCCTCAGCCCGGGCACTTCTGAGGGCTCCCTCTCTATCATTGCCAACACAGGGTTCAACTTCTTCAGCTCGCACTCAAGGACACTGGCGGTCTGCAGACCTACAGAAACCCCCACACTCTGGCCCTACCCCACCGAGGCCCTGAGCCAGGTCAGGAAGATAGGAGGAAAGCAGGTCCCTGCAGGGTAGGATCCAGAGTTAGCTGCACAGTGAGTGTGCCCTGCTGTCTTAGCCATGACTTTAATTTTCTGATGACATCTGGGCCTCGCTGACCCTGGTGGGATCATTCCACAGGCCTGGCCAATTCTTAGAGTAAAGGATTCACTGGCTATCACTCCTTTCTAATGTAAACCAACCAACCAACCCAGAGCCCACATCCCACCTGCACTTCACGGGGCTCTCCATCCTTGGCCACTGTCCTGTCTTACCGCCTCAGGTTCAAGACACCCAGGCAGAGCCTCTGTGTCTGCCCCTGAAGTCATTCAGAGTAGGCAATCCTAAACCTCTTACCCTGCCATACCCAGCCCTTCCCGTGGACACCACAGTAAGGACTCCTGCCCACTGTTGCGCTTAATCCTTCTGCTTTCTATCAGTCCTGGTGCACCCCATCCCCAGTGGCCCTGCTTGGCATGGCCTACCTCTGCATTCATTCATTCATTCATTCTCTTACAGCCATTCTGGTGGGTGGTAACTCAGGTGGTTTTGAAGGGTATTCCCCTAATGACTAATGATGTTGAGCATCTTCATATGGTTATTGGCCATTTGGAGAAATGTCTGTTCAAGCCTTTTGCCCATTTCTGAATTGTCTGCTTTATTGTTGTTGTTGAGCTGTGGGAGTTCTTCATATATTCGTATATACACATGTTCATATAATCATAGATGAAACTCTTATTAGATATGTGACTTACAGATATTTTCTCTTATTCTGTAGTCTTTTTTCTTTCTTGCTGATGTTGTTCAGCAAAAGTTTATAATTTTGTCAAGCTTATCTCTTTATTCTTTTATTGGTCGTATTCTTGGTGCCATGCCTAAGGAGCCATTGCTAAATCCAAGATCAGAAAGAATAGAACTTATGTTTTCTTCTAAGCATGTCATAGTTCTCACCCTTATATTCAAGTTATTGATCCATTTTGAATTAACTCTTGTACATAGTGTCATTGAGGTCTGACTTTATTTTTTTGCTTGTAGAAATCCAGTTGTCCCAGCAACATTTGTTGAAGATATTATTTTCCAAGAATGAACTTAGCACCCTTGTCAAAAATAGATTGACCACAGATGTGTGGGTTTATTTCTGCACTTTCCATCCATACATATGCCAGTACCACACTGTTTTGACTATTATACATTGTAAGTTTTTTAATAAGATTTTTTAAAATTTATTTTATTTATTTGAAAGAGTTAGGGGGGGAGAGAGAGAGAGAGAGGTCTTCCATCCATTGGTTCACTACCCAAATGGCTGCAAAGATGGGAGTCCCAAAGCCAGGAGCCAGGAGCTTCCTCTGGATTGCCCACATGGGTGCAGGGGACCAAGCACTTGGGCCATCTTCCACTGCTATCCCAGGCCATAGTAGAGAACTAGATCGGAAATGGAGCAGCCGGGACTCTAACCAGCACCCATACGGGATGCTGGCACTGCGGCACTGTGCCTGCCACCCACTTGTGTTAAATCTTCATTTCTTAGAACTCAGCAGGTGGTAAAGTCACCTGATTCTGAACTTCTGCATCTTCAGGATATTAGTTGGCCTTGCAGCATTTTTGAGCAATGCTTGCTGCTTTTCTGGCTTGAGACAAGTGACTTGCACCAGTCCTTCAGGCATCCCCCAGACTGCTGTGCCCCTCACAAGCAGAGATCGGGGTCCCACACTGGGGTTTTGGCTGCTGCCACTGGCAGACTGTCTTTGGGCAGGGCGATGCCTCAAAGCTTTCCTGCTGTTGTACAGCTGCCTTCATCTGGTTGGTTCATTGTTCATTGGCTTCTTCTTTTTTTTTTTCTTTTTTTTAAAGATTTATTTATTTTACTTGAAAGTCAGAGTTACACAGAGAGGAGAGACAGAGACAGAGAGAGAGAGAGAGGTCTTCCATCCACTGGTTCACTCCCCAATTGGCTGCAATGGCCGGAGATGCGCTCATCTGAAGCCAGGAGCCAGGAGCTTCTGGGTCTCCCATGCAGGTGCAGGGCCCCAAGGACTTGGACCATCTTCCACTGCTTTCCCAGGCCATAGCAGAGAGCTGGATCGGAAGTGGAGCGGCCAAGACTCGAACCAGTGCTCATATGAGATGCCGGCACTGCAGGCAGTGGCTTTATCAGCTATGCCACAGCACTGGCCCCTCATTGGCTTCTTGTAACGTTTGGCTGTTTTCTGGAGTGGGGGTCTGACAGTTCCCACTGGTGTGCGGTGTTTCTGCAGAGGACAGGGTGTGGAGCTGCCCTTCCCACTGCTTTGCTAACTACACTCAGCTCATCCATTCCTGTTCTATATTTATTTTTAATGGACACATAATGCCTGTCCCTACATATGTATAAGCTGCACCATGATACTCAATACCTGCATGCCTGTATACGTGATGACCAGTCAGGGTTTTAGCATTTCCACCTCCTCGGACATTCATCATTTCTTTGTGTCTGCAGCCTACCACCTCCTCTCTTCTAATACTTCATAAAATTTGTGCATGCACACACACACACACAAGACACTCGTACACATGCATACACATGTACACACAAACATGCATATGTGCTTACTCAAGTCACATATGTATACTCACATTTATATACACAAATTCAGATGCAATAGCACATACAAAATGCATACACGCATATGCGCACACATTCATATACGCACACACAATGCCATCATACCCAATATACTCATACACACATATATGTGTATGCGTACACAAAGAACACACACATGTGCGCATACAATTCACATGTGTACAACCTAGCTGCATACTTAATATACACATATACATAAAGATGCAAACTAGCATTTGCACAGTATCCTTTCATGTATGTGCACACAATATAGACACATGTGCACGTACCTCCACATAAGTAAGCCCACATGTACAATAAAAGACTTCTCTACACACATTCGCATGCACACAAATATAGCACACACATCAACCACAGGTGAACCCATGTGGCAGGTCCATGGTGGTGCCAGGGGCCCCGGGAAGCAGACACTTGGGGAAGACCAGGGGATGCCAAAGGAGGGGCCAGGCCACATGGCAGGGGGCAGAGTGCCTTGTGGCCACTTCAGGGAGTAGCTGTAGGGTAAGGCCTGGGGCCTGTGGGGAGTCACTGCCACCGTCCAGGGTGAGCTGAGGGCTCCATGGCAGGGTTTGAGGACAGGAAGGAGACTGTAGGTGACCAAGGGCATGGATTCTGCCCCAAGGTCACATGTGGCCTGGCCCTGCAAGGGCAAGGCTGGCATTGCTAGGTGGACCTCGGTTTCAGGGGGAGAGGCAGACTTTCAAAAGTGTATTTAGGGGCCGGTGCAATGGTGTTGATGGTAGGGTCGCTGCCTGCCTTGTCTGTATCCGATATGGGTACCGGTTAGAATCCCGGCTTCTCCACTTCCGATCCAGCTCTCTGCTGTGGCCTGAGAAAGCAGTGGAAGATGGCCCAAGTTCTTGGGCCCCTGTACCCACGTGGGAGACCCAGAGGAAGCTCTTGGCTCCTGGCTTTGGATCGGCACAGCTCCAGCCGTTGCGGCCGATTAGGGAGCAAACCAGTGGATGGAAGGCCTCTCCTCTCTATGTATAACTTTTTCAAGTAAAATAAATAAATCTTTTTTTAAAAAGTTTATTTACAGAGACACAGAGATCTTCCATCCAAGTCTCTCACGTCTTCCATCCACTGATTAACTTTTGCAAAGCCTACAACAACCGGGGCTGGAGCAGGCTGAAGCCAGGGTCCTGGAGCTCCATGCTGGTCTCCCAGGCGGGTGGCGGGGGCCCAGGTACTGAGCCATCATGTGCTGCCTCCCAGGACACGCATTAGCAGGAAGCTGGATGGGAAGCAGAGGCAGGACTCGATCCCAGGCACTCTGATACGGGATGCCGGTGTCGCAAATGGTGGCTTTGTCCACTGTGCCACAACGCTAGCCCCCAAAGACAGACTGCCACCCATCCCCAGGCCAGAACCTTGCTGGGCCTCTGTGTGTCTCAATCTCCATGGTCCTGTGGCTGCGGGGGGTGGGGGGTAACTGCAGCCTGTCAAGGCCATGTTCATGAACGTAACCAGCCCAAAGGCTACCCTCAGGGCAGAGACACAGAAGGCTCAAGTGTGGTCCCGGGCGTCGAGGCTGGCCCCGGACCTCACCCCTGACCTGGCCGCCTCTTTATTGGACCCTCCTCCGCTGTCCACCGCCAGCCAATGGTCTGAGTCAACTCTCACCTTTGGGACCCCTCTTGGTCTATGACAGAGTCTGGTCCTTACACTCCACAGGGATGTCACCCCCCGTCCCATCAGCCCGTGGCCCACCATGGTCCTGTGCTGAGTCCCTTGGCCTGGAGCAAATGGTCCGCAGCCCCCTGCTCCTTCCATCACCACCTCCATGCAGGCTGCCTTGATTTCCTAACCCCCATCTAGCCGCGGTTCTTCTTGTAATCCCTGGCCCCCGCTCCACCACTGCTGCAGCCCCCCTGACCCTAAGCCTGGGAGCTGAGTCCAAGCCTCCGCTGAATCCACAGGACCCCGAAAAGGAAGGAGGTGGAGGTGGGGCCGTGGCGGCATGCGGGGATCACTGTTGGAGGGAGACAGACAGAGACAGGCAGAGATCAGAGAGGAACTGGGTCAGAGCCAAAGGCGAAGACCAACAGGTCCAGGGGTGAAAGAAAGAAAAAGCGACAGCGAATCCAGGGAGGGCTAGACAAAGAGCGACAGGGGGAAAGGGGGGCGCGAGCGCAGGGGGAGGGGCCTGGGCGTCTCCCGGGGACCCTGACCCCTCCGCAGCGGCCGCCTGCTCACCTCCCCGCTAAGCTCAGGTTTCAGGGCTTGGAGCGCGCGCAGATTCAGTAACAAATGCATGTGTAACGCATTATGAAGAAAGCCTTAAAAAGCCCTCGTTTATCGCTGTTTACGTTATGTGATTGAGGGGAGAATTTGCCAAGACCAAAGGTTACTGCTGGTGTTTCTGTGACGAATATTACCTCGAACTAAAGCAATTAGCTTCAAGGAAGCGTGCGCGAGCCCGTCCCGCGCCCCTGGGCCCGGCCTCCACGGGTGGGGCGGCCAGAGCCGAGAGCGCAGTCGCCTGGGCGCATGGCTCAGCCGAGGAGCCCCGCGGAGCCCCGCGGAGCCCCGCGGAGCCCCGCGGAGCCCCGCGCGGTCGCCTGGCAGCACGGGGTGGGTGGGGGGCCCAACGGACGCCCTGTCCCTGGGGGAGGGGCAGGCTGGCCCCAGGCATTCCAGGGCTCCCTGAGCGAGGCCTCTGGCTGTTTCTGCTCACAGCTTGGCTGATCAGATTTTTTCTTGAGACAATTATGGAAATTGCCTGAACGGTGATTAGTGGAGGGTGATTAGTAAATGCTGTCTTTCCAACAGGGAGGGCAGACCTGAGAGGTCTACCTATGGGCCCCTCTCCTCCTTGGCTTCCCAGGCCGAGAGGAAGGCCTTGTACACTCTCAGATTGGAGCCGTGTGCCTGTTTCCCCCTCTGTAACCCGGTGATGACAGCACCTGCATCACGGGGGGTGGGGGCTATGAGGAGGGTGCTAAGGGCTTACAACACTTCCTGGCATGCAGGTGGCATTAGGCGAGCTGCCCACCCGCATACCCAGTGCAGGATGACATTCCTGACTTGGCCAGACAGGCTCTGAAGGGTTTGGAAGTCTGGAGGGACTAGGGAGAGCTGAAGTCCCAGACAAGGGGGGAAAAGAGGCTGGAGCCCACCCTGTTCCCTACTTCCTGTGCTAGGCTCTTTGCAAGCCAGCCTGCTGACGTTACAGAAGTGCTGCTGCCATACCTACCATCATAGCACAATCCCATCGTATAGTAAGCTGAGGCTCCAGCGTGCGTGGGATGGAGATACCAGTCCCCCAAGGGGAACCAGGCGCTGGATGGGCCTTATGTGCACAGAATGCAGGCAGGCAACAGATCCACTCCTGCTCTGCCCTGGCTCCCTTTGCCCTTTGGGCTCCTCATTAGAAAACGGGACTGCCTGCCTGCCTATCTCGCAGGGCTGTAGAGAGGATGTAGTGGGTTCTGCAGCAGAAGTGGGCATGGAGTGTGCTGGGAGGTCAGGACAGGCCCAGGGTCCAGCAGGAAGTACATGCTGGTGGCAAAACCTCACCCAGACTAGCAGCACCAGCCCTGCAGGATCTGGAAACAGCCTTGAACTCCACGGTCCAAGTCACAGAGCCCGGGGCTTCCCAGAATTCCAGTCGGCACCTTTGTGGCTGGTAGATCTCAAAGACACTCGGGTTCCATCAGTGTCACATGGAATACTCAGCCCAGCTCTGTGGACACACCCCCAAGCCTCCCACCCACAGATGGCAGCACTGGGCCCCAGCGCCCCAGGCCAGCAGGCCGCTGAGGGCCTGAGCCCGGCCCTCCCAGGCGCTTAGCACGGCCCCCACGCAGGGCTCTGCGCTGTCTACACGGGACCCCCAGCTGCTTTCTCTGCCCGTATCTCCCCTCCACACGGCAGCCACAGGGGTCTTTTCACAACCCACTTCTTTCTTTTTTAATTTAAAACTGAATTTCATTTTATGTGTTTGAAAGGCAGAGACAGAGAGACTTCCCATCTGCTGGTTCACTCCCCAAATGCCTGCCACGGCTGGGACTGGGCCAGGCTGAAGCCAGGAGCCTGGCACTCAATTCCAGTCATCCCCATGGGTAGCAGGGACCCGAGTCCTCCCGTCACAGTCTGCTGCCTCCCCGGGGTACACAGCAGCAGGAGGCAGACACCAGGAGACTGAGCTGCGACTCACCCTGGGACGCAGGTGTCCCAAGCCATGCCACCCCAGCAACTCCTTTCAGAGTGCCATTCCCAGTGAACCACCCTGCCTCGGGGCCTTGGCTCACGCGCTCCTGCTGGCTCAAGCCCGGGGCCACATTCCCCTGCACACGCAGCGTGGCCTGGCCGGGCGGATGTGTGTGTGCGGGTGTGCAACGCTTCCCTTCCACAGGCCTCCCCCTGCGGACCTGGCCTGGGGAGCCCACCAGCAGGCCTACCCCTGTACACAGCCTGCATTTCAGGGGCAGAGGGCCAGGCGTGTCCACGCTGGCCCTTGGTGCCCCAGCCCGGGGTCGGCCTCGGCACCTGGGCCCCTCCTCCATCAGTGACCACAAACCCTGTAACCCGAGGACACCCAGAGGAAGCCAGCAGCCAATGGCAGCCCAGCGGACGCCCCCAGCTCGCCCTTCACCTCCGCATAAAGCGCCTTTTCTTCCTGAGCTTGGGGCTCCGGTGGGAAAATATTTTCCGAAGGTCAGTTTTCCAATTATACTTAACATTTGAAAGGTCTTTTTTTTTTTTTCTTCGCCGCCTCTCGGTGCAGCAGGCGTGCTCTGCTAATTTCATAAAGATACCATTTAGCTGAGGTAGGTGGGATTCTGGGCGTCAGGACAGTTTCCCAGCGTCCGCAGCCAGCCGGGACCGTAACTACCGACTTCCCATCATTTGTGGGGGAAAATCGCTCCTCTCCCCAAAAATTATGGCCTGGAGGAACCAGACAGCATCCCCACTGCCCGGCGGGAAATTACAGAGATTTTCTTATGTACTTAACATTAAGCCCAAGTTTATAAAGTCCTGCTCACCGGCCGCCCTGGCCGCTGGCCGCTGGCCGCGAGGGGCTGGCTGAGGCCAGGGGCTCCAGTGGGGGGTGATTAGCTGTGTGCCTGTGTCATGGATGGTAGCCCTGGGTGGGGGGTGGGGCCGGCTCCACACAAAGGGACCCTCAGGTCCTGGAGGAGGAGGGAGGGCCAAGTAGGGGCCAGGCCTCCACTCTAGGCGTCCCAGAGGGGGCAGAGCTGGCCAGAGAGAACTGACCCTCTTAGGGTGTTTGCTTTTCTCCCGCAGGTAGTGATGGAGACGGCAGGGCGGGGTGGGGGGCACAGGTGGGTGGGGCCCATGAGCCTCTTCCTGGGGTGGGGACGGAGGGGACGGCAGGGCAGGATGGAGGCCCTCCCACCACAGAGCTCTCTCGTCCTCTCTGCCTGGGCCCTGAACAGTAGGTGCTTGGTATACAATAGGTGCTTCATGAAAATCCAATGAATGAAAAAATGAATGAGAAAATAGCCTTCCCACCACTTCAGCCATGGCTGGCAGCACCTTCAGCCCCTCATAATTCCTCATTCATACTGGGGCCCTGGGCACCTCCATCACTGGACCCCAGGAAAGGCCTCTGGCCCTGGGGGCAGGAAGGGGTCCATCTGGGCCAACATTCCAGAAGCCCATCCTGCTTCCTGTTTGCCATCTTAAAGGCCTGGGCTTATTGTGCATGTCTGGTCAGCCGTCCAAAGGCAGGTCCAGGCTCAGCATGTCCAAGGGATGGTGACAAGGTTGATCTTCATGTCTGGGCATGGGTGTGAGAGGTCCCATGTGGGTGTGGGGTGGCACCGTGAGGAACTGGGATTTTATGCTTGAGATCCGTTGAAGGGTCTGTATCAGGCCCTGGGGAGAAAGTGATGGAGAGACCCGTGTCCTCAGAGAGCTTCCAGGTGTAAATGTGTGAGAGTAAGACACACTCGGCCTTGGCAAGGGCTCTTGAGTGCAAGTGCAAATGCAGGCGGTATGGATCTGTTTTTAAAGAATTAAGACTCCAAACAGGCAAACAGGATAAAGGTTAACACATTCCCTCATGTACACGTCCATCCACCCATCATCCACCTACTCACCTATCCACACATCTTTCATCCATCCATACCTCTACCTACCCCCCAACATCCACGTACCCATTCATCTGCCCACTCCCCCATCACCCACTCAGCCTTGAATCCATTTGATCCATCCACCCACTCACCTGCCCACCTGTCCACACACCATCCATCCATGTACCCATCTGCCCACCACCTACCCACTTAAGTATCACCCCTGCATCCACTATCCATCCCTCTACCCATCTGTCCATCTGACCAACCTATCCATCATCTATCCCGAGTGGAGGCTTAGCCAGCTGCCCCACAGTGCTGCCCCTGAGCCCAAAGCTTATCAGTGTGGTGACGTCAGACAGTTTCCCACAGGCCTCTTCAGTCCATCCTGCAGAACTCAGCTCCACTGGCCTCCTGGACAGTACCCTAAGAAATTGCCAAGATGAGAATTTCAGTGGGAGAAAGGCCAAGTCCCCAGCTCTGGGCAAAGGCCCCATTGCTGCAGCATGGAGTGTGGGAGATGAGCGCGCCCCCTGCAGCACGCACCGTGACAGGCAGTTACAGGAGTGATTCCGGCTGCTTCCCAAAGCTACCTTAGGAGGAAAGGATTATCCGCGTTAGTTGGCCTACAGGGAACAACAGATCAGAGAGATTGAGTGGCTTACCCGAGGTCGCAGAGGTAGGAAGTGGCAGAGCCAGTGTACAAGCCAAGGGTTAGCTCATCCCTAAGTCCCACACTTGCAGTGAGAGGAGAGGGCACTGGCTCGCAGCCTGTGTGGGATGACCGCAGACGCGAGAAGAGCCCACAGACCCAACAGGCCACTCAGGCACTGCCTGTGCTGGCATTTGTTTTTCACACTAGAATTTTTAAAATCTAACATAAAAATAAAACACGGGCAGGGTGAAACACGTTCAATTCAAAATGTTTAAGGAGGACCGGCGTTGTCACACAGCGGGTTAAGCTGCCACCAGTGTCCCATATGGGCACTGGTTCATTTCCCAGCTGCTCCACTTCCAATCCAACTCTCTGCTAATGTGCCTGGGCAAAGCAGTAGAGGATGGCCCGAGTGATTGGAGCCCTGCCTCTCACGTGGGCGGCCCGGCTGGAACTCCTGACCCCTGGCTTCAGCCTAGCCCAGCAACTGCTTGTCGCAGCCATCTCGAGGAGTGAACCAGTAGATGGAAGATCTCTCTCTTGTCGCTCCCTCTAGCTCTGATTTTCAAAATAAAGAAATAAACCTTTTAAAAAATGTTTAAGGAAATGGAAATGCTAATTAACCTGATTTGTTCATCACACATTGCATATGTGTCAAATTATGCCGTATCTCATAAATGCATACAATTAAAACAAATATCAGAGGCCCACACTGTGGCGCAGTGGGTTAAAGCCCTGGCCTGAAGTGCCGGCATCCCATATGGGTGCTGGTTCTAGTCCCTGCTGCTCCACTTCTGATCCAGCTCTCTGCTATGGCCTGGGAAAGCAGTAGAAGATGGCCCAAGTGCTTGGGCCCCTGCACCCACATGGGAGACCCAAAGGAAGCTCCTGGCTCCTGGCTTCAGATCAGCGCAGCTCCGGCCGTTGTGGCCATCTGGGGAGTGAACAAGCAGATGGAAGACCTCTCTCTTTCTGTCTCTACCTCTCTCTGTAACTCTGTCTTTAAATAAATAAAATAAATCTTAAATAAAAACCAATAAATAGGACACAAGGAACAAAGACACATACAAAAGTTGAACAATAAAGAGGGAGACTTGACTTCCAATAGTCTTGGACTATCAAATTTTCCTATTTTCAGAAGGAATGATAGAACTAGACAAAACATACACGAAACCACAGTTTTCAAGCATTGGGTATCAGACAGTGCAGACCTGTGACTCCTTGACAGAAGGGAAACACACAAAGCGAACTCCATGCCCACTCTGGCTTTACGCCAAACTCTGGAACAGAGATGTGAGCTTCCACAGAAGGCTTCATGGCAAGAGGAAAGAGGCCAGAATTCTGGACTGCCGGGACGGAGGGAGTGTTTGGGGCAGGCACTGTGAAGGAGGAAGTTATGCACAGAGGCACCAGAATTCTGCACAGGTGACCTCTGAATCCTTAGCAGAGTTCTAAGCTGAAAATGCATAGAGCAATATTCTGCAAGGCTTAGTAGGCAACCGTCACGGAATGGCTGAGAGCTAAATGGACATCCTGGAGGTTGCACGATGCTGATGCTTGGAGACATTGGAGTTCTGCCCTGCCAGTGTGGAGGGCTACTCCAGATCCATCATCAAAGCCTGAAAACAAGCCTCCGCTAGATCAAGCTCATTTTCCAGAAAAAACTGCCTGGGAGAAAAGTAGACACACTCAAAAGAAAATAGCAACATCTACCTTTGTAACAGGACGGCATCCACGGTGCCTAAAATGCAGTAAAAAATTACTAACATGTAATGAAACAGGGAAAAGAGAACCCACAACCAATAGTAAAAAAAAATCAACATAAAGAGACACAGAGGGCTGGCTTTGAGTGCAGTGAGTTAAGCTGCTGTCTGCGACACCAGCATCCATATGGGCACTAGCGTGACTCCCAGCTACTCTATTTCCAATCCAGCTCCCTGCTAATGTACCTGGGAAAGCAGCAGCAGATGGCCCAGGGCTTGGGTCCACGTGGGAGACCAGGATGAAGCTCTTGTCTCCTGGCTTTGGCTTGGCCAGCCCTAGCTGTTGTAGCCTTTTGGGTAGTGAACCAGCAGATGGAAGATTAATCTCTGTCTCTGTCTCTCTCTGTCTCTGTCTCTCTCTCTCTCTGACTTTCAAATAAACAAATAAATAAATCTTTAAAAAAAATAAAAAGACATAGGAATAAAGCTTGTTGGATTAGCAGCAAGAACATTTTAGTGGTCCATTACACTATGCTTGAAAATTTCAAGTAGAGAATGGACATAATGAGTGAAGAAAAAAAGAAACTTCAAGCAGAGAAATCAAAACTACACAAAGAAACAAGTGAAATTCTGTAACTGATAACTAACATATTTAAAAAGTAACATTCTCTAGATGGGTTTCATAGCAAGAAGATCTATGGACTTGAAGCTACAAATCCCTCAGCAAAATAAAAAACAGCCTCAGAGGTAAGTGGGACAATGTCAATCAGCTTAGCACACACGCAATTGGGTCCCAAAAGAACAAGAAGATAGAGATTAGGGCAAGAAAACATATTTAA
This sequence comes from Sylvilagus floridanus, assembly GCA_949820135.1. Lineage (NCBI taxonomy): Eukaryota > Metazoa > Chordata > Mammalia > Lagomorpha > Leporidae > Sylvilagus > Sylvilagus floridanus. The sequence goes on from OX463243.1 coordinate 11,476,727, forward strand.
AGAAACAGTGGAAAAAATGTTTGAAATCAGCTGACAGCTATAGAACCACAGATGCAAGAAGTCAATGAAACTTAAGACAAAGGGAAAAGCACACCATAATTAATCATATTCAAATGGTTAAAAAGCAAACATAAAGAGAAAAATCTTGCGGCGCCGGCACACCGGGTTCTAGTCCCGGTCGGGGCGCCGGATTCTGTCCCGGTTGCCCCTCTTCCAGGCCAGCCCTCTGCTGTGGCCCAGGAGTGCAGTGGAGGATGGCCCAAGTGCTTGGGCCCTGCACCCCATGGGAGACCAGGAAAAAGCACCTAGCACCTGGCTCCTGCCATCGGATGAGCGGGGTGCGCCAGCCGCAGCGCGCCATCCGCGGCAGCCATTGGAGGGTGAACCAACGGCAAAGGAAGACCTTTCTCTCTGTCTCTCTGTCTCACTGTCCACTCTGCCTGTCAAAAAAAAAAATAAAATAAATAAAAAAATTAAAAAAGAGAAAAATCTTGATCTCAGTCAGACTATCTATCTATAGCTATACATATATAATTATAATTATATATAGAATAACAAATATTTTCAAAAATCCTACTGAATTATCAGAAGCAATGAAAGTTAAAAGCAATATAATGACATCTTTGAAACTGCAAGAAATAAAGTCTTGTCAATCTAGAATTCCACAGCCTGCAAAATTCCACAGCCTTAAAAGAAAATGAAAGACATTTTCCTATAAATAAAAGTTGAGGGAATTCAGAACCAGTGGATTTGAACTACTAAAAAATGTTAAAGGAAATTCTTTGTACTGGGAAGGAACGATATCAGATGGATACGATAGCAGGTGGATAACAAATTTAAGTGAAGGCGTCTGAATGCCCAAGCTGGAAGCTATTGGGACAGTGTGGAAGACGTGAACACTAGAGAGAAAGGATCAGTTCAAAGCAGGAGCAGATTCTTTAAGAAGACATAGGAACTCTAAACACAAACACACCTCATAATACAGACCCAGTGACAGAAGTGAGTGAAGAGAGAACCAGACAAACCAAGAAACTGATGATAGTTCTCTTCCTTTTTGAGTAGCTCATAAAACAAATAGACATTTCAGTAGTGCATTTTTTCAAGTGCACATGGAATATTCCCAAAACAAGATTGAATAAATGAAAAGAATTCAAGTCCTGTAGCATATTCTCTAATCTCAATGCAGTTACACTAGAAATTCATAAGATGTCAAGAAGAACTTCAGAGGCTGGTGCTGTGGCACAGCAGGTAAAGCCGCTGCCTGCAGTGACAGCATCCCATAAGGGCACTGGTTTGAGTCCCAGCTGTTCACTTCCGATCCAGCTCTCTGCTATGGCCTAGGAAAGCACTTAGAAGATGGCTCAAGTCCTTGGGCTCCTGCACCCGCATGGGAGACCCAGAAGAAGCTCCTGGCCCTGGCTTTGGATCAGTGGAGCTCCGCCATTGCAGCCAACTGGGGAGTGAACCATTGGATGGAAGACCTCTCTCTCTTTCTGCCTCTCCTCTCTCTGTGTAACTTTAACTTTCAAATAAATAAATATTTTTTTTTAAAAAAAAGAACTTCAAATATTTTAAAGCAACACACATTTAAATAACCCATATGTCAAAGGGAGAAATTGGAAAATATTTTGAACTAATCAGAACTAGTTTACTTTCAGCACTTCTGTTAGCAAGGATAGAAGATCTCTTTGTGTATACTTCAGTATCTTTAGTAAAAGGCGAAAGATTTATATGATCTGAAGAGAAACCAGAGTATATACTTCAGTATCTACTTTAAGAATCTAGGAAGAGAAAATAAACTCAAAATAGAATGAAGGAATTAAAAAAGATAAATAAAAAACACAGAAAATGAATAATAGAGAAAATAATTTTATGAAATAAAAGTTGGTTATTTGAAAAGATCAATAAGATTGATCTCTCTCATACACACCTGCAAAAACATGGGTATCCAGAAGTTATAAAGAACTATAAACTCAATAACCAAATAACCCAATAAAAATGGGTGAAAACATTGACAGGACATGACAAAAAGCAACAAGAACATGCACGGACTCATCACTTTGAACCCGACAAGAGCAATGTCCGCTGGGGAAACCCACATGCCGCACTGGGCTGCCTGGGTTTGAGAGCTGACTCCACTTTGGTCTCCAGCTCCCTGCTATTACAGATCTAGCAGGCATCAGGCGATGGCTTACATCGCTGGGTCAGTGCCATCCACGTGGGAAGTGGAATGAGTTCCCAGCTTCCAACTTTGGCCTGGCCTAGCCCTGGCCATTGTCGACATTTGAGAAGTAAACTGGCATATGGGTGCTCTCTCGCACTCGCTCTCACTCTCACTCACTCTCTTTCTCAAATAGATAACTTTTTTTTAAAGATTTATTTATTATCTTCTACTGCTTTCCCAGGTCATAGCAGGGAGCTGGATCAGAAGTAGAGCAGCCGGGACTAGAACTGGTGCCCATATGGGATGCCAGCGCTTCAGGCCAGGGCTTTAACCTGCTGTGCCACAGCGCCAGCCCCAAATAGATAACTTTTTAAAATGAGACACCATCACTATGTGCCCACCAGAACAGCTAACAGAAAGTAGACAACGGTGTGGAGAAGGTCCATATCTCATACTTGCTGGCAGGAATGTAGAACAGGACGACCTCAGTGGGGAAAGGCGTGGCAGTTTCTCATAAAGCTCACCATATACAGCTCAAGAAAAATGAAATCGTGTGTCTGTCCAAAGACCTGGACACAAGTGTTCATAGAAATGTAGTTAATCATTCCCCCACATTTGAAGTAAACCGGACGTCCATCAGCAGAAGGCTGCACACAGCAAGGTGCAGCCCACCGAGGAGCACCGCTCAGCGACAGAAAGGGACAGACGGTTGACATGCCACTGCAGTGAGGGCGAAGCTCACCCCTGGCTCACGTCTGCCACAGCCCGACGACGTGTGACTCCACTTAGGAAAGTGCAAGCAGGGAGGCGAGTGGCTCAGTACAGCATCCGTGGCGGCAGCGCGTCTTGGATCCCTCTGCACCTAGCACATCTTGGCCACAGGTCGCTGCAGCATGGTGGGATCCATCTCTGTCTCAGCAGTGTGCGTTCCGCTGGGTGAAGGGAACCTCAGCTGTCGGCCCAGCTTGCTAACAGAGGGCATGGATTGTTTTCACTCTCTTGTGCTCTCACCGCTACCATCACCACAGTGAAATTCCCTATGGGCATGTCTTGTGGGTGAGGCCAGGCCTCGCCGGCTGGAGCACAAACCTGCTACAATGGATGTGGGGGATAAGAGGAGTGTATTGACCTTTCCTTGGGAAGTCATGGCACAGCCCTGGTGCCTCGAGGGAGCACAGGCTCTCGTGGGGCATCTTAAGGGACAGCCAAGGGCCCTGAGTCGAGAACTGCTATAGGGACAGGCATTAGGAATCTCTGTGTGTGGCCAGGGTAGTGCTGCAGCCTCAGGTGACTGCCGCGGTGCGCCGGAACACCTGGCTGTGGCCATAGCGTGCACCAGCCCTCCTGTGCTCCTGCCTACTTCCGGGTAAGCAGGCAGGAAGTGGGCCGTCACACCTGGGATGGAGTGTACCCAGCACAGAGTTTGGACACCACAGGAGCTTAGGAGGCGTCACGGATTCCCCACCCCAGGCAGGAGGCACCAGAACTCCTACGCAGAACCCTTCCTGCCCCCTCTGCTATGACCTGGGACACAAGGCTAAGGCAGTGGCTGCAGCAGCAGAGGCGTGGCTGGCCCAGGAACCGTGGAGCCACACATCAGAGGACCTCAGGGGACACCTGCCAGTCTCCTTTGTCTCAGCAGCCACCACACCGGCTCTGTCTGCTCCTGGCGCTCAGACCTCGGCTCTCCCGGGCACCCTCCGTATCTCCCCAAGGCAACTGTTCTTCATAGAAGAAGCAGAGTCCCAGAACAAAGCTCAATTACATTTGTAGGAATACAAATTATTCAGCACAATGACTGGCATCCAGTAAAAACTCACCAGCTATGAAGAGAAGTAGGAATGTATAGCCATAAAGGAGAAGAAAAACCCAATCACTCAGAACTGCCCCAGAAGTGAAACACAGGCCAGCAGAATAGTACAGCAGTTATTGTCATCATATTCTGTGTGTTTTGAAAGTTAAGGAGAGATGTGGGGCCTGTAAAAAAGATCCCAGCCAAACTTTTTCTTTGAAAAACAAAAACAAAGTTGGAGGACTAAAACTACCCAATTGCAAGACTCGTCACAGAACTACAGTAATTAAAACTGTGTGTATCGGCACAAATATAGAAAATACATCAATGGAACAGAATAGAGCCAGAGATCAATTCTCATAAATACAGTTATTAGACTTTTGACGACAGTCAAAGGCAATTCAGTGGAGAAAGAACAGTTTTTTAATCAAATAGTACTGGGAAAACTGGATACAACAGGCAAAAATGCTGAACTTCTTCTGTGCACTCTTCGTATCTGATGTTGAACTCAAAAATGGATCAGATGCAGAAGTGTAGAACTGCAAACTACAAAATTTCTGAAAAAAAATAGCAGAATGGGGCCAGTGCTGTGGTGTAGTGTGCAAAGCCACCACCTGCAGCACCAGCATCCTATATGGACGCTGGTTTGAGTCTCAGTTGCTCCTCTTTGGATACCAGAAGAAGCTCCTGGCTCCTGGCTTTGGATTGGCCCAGCTCCAACCTTTGTGGCCATCTGGGGAGTGAACCAGCAGATGCAAGATCGATCGATCGATCGCTCTCTCTCTCTCTCTCTCCCTCTCTCTCTCCCTCTCTTTGTCTGTAACTCTGCCTTTCAAATAAATAAACAAATCTTTAACAAATAGGAAAAGCCTTGTGACCCTTGGCTAGGCAGAGATTTATTAGCTGCAACACCAAAAACAGCTTCTGTAAAACGAGTGGATAACGTTCAGTCCATCAAGCTAATAAATACTTGTACTTTGCAGCAGATGCTATTAACAGAAAGTCAAGACCAGTCATAGAGTGCAGGGAAAGCTTTGCAAAGGTCTCTCAAAATGCATCAGTAAGAAAAAAGCCATCTGATTTAACAATGAGCAAAAGCTGTGAGCAGGCATGTCACCTGTGAATGCATGGGAGTGGCAAACAGGCCCAGGAAGAAATGGCCAACATCATTATGTCATCAGAAAATGAAAGCCAGAAACCCAGTGAGAGGCTACTAAGTCCCTATTTGAATGGCTAAAATAACAACACTGACCCTATGAAATGTCGGCAGGAATGTGAAGAAACCAGAATGGGTGGGTACAAATACTTGGAGAAACAATCGCTAATTTGTTAAGAAGTGATAGTGGGATGTCAGCATGAGGATCTTTGCACACCAACTCCAGAGAGAAAAGTAACAGCCACACACACACACACACACACACACACACACACGCATGCATGCATACACGCACAAGGTTCAGCACACCCCTCTGAGAAGGGCCGGCACAGGCCTTTCTAATCTCCAATTCCTGGTAGGTGCGGCTGAGAGGTGAGGAGCTCCCTTGCTTCATCAAGTTGTAGCCAAAGGACAGAGGCTCCAACCCAGGTTCCCTAATGAGGGCCCAGAGATTTCTGTCCAGGGAAGAGTGAGCCTGCAAGAAGACAGAGCTCCAAAGATCTCCACAAACAGACATGCACTGTTTACAAAGGAGTGTGCAGAAGTTTAAGACCAAGGGTACTCTTAAACAATAGCTCCTTGGGCCAGTGCTGTGGCATAGCAGGTAATGCTGTAGACTGCAGTGCCAGCATCCCATATGGGCGCCAGTTCGAGACCCGGCTGCTCCACTTCCCATCCAGCTCTCTGCTATGGCCTGGGAAAGCACTAGAAGATGGCCCAAGGCCTTGAGCCCCTGCTCCCACCCATGTAGGAGACTGGGAAGAAGCCCCTGGCTCCTGGTTTCAGATTGGCACAGCCCCGGCCAATTGGGGAGTGAACCAGCAGATGGAAGACTTCTCTCTCTCTGCCTCTCCTTCTCTCTCTGTGTAACTCTAACTTCAAATAAATAAATAAATCTTTAAAAACAAAAACAATAGCTCCTCTTAAATCAGAGCAAGATACTAAATCATAGGCCACCAAATTAACCAGAGAGAACCAGGGAAAGAGACGGGTAAGAAGACTCCACTTGGATTCAGAACAGACCGCAGACAACTCCGCTCCAAGTGTATTTTTCAAAAGATGTATTAATTTGTTTGAAGTGCAGAGTGACAGAGAAAGAGAGAGATCTTCTATCTGCTGCTTCACTCCCCAGATAGATACAACAGCCAGGGCTTGGCCTGCTTGAAGCCAGGAGCCTGGAACTCCACTTTCATCTCCTGCATAGGTGGCAGGGGCAGGTTATCCTCTCTGCTCTCCCAGGGGCATTAGCAGGAGGCTGGATCAGAAGGGGAGTGCTGGGGTTTGAACTAACACTCTGAAGTGGGATGATACAGGATGCAGGTGTCCCAAGCTCTGACTTACCTCACTGTGCTACATCTTTCACCCCAACCAAGATACTTGTAATGCACAAATCCACCTTTTAAAAGTGAAGGTGAAAAAGAAATTCCCAGATTAAAAAAAAATTCCTGAGCAAGTTTGTTGCTATAAGATCGACCCTATAGGGGCCAGCGCTGTGGCTTAGCGGAAAAGCTGCCTCCTGCAGTGCTGGCATCCCATATGGGTGCCAGTTCAAGTCCCGGCTGCTCCACTTCTGATCCAGCTCTCTGCTATGGCCTGGGAAAGCAGTGGAAGATGGCCCAAGTCCTCGGGCCCCTGCACTTGTGTTGGAGACCCAGAGGAGACTCCTGGCTCCTGGCTTTGGATCTGTGCAGCTCCTGCCATTGCGGCCAATTGGGGAATGAACCAGCAGATGGAAGACCTCCCTCTCTCTCTCTCTCTCCCCCTTTCTCTCTCCTTCTCTCTCTGTGTAATTCCCTCAAATAAATGAATAAATAAATAAATCTTTTAAAAAAATATCGACACTATAAAAATATACTAACTAGATGGTGTTGTGATATAGTAGGCTAAGCCTCTACCTGCAGTGCCGACATCTCATATGGCTGCCGGTTACCATCCCAGCTGCTCCACTTCCAATCCAGCTCTCTGCTATGGCCTGGGAAAGCAGTAGAAGATGACCCAAGTCCTTGAGCACCTGCACTCATGTGGGAGACCCGGAAGAAGCACTTGGCTCCTGGCTTTGGATTGACTCAGCTTCGTAGTTGCAGCCATTTGTGGGGTGAACCAGTGGATGGAAGACCTTTCTTTCTGTAACTCTGCCTCTCAAATAAATAAATAAAATCTTTAAAAAATAAAATAATAATACTAAGAGAAGTTCTTCGGGCCAAAAGCAAGTAATTCCAAACAAAATTTAAAATACACATGAACAAACTAACAGCAGTGTTAAAGATAGTTATGCAATTATTTTTTAAAAAACCCAGAATAAATACAGGGGCAGCATTATGGTGCAGGGTAAGCAACTAGTTACCATGCCAACATCCCACATCAGAGTGTGCATTTGAGTCCTGGCAGCTCAGCTTCCCATCCAGCTTCCCGCTAATACAGCAGAGACGCCAGGGCACCATGGCCCAAATACTTGGCTCCTGCCACTCATGAGGGAGACTAGGATGGAGTTCCTGGCTCCCGCCTTCAGCCTGGCCCATACCTGGCTGTTGTAGCCCTTTGGACAGTGAACCAGTGGATGGAAGATCTCTCTCTCTCTCTCTCTCTCTCTCTCTCTCTCTCTTTCCCCCTTTCTCTCTGTTGCTTTGCCTTTCAAATAAATACATTAACCTTAAAAAATCAAAACAAGTACTTTTTTTTTCTTCTCTTAGCTGATTTACAAAGCACGTGTATGAAGTGATGTCTACGTATTGTGGCGGGGTTGATAGACATGACCTATGTGGCAACAAAAGTGCAAAGGAGGTTGACTGGAACTGAGTTACTGTGGAGTAAGGAAGTGACATCAGAAGGTAACTCAAACCCACAGGAATCAATGAAGGGAACCATAAATGATGAGCAAAACAAACTAAATTGATAATATACTTTGTTTTTCTCAGCTTCTATACATAAAGTAACGATTACAACAATATATTGTTGGGTTTTAAACATATATAGATATTATATGTATACTAGTAAAGCAAGTATAAAAAGAGACAGAAGGGATAGAGCTATCTAGGAGTAACAGTTCTACATTTCTCTGCAACTGAATTTTAGAAATATGAGGTAGATTCTGATAAGCTGTGCATGGTGAGCTCCAGCTCAACCACTAAAGGAATAACTCAAAGAAATATTAAAGGAATTAAAATATTACATTAGAAAATATCCATTCCAGGGGCTCCCACTGTGGGACGAGGGTTAAGCCACTGTCTGCAGTGCTGGTATCCTGGATGGATGCTGGTTTGAGTCCCAGCTGCTCCACTTCCAATCCAGATCCCTGCTAATGGCCTAGGAAAGCAGAAGATGGCCCAAGTGCTTGGGCCTCTACACCCACATGGAAGACCCAGAATAAGCTCCTGGCTCTGGGCTTTGGCCTGGCCAAGCCCTGGCCATTGCAGCCATTCAGGGAATGAACCAGTGGATAGAAGATCTCTTTCTGTGTGTAACTCTGCTTTTCAAATGAAGAGTTACAGAGAGGGAGAGAGAGAGAAAGGGAGAGACAGAGGTCTTTTATCCAGTGATTCACTTCCCAAATGGTCACAATAGCCAGAGCTGTGCCAATCCTAAATCAGGAGACAGGAGCTCCTTCCAGGTCTCCCATGTGGGTGCAGGGCCTCAAGGACTTAGGCCATCCTCTGCCGCTTTCCCAGGCCATAGTAGAGAGCTGGATTGGAAGTGGAGCAGCCGGGACACAAATCAGCACCCATTTGGGATGCTGGGGTTACAAGCGGCAGCTTTGCGCACTCTGCCACAGGTCTGGCCCCATTAAATAAATGTTAAAAAAAGATCTACTCCATCCAAAAGAAAGAACTAGAGGAGGAATGGAGAAAGAAAATAAAGGAGACAGGCATACAATAAACAAAAAGTAAAACGTCAGATTTAAGTCCAACTATATCAACAATAACATTAATGGTGAATGGATTAAACAATTCAATTAAAAAGCAGATTTGTCATACTAGATTTCAAAAATCCAATTATACGCTGTGTGTAGCGGACATATGCTAGGCTGAAAGACAGAAATAGTTTGAAAATAAAAGGATAAAGTATCATGCCTTCAAGCAGCAGTAAGAAATCTGGTGTGGTTATCGTATATAAAATAGCTTACATTTTTCCCCTACAGAGAAGGGAGGGATATTTTTAATGATAAAAGTATCATTCCATCAGGAAGTTATAACATTATAAATATGTCTATACCTAATCACAGAGCCGAGGCTGACAGGAACCGAGGCTGACAGAACTGAAGGTGGAAGCCGGGAACTCGGCATTACAGTCAGAGACGCGAGTACTCCACTGACAGTCACGGGCTGAGAAGAGTGACGAGAAAGCAGAAGCCTTGAACAACAGCACTCACAGTTAGGCCTGATAGTTAGGGACCGCGGCACCCAGCATTATTCTCAAGCACGCATTGAACATTCTCCAGGACAGACCTCATGGTACGTCACAAACAAACCTCAGTACCTGGGGAAGGATTGAAAGTATACGAATTAGGATCTCCAATCACAATGCAGTGACATAGGAAATTAATAAAAGAAAGGAACTTGGGAAATACATGCTATATGGAAATTAACACACTATTAAATACTAATGGGTCAAAGAAGAAATTACAAAGGGAATTAAAGAATGAGATTATAAATGAAGACCCAACATATAAAGAAAATTCTGGGATGCAGTGCTTAGAGGGAAGTGCATACATGTGAATTACATGAAAGAGGAATAAAAATCTCAAATCAACATTTCTCACCTTAAGAAACTGGAAGTGCAAACTGAACTCAAGGGAAGAGGAAGGAAGGAAATAATAATGATTTCAGTGAAAACTAATAGAACTTTTTAAAAAGATTTACTTTATTTATTTGAAAGACAGAGTTACAGAGAGAGAGACAGAGACAGAGACAGAGAGAGAGACAGAGACAGAGACAGAGAGAGACATCTTCCATCCGCTGGTTCACTCCCCAGTTGGCCGCAACAGCTGGAGCTGCACCCATCCAAAGCTAGGAGCCAGGAGTTTCTTCCGGGTCTACCACATGGGTGTGGGGGCCCAAGGACTTAGGCCATCTTCCACTGCTTTCCCAGGCCATAGCAGAGCTGGATTGGAAGAGGAGCATCCGGGACTAGAACTGGCACCCATATGGGATGCTGGTGCTTCAGGCCAGGGCTTTAACCCTCTGTGGCACAGTGCTGGCCCCAAAACTTTTTAAAATAATCAAACAGGCCAGCACTGTGACATAGCAGGTACAGCTCCTGCCTGCTGTGCCGGCATCCCATATGGGTGCTGGTTCCAGTCCCAGTTGCTATACTTCTGATCTAGCCCCTGCTAACATGCCTGGGATAGCCGTAGAAGATGGCCCAAATACTTGGGCCCCTGCACCTGTGTGGGAGATCCGGAAAAAGCTCCAGGCTCCTGGCTTCAGATCAGCTCAGCTCTGGAAACTGCAGCCACTTAGGGAGTGAACCAGCATTTGGAAGACCTCCCTCTCTCTCTCTCTCTCTCTCTCTCTCTCTGCCTCTACCTCTCTGCAACTTTGCCTTTCAAATAAATAAATCTTAAAAATATCAAACAGAGTGGGCCGGCGCCGTGGCTCAACAGGCTAATCCTCCGCCTTGCGGCTCCGGCACACCGGGTTCTAGTCCCGGTCGGGGCGCCGGATTCTGTCCCGGATGCCCCTCTTCCAGGCCAGCCCTCTGCTGTGGCCCGGGAGTGCAGTGGAGGATGGCTCAAGTGCTTGGGCCCTGCACCCCATGGGAGACCAGGTAAAAGCACCTAGCACCTGGCTCCTGCCATCGGATGAGCGCGGTGCGCCGGCCGCAGTGCTCCGGCCGCAGCGCGCCGACCGCGGCAGCCATTGGAGGGTGAACCAATGGCAAAGGAAGACCTTTCTCTCTGTCTCTCTCTCTCACTGTCCACTCTGCCTGTCCAAAAAAAAAAAAAATCAAACAGAAAAGAAGAAAATAGAGAAAATTAACTAAACAATTCATTAGTTCTCACAAAAGATCAACATAATTGACAACAACTGACACTTGGTCATGGTGTCTAATTCTTTTTACGTTAAGGACTAGTTAAATTCCTTTTTCACTAAGTATTATACCCAGTCTAAGAAAAAATAGAAGCAAAATGGGAGACATAACTACTGATCTTACTGAAATAAAAATGAGTATAAGGGAATGCACTAGATAACTTAGATGAAATGGACAAATTTCTGGAAAGTAGGACAACTGAGACTGACTCAGAAAGAGATGGAAAATCTGGATCAACCTATACAGAGTTTGACTTAGTAATAATGATAATAATTTAAAAACTTCCACAATGAAAAACTGAAGACCACATGGCAAATTCTACCAAACATTTGAAGAAGAATTAATACCAATTCTTTGCAGGCTTTCCCAAAAATAAGAGAGGATGGAACACTTTCCAACTCATTCTGTGATGCCAGTATCACCCTTGTTTCAAAACCAGACAGAGAAATCACAAGAAAACTACTCATCAATCATTCATATTTCTTAAGATAGGCACAAAAATCTGCAACAGAATACTGCCTAACATAATCCAGTAATATGTAAAAAGGATTATACACATGACCAAGTGGGATTTCTCCCAGGAATGCAAGGTTGCTTTGACATCCAAAAATTAGTCACTGTAATACACCACTTGGATGAAGGTATAAAGCACATTTTCATCGTAATTGATCTTTAAAAAGCACTTTGACAAAATCCAGTAGGCTTTCACTTCAAAAACACTGAACAACCTAGGAATACAAGGAAGCCTCAACGTAGTAAAAAGCTGTATATGAAAAACCTACAGTTAACTTCACACATCAAAGGAAAAACGGAATTCTTTCCCCAAATACCAAGAACAAGACAAGGGCAAGCATCCTCACCACTTCCATTCAACTTGTATTGGAGGTTGTAGGCAGGGCAACTGGGCAAGGAAAATAAAATACATCCACATCAGAAAGTGGGAAGTAAGACTATCTTTTGCAATGGATATGACCTTGCCTACAGGAATTCCTAAAGAATCCCCCTGAAAAAATCTATTAGAACTAAGAAACAAGGTCAGCAAGGTTGAAGAACATGAGGTCAGTACTTTAAAATCAAATAAATTTCTAAACAATTATTTTGCAATAACATCAAAAAGAATAAAGTACTTAAGAATATATTTAATGAAAGAAGTGCCAAAGTGCTGCTTTGAAAAACCACAAATTATTATTGAGACATTAAAGAATTAATAAATGAAAAGAGATCCCATGCTCATACACAAAAGACTTCATGTTGTTATAATAGCAATACCATCCCAACGATCTACAAATTCAATACAATCTCTATCACAGGCCCAGCTGATGTTTTTCAGAAATTAACAAAGGAATCTTAAAACTTGTATGAAAATTCAAGGGACCTGGAATAGCCGTAACAATCTTCAGAAAAGAACAAAGTTGGAGGGCTCACCTTTCCCTGTCTCAAAACTCACTGCAAAACTGTGAATAGACACAGGTGCTGGTGTAGCAAAGACATGTAGATCAACGGACCAGAATTCAGAGTTCAGAAACGGATCCTCACACTTGTGTCATCTGATTTTTGGCAACATGATTCAATGGAGAAAACAAACCTAACAAATGGTGTTGGGACAACTGTATATCCACATGCAAAGGACTGAGATGCGACTCCACCTCACACCACGTACAGAATAACCCCAAAATGGATCAAAGACTGCAATGTAAGAGCTAAAACCATATAAAGCTTAGGGTAAATATTCACAACACTAGATTAGGACATGGTTTCTTTTTTATGATTTATTTATGTATTTGAAAAGCAGAGTCACAGAGAGAGTAATCCCCCACTTGCTACTTCACTTCCCACAAGGCCACAGTGGCTGGGTCCAGGCCAGGAGAGAGCCAGGAGCCAAGAATTCCATCCAGGTATCCCACACGGGTGACAGGGACCCAAGGACTTGAGCCAGCTTCCGCTGCTTTCCCAGGCACATTAGCAGGGAGCTGGATCAGAAGTGGGACTCAACCAAGCGCTCACAAGGGATGCCAGTTCACAGGCAGCAACTCAGCCTGCTGCACCACAATGCCAGCCCAGCCCGGGGACATGGTTTCTTCAACAGCAGAAGAAAAAAACAAATAGGGCTTTAGCAAAACTGCAAAATTCTGTGCTTTAAAGGGTATCTTAAGCAGGTAAAAAGATAACCACAAAGTGAGATTAAAGATACGTGCAGATCGTTTATAAGGGACTTCCTTCCAGAATACATAAAGCACTATCAATACCCAATAACAAAGCAACGGTGCCTGCTGTCCTGGGAGCTGGAATGCTGCAAAGCGGTAATGCTGTCAGCGTGTCTGCACACTCCTTGCTCTGTGCGTGAGCTGTCACCACAAGGAGCTGATCAAGAGACCCGAACCATTGAGAGATGACACAGGAGGGGGCGCAAGGCTGTGCAGCCACATGAAGGCAGAATTAAAACTCTTACGGAAAGTAGAAGCTGGAAAAGTTAACTATTAAAGAGTTCTAAATACAAAGCACTAATACAACACCCTTGAGAGTCTGTGTGGACTCAGCAGAAAACCTGGAAGCCACAGTTAGTGTTCTTTGTGTCTTTGGTTACACAGATTCTTAGGACGAGAAGCAAACCTTTGCCGGGTGCTGTGGTGTGGTAGGCTGAGTCTCCGCCAAATGGGTGCTGCCTCTAGTCCTGGCCACTGTTCTTCCAATCCAGCTTTCTGCTATGGCCTGGCAAAGTGGTGGAAAATGGCCCAAGCCCGTGGGCCCCTGCATCCACATGGGTGGGAGGCCTAGAAGAAGCTCCTGGCTTCAGATTGGCTCAGCTCCAGCCATTGCAACCATTTGGGGAGGGAACCAGCAAATGGTAGACCTTTCTCTCTGTCTCTCTCTCTCTGTAACTCTGCCTCTCAAATAAAAAAAAAAAAATCTTAAAAAAAAAGCATACCTTTGTGATGGACGTAGTTGCAAATGGAGGTCAGTCCTGGGTGAAAGCCATTGGTGTCAGGGCTAAGGCTCCGCATAGCATCTGGTGGGCAGGGGCCAGTCTGGTGACAGAAGCGTCAGGAGCAGGCCGGTCAGCAGGAGCCAGGGCAGCACAATGGCCCTCCCTCAGCTTTGCAGCGTCTCCCGCCCTGTGGCCATCCTGGAGAGCCCGGACATGAGGGCTGAGCTTCAACAAGTGACCAAGATAGACTGCGAAGGTAAACTAGCCAGCATCGCATTTCCCACAGAGATTAAGGCGGATGTGTGCAAAAGAACAAATCTGGGCGTTGCCACTTCAACCACCTGTGTATCTGCCATCAGCTAGGGAGGCTGCCGCTCTGTTTTCAAAAACCCAACGAGCCCAGCGAGTGAGGGAAGAGCTGGCTGCGCCTCAGCTGGAGGCATTTAAGGATAAGGAGCCGGCTGTGAATCTGCAGCCAAGGATTTTCAGTAAATTCTAGATACTGTAGGAGGACCCGGGGAGAGAGAGGCCACTGCGCTAATGACACGAGTTAATGTGGTGCCAGACCAGCCTTCTGAGTGTCCCTTGGAACTCACTCAAACATGAATAGCTGCTCATTAACAATTTCAGGACAGAAGACACCCTAGAAGCATCACAGTAACTGCCAGCTGTGGTTTGGGCAGACAATCAAGTACTAAATTACACGGCGTTTACCCATCAGCGCAGAGTGCCCACTAAGCACCCCAGCAAGACTACACACCTCACAGAGACACTAAGGACCCCCTGCACATACTGTCATGGAAATCAGCTATTTATACCAAATCCTGGGGTGAGGGGAGGGGAAATGCTCTTGTAAAGACAATACTTGGAACTCTTAATGCAGTACTGTTTCGTGGGGCTCCGCTACACTTAAATTATGTAACCTCAAAAAGAAGAATGAAGCACAAGAGACAACTCTTTTTTAAAAAATTATCTACATCAAAGCAGTTAAGAACAGAAACACATCTATCTAAGGCTTTTCATTGTATTGAAATACTTTATTTGATTCAGTAGAATAATAACCTCTTACTGGTAATCACATCTCATTGAATACAGCTATGCTGTATGTTGCATTAAATATCTAGAGAAAAACAATGACAAAAACCCTACACAATAAAATGACAACCCAATTTCAAGATGAGCAGGGGCTGGCACTGTGGTGTAGTGGGTAAGGCTGCTGTCTGCAGTGCTGGCATCCCATAGGGGCACCAGTTCGAGTTCCGGCTGCTCTTCTTCCAATCCAGCTCTCTGCTATGGCCTGGGAAAGCAGTGGAAGATGGCCCAGGTCCTTGGGCCACTGCACTCGCATGGAAGACTGGGAAGAAGCTCCTGGCTTTGGATTGGCACAGCTCCTGCCATTGTGGCCAACTGGGGAGTGAACCAGCAGATGAAAGACTCTTTCCCTCTCCTTCTCTCTCTGTGTAGCTCTGACTTTCAAATAAATAAAATAAATCTTTTAAAAAAAGGTAAGCAAAGAAGCTGAATAGACATTTCTCGAAGGAAGACACACAAGTAGCCAAGAGAATGATAAAAAGATGCTCACCATCATTAGCTACCAGGGGACTACCCACCAAAACCATGAGCTACACCCTTCACACCATGAGAGTGGCTAGAACAGAAAAGACATAACAGCAAGTGCCGGCACAGATGTGGAGAGGTTATAGCACCTACCCACAATCACAGGAAATGTAAGATTGCGCAATTATTTTGGAAAACTCTTTGATGGTTTCTCAAACGGTAAAGCGTAGTTTCCATGTGACCCAGCAATTCCACCCCAGGTAAATCCCCGAGGGAAATGATGCTCTGCCTCTAAATGTTCAGAGCAGCTTTGCTTAGCAACCAAAAACAACAGCCCCAAAGCGGAGGACAGGAAATGTTCACACCATGGACTCCTACCAGCAGTAGAAAGGAATGAAGCATCCATACACGAGGCAACCCGAGTGAATTTCCATGTAATTACATTGAATGAAAAAACCACAAATGACGAACTTGTTTAGTGCTTGACTGTGGCGAGGGTTTCAGGAACACACACACACACACACACACACACATGCACACACACAAGGGATTTCAAGAAATTCATGGAAAGTATATGATGAAAAAAATCAGTGCACGGAATTCAACATTTTTGCACCAAAATAAAGTTGTCTTTTAATTCTACTTCCTGTGAACTTTTTGAAGCACTTCACATTTATCTGCCAAAACATATCACCTTTATCAAGAAAGTGAGAGAAAGTACAGAATGGAAGAAAACATCCACAAACGTCATACTTGATAAGGGCTTGCTGTCCAGAATATAGAAAGAACCCCTACAACTCCACACCAAAGAGACAAGCAATCCGGCTGAATAACGTGCAGACTTAAACAGACGTTTCTCCAAAGAAGATACGCAAATGGCCAACAGGACTCAGGAGCGTGCTCAGTATCATTGGCTTCTAGGAAAATACAAATCAAAACCAGAGTGGGAGGGGCCGGCGCTGTGGCGCAGCGGGTTAATGCCCTGGCCTGAAGCACCAGCATGCCATATGGGCGCCGGTTCTGGTCCCAGCTGTTCTCTTCTGATCCAGCTCTCTGCTGTGGCCTGGGAAAGCAGTAGAAGATGGCCCAAGTCCTTGGGCCTCTGCACCGGTGTGGGAGACCCGGAGGAAGCTCTTGGCTCCTGGCTTCAGATAGGTGCAGCTCTGGCAGTTGCAGCCAATTGGGGAGTGGACCAGCGGATGGAAGACCGCTCTCTGTAACTCTGACTTTCAGATAAATAAAATAAATCTTTAGAAAAAAAAAAAAAAAACAGAGAGACCATTTTACATGTATGAAGATGGCTGTCATCAACAAACAGAAAACAACAGATGTTGACAAAGATATGGAGGAGCAGGAACCCTTGTACAGTCCTGGGAATGTACGTGGTGTGGCCACTGTGGAACACAGGTGATGCTTCTCCGAAGAGCTAACCAGTAGTCCCCGCATAACGCAGCAATTCCACCCCTAGGTGTACCCCTAACAGAACTGGAAACAGCGACTCCAACAGACACGTGCTTACCAGTGTATATCGTAGCATTGTTCACTACAGCCCAAGGGTCCTAAGTGACCTCAGCAGAGGAATGGACTTACACAATGTGTAAGGTAGGATAGCCATGCAACGGAATATTACTCAGCCACAAAAAGAAGCGAGATTCCGACACAGGCTGCGACACAGGCAAGCCTTGGAAACACTACTGAACGCAGAAGGACAAATGCTGTAGGGTTCTTAGATGAGCAGCATAAAACAGGCAAATCGTGAAAACAGCCAATAGTGTATATTAGGAGCTGGGGGGGACAGGAGGGGAGGACGAACAGGGACCTACTGTTCAGGGTGTACAAAGTTTCTGCTTGGGGTATGGCTGTGCAGCCGTGAGAATGTATCCAATGCTGCTGAACTGTGCACTTTACATGGAAAGCTTTGTTATACATAATTTCCAAAGTTAAAAATCATTAAAAATGTGATATGCCAAAAACCACTGAATGGTACGGTACGAACCAAACATTGAATTATACAGGATGCACATTATATTTCAATAAAGCTATTTTTAAAACTTATCGACTTGCACACTTTACATATTTGCATTCTATTGTCTGCCAACTACACTTCAGGGAAGCCGTTAACAAAACTGCGCATGCATGCCTTGGATAAAAATTTAAAAAATGTAAGGGAAAAACAACATCGTGAATGCAGTCATTTAACCGTCCCAACAACACGGATTTACACAGAGCAAAAGCTAAAAGTCACTTGTCACCTCCCTGCCTCCCCAGGCTGTGTCATTCAAATAAGGACCCAGTGTGCTCCTGGCATGGGCCAGGTGGGCGGCAATTCTGTCCCCCCACCCTGCGCTGACCCTCACTGGCCTCAAGAGTTGAGCACCGAGGCGCTGAGTTTCAAGGCACATGCATAGCATCCATGGTAACTTAAGTTCCCCAAGCCTTGGTCTTTTCATCTAAAAAATGGGTATAATATCTATTTCAAAGGTTTGCCAAAGGCATTTTTGTAGAAGGTTTGGCAGTGACCGGCACACAGGAAGGGCTGGGTACTACACACAGCTCTGACACCCCCAGGGATGGACACCCGGTCCTGCTTGTGCCTCTGTGACAGCCCAGAGGGGCCACCTGGGCTCAGGGAGTGTGGAGGGGGAGGTGGGCCTGGGGCTCACGGGGTTTTGTCTTCTTGGCTCCCTAGAGAGGTTGTGCAGGAGCAACGGGCTGTGTGCAGTGCCTAGAGATGATGGGACTGGTCCCAGGACAGTGGACAGGCCGGAGGTGACGACGAGGGTCCCCTGGACACTGGGCTTCCGGGAGCGCCTTTGGGCACAGGCGTTCCCACCCCTACTATCCCATGCTGTCTCTCGCTGCACAGGGACTTGGGGGTCTTACCTGGAAATGGCATGAAGTTCCTGGCAAGGGGCGCAAGGAGCAAGGGGCGCCGTGGCATCCCCACCCACCACGGGCTCTGGCACCCACAGTGCCCTCTCTCCTCCCCAGGGAGGCCCCGCCCTCCCCGCTGGCCAGTCGGGAGCGAGCGCCTCCCCGTGGCCGCTGGGGTCTCTCGCCTCCTTCCTCTCATCTCCCTGTGCCCTCCTGGATCTGTGTGTCCCTGTGAGCTTAGGCCTGGTTGGCGGCCACAGGGCCAGCTCCGGACAGCCCGGCTGGGCTAGGAATAGCACACGGCCCTTTTCCTTTCCAAATATAAAATGTTTGCTTTCAATCAGGGGCGTCTGGGGAAATGGAAATTATAGGATTGGAGAGTGTCCTTGGGTAAAGAAATACCTCGAATGCCAAAGCCTCGCAGGGCCTCTGATTAGGGCTGGAATAATTCCTGCTGTAATATAAACAAGCCTTGCGGGGCTGATGGGGGGCGGGGAGCGGGGCCGGGAAATGGGGGCACTTGCCGCCTCTTTGTTCTCCCCTCTAGCGCGCAGTGTGCAGCGCCGCCGGCCAGCTCTGGGCCCTCAGGACATCAGAAGTCTCAGCTCACTGGGGTGCACAATGACCATAGGCTGGCCTGTGGTTCCTGTGTGCCAGGCTGATCTGGTTACAGGCTGTGGGATCATCCTGCCTCCCGCAGCCTCCCTCCATGTCCCTGGGCTTGCCTTGGGGGCTGGTGGAGTGCCTGGCACTGAGGGCAGCCAGGCCCATGGGCCAGGGCCAGGGAGAAAAGACAGGAGCCTGCGGAAGTGGCACCAAGTAGGGGTTCCCCAAATGCTCCATTAGTCAGTCAACAAACATGGGCTCTGGCATCTCCTTGTGCATCACAACGTAAAGATGGTGAAAACTCCGGGGCCCGGAGTCAAGGGAAGAAGCCAGCAAACACCGTCTTACTGGCCATGGTGGAGGGCGGCAGCCCGGGGAGGGGATTTGGATCCCCTGGAGGCCCTCCCTTCCATGCTCAGCCTCCACCTCCCCAGGGCCATCCCCCCACTCCCTGTCATGTGCCCCCATAGATGCACTTCTCAGCTACCAGGGCGGGAAACGCCTTCAGAGTGACCAGAGGTGTCTGGGGACATCTGCTACCAAAGCACCAAGTTACTCTGCCTTTCTTTTCTGCCCAGAGGCCTTGCGCTAACTGCTCATGGAATTCTGGGAGGCGCCACGCCAAGTGCCCAGAGAAAGGCAGGAATTGGGTGCTGGTGCTGTGGTGTAGCAGGTGAAGCCTCAGCCTGCGATGCTGGCATCCCATCTGGGCACCAGTTTGGGTCGCAGCTGCTCCAATGGCCTGGGAAGGCAGCCAAAGACGGCCCAAGTGCTTGGGCCTCTGCATCCATGTGGGAGATCTGGAAGGAGCTCCTGGCTCCTGGCTTTGGTCTGGACCAGCCCTGGCTATTGCAGCCATTTGGGAAGTGAACCAGCAGATGGAAGATTCTCTCTCTCTCTCTCTCTCTCTGTCTTTCCTCCTCTCTAACTTTGCCTTTCAAATAAATAAAAACTAAATCTTTGGGGAAAAATAGAGGCAGAATTACAAAGCTTTAGAGAGCATTTGTGAAATATCAGAATCACAGAAAAAGGTGGCCACATTGTTGATTGATGTGGCCTCAGGCAGCTCCTTCTTTCCCATGAATTTTGTCCCCCATCTGTGAAATGGGTACAAATGATAAAGACCCACCAGAGCTGATGGGAATATCATCATCAGGCTTCACAGGCGACCAGGCTGAGAGCCCTGGAGCCCCTCCAGTCCAGGGCACCCATGGTTACCATGTCTGGGTCACGTTCCATCGTGATCGAGGCTGCCAGCTTGGCCCGAGTTGTGCTGGAGGTCCAGACAGGGCTCAAAGCTGTCCTTGGAGAGAACTGGAGGTGAGGACCCGGAACTGGGTAGAGGTGCTGGGATAGTAGCGGGGCGAGCTTCGAGGCCTGGAGTCAGACCCAGGCTCGGGGGCGGCAGGGTGGAAAAGTGCTCCAATCCCCCTCTCCCCCTGCTCAACCCAGGTCGGAGCCCAGCTGCAGGGGCCAGGACTCAGGGGGTCAGGCTGAAGTCCATGGGTCCAGAGCAGGGAGAAGGGGAGGGAGGCCAGGCCAGCAACCCCAGCTCCCTAGGTGGAAACAGTCCAGCCAAGGCTGGCCCGGGAGGCTGCCAGGCTCGTGCCGAGCGAGCAAGGGAGCTGAGTGATGCCCCCGTTCAGCATCTTAAGTGAGAACCTGCTGAAAACCCCACGAGGTGGGAAATGTGGGAAAGGCAGGCTCGGGCACGGGCCCCAGAGCCCTGCAGGCAAGGCACCTGGAGCCGCAGGCTCTGTGGGGGGTGGGGGTGGGGGCTGGGGGCTGGGACCCCTCCCCAGGAAGGTGGGGAGCGGGAAGGGCCCCAGGAATGTGGTGGCAGCCTCGCAGATGGCCTCCTGCCCGCCCGCCCCGGGCCCGCCAGCGGTTCCGTATTTACACTACATTAATAATGGTTTAAACGTTCTCATAAATAGATGCTGATTAATTGGCAATCCATTTGCTGAAGCCCGGCCTGCCAGACGGTTTCCTGGAGGCCAGTTCCACATCCCGATAAACACCATGAGGCGCAGAGCAGGCGCTAATGTACCGGGCGGCCCGCCCGCGCCCCAGGAGCAATCCCTCAGGCCTGAAAGGGCCGCCCGGCACAGCTGCACCGACCGCTGACCGCCCGGAACCCCGACCTCATGGGGCCACTCCGAGAGCCCCTTTGGGGCAGAGGGGTTCCACAGGGCTGCAGGGAGGGCAAGGGCATGGTGACATGGCCAAGACAGTCCCCAAAAGGTCATGGCACTAGCTGTCACTGGCTCCCCAAGCCGGAGCCCCAGCCCCTCCCAGCCACGGGTGGACAGCAGCATGCAGTCTAGGTGGTGCGTCTCGAGGCCACCAGGTCCAGGCCTTGGGATTCTTGGGGCCTTCAGACCATGGGGGGAGGAGGTGGTGGAGGACAAGCCCCTGGGTGCTGGGATGACTCTTGGGCAAAAACTGCCCGGGCTAGGGACCGCTGTGCCCAGCCATCACCATGTGGGCAGCCCTTGGGTTCCCTCGGGCCCCAGTCCTGCAGCCCAGGCCTCCATACCTGGCAGTGGCACACATGGGGGACGTCTGCGGGGAGAGGATTCCACAGATGGGAATGGGAGCACGGACACTCGGACACGCACCTGCCGAGGGCTGCCAGGCTTCGAGCCACAGGTTATGACTCAAACCCCTGAGTGTGCCCCCGGGATGTCCCAGGGCCAGGCTAGTGAAAAAGGAACCAGGCAGCCATGAATGAATGAATTCTACAAACCCAGGTCCCTGCCAGGAGGGCGTGCGGCCAGCGAGGGTTCTCCCCATCGCCCCTTCCCTGACGATTGGTTTTTAAAGCTGGGGCAGACCCCAGCCCGAGTGGGGAGGTCAAAGGTGGCCGCTGATGGCTGTCACTCAAGCAAAATAGGCTCGTTTTCATTTTTCACTCGGGCCCAGACCCCTCCAAACAGACAGTGATTAGGGCCTGATTGCGCCTTTCCTCCGCCTGATGACTCCCACATGTGACCCGCTCCCAAATTACATGCAAATGTTCCGGCGAGCTGCTGAAAGCCCCCTCCTGCCCCCGCCCGCCCCCGCCTCCGCCCCCCAGAGGGGCCGTTCCCGCCGCCGTGCAGGCCCCTCCCCCGGCAGGTGCGCCTGCAAGTCGGCCACCAGCCCTCACTCGACTCCCGCCCTAACCCCCCGCAGGTGCGCGTCCGGAGCTGCTGGCCTCACTTTTCTCCGCAGCGCCCCGCCCCGCCCCGCCCCGCCCCACGCAGGTGCGCGTCTGGGTCGACCGGGACTCACCTGCGCCACCTCCCTCACAGGTGCGCATCCAGGTCTGCGGGCCTCACCTGCACCCCTCCGCCCCATAATACTCCGCAGCGCCGCCTGGCGGTGATGTGCCCAGGCACGGAGCGCGCGTTCTCCGCGGTGGGACTTTGGCCGTATCTCAGCTGTTGGTGTCTACCGCTGAGCGCCAGCAGCACCGTGAAGCCGGAACGCCCTGGGGGAGTTCTTGGCGCTCTTTGCCTGGTATTCTCGGCTTCGGAACGGGAGCACTCGCGTCCTCGGCTCACAGAGCACTCCGCACACATCCACAGCTGGCATCACTGCCACAGTCCTGGGGCACAAAGGCTGCATTTGGTGGCCACCAGCTGGGCAGGCCTGGAGCCAGACAGACCTGATACTGCGCACCCCCCCCCCCCCAGCAGGAGTCCTCGCACCTGCTGCTGGTGGAGACCGCGGGGCCCCAGTCAGTCCTGTGTCTCTGTGGCCAGCCCCGTCCATTCACACAGGATCCTGAGATGATGGAAGACATGTGGCACAGAGAGGTTCTGCAGCCTGCCGATGGCCACACAGCTGGTCAGCAATGGACACTGAGGCTCTGGGCGGCAGATGGTGGTGAGGTGATCTGGGGCTGGTCCAGAGGCCTCAGCCCCCCCGGATCATCTCACTCTGGGTCCTCACAGGGCAGGGCGCCCCTCTGCAAGTTTCCAGGGCTGCAGCCATCCAAGCCCTGGTTACACAGCCCCTGTGACAGGGAGCTCAGCACATGGCATGGGTGCCAGTCCCAGGGGCCCCCACCTGGATCACACATTCTTGTCTGTCCGCCCATCTCACTGTCTTCCTGCTCTCGGGCAGCGCTCTGTCCCCTCTGAGAGTATGCGATTTCTGGTTGGGTCGGCTCTTTTCTGGGTCCATTAGAACATCAGTGTCACTGAGGCAGAGCACAAAGCTCTCTGACGTCACCCGGATCTGTGTCACCATGGAAACATCCTGGGGAGCGGGAGAGGCAGAGGTGGAGAGACAGACACACGGAGACACAGAGAGGGCAGGATGGAGCACACTCATTGTACAGTGTTGGCTCCAAGTGGCCCATGCTGCAAACTGGCCCACAGTGGGCCACACGCAGGCCAGCCTGCCAGGACCCCAGCTTTTGGGCTAGGCTGGTGTGAGTACTCACGGTCCCAGCCCTGGCTCAGGAGACCGCAGCACTGTCCACCCCGGGTCCGAGGAGAGGCACAGGTCTGGGAATGAGAGGGTCGAGGGCATCCCAGATACCAGGGACTTTTCAGAGACAGAGAAGTCGAGCTGGGGACAGCCGTGTGGGGGTCACAGGCACAGAGGTGAGAAATGGCAGTCTATGCTTTGGCCTGGGGACGAGGGGAATGAGGCCAGGCTGGAGAGGAAAGAGGGACCTGGAAATGGGATCTGAGAAGAGCGAGTGGGGACTCAGGTGGATGGAGGTAAGACCTTTAACTTCCCTCACATGAAGGGGGCCAGGGGGCTTTTCTGGAGGGCAGGGGTGAGGAGGGCTGTGCAGGGCAGTTGGGCAGGTTGTGCACTGCACACAGAGGCCTGAGGAGCCCATCCAATTCCCAATAGACAAGCCAGGCTGGATCTCCGGGCCAAGAGGGGGCAGCTGCCCCTGAATCCCCTAGAGACACCTAAGGCAGGGAGGCTTAGTCTAGGAGAGAGGCCAGTCTGCCTGCTGGTATGTTTGCTTGTCTGAGTTTTAAGGTGGGAAAGACGAGCATTGTGCAGATGAGGGGGGTGGTGAGCACATCAGGACAGAAAAAGACCTGAGTGTGACGTGCTGGGGGCTCATGGCTGGCAGGGACTCAGGTGGGAATGGCTCCCCAGCCCATGGGCTACCCCTCCCGCCTGCCTCAGCAGCCGCCCCCATCCCATTCCCTGGCAGGCAGGAAGCCGGCAGGCCCCTCCCCCGCCGCAGGTGGGTGGCCCCTCATCAGCCTGATGTGGAAAGTGAAATAACTTCTCCCAATTACCCTCGAATCTGGAAACTTTTTGTGCCTCCGACATTTCCTCCAGCCCGGGAGTTAATCAGCCCCTTGGCCGTCCCCCGACTGGGGCCGGGGCGTGGGGGCACCAGGGGCAGTTGTGCCCTAGAAAATTATTTCTCATCGCCAATTACTGCCCATTAGAGCTAATGGTCGCGCTTAATCACCGCACACTTCTCTGGGGTTTTTTAAGCCACTGGAACGGTCCTCCCTCCTCCTCCTCCCCCCACCGTGGTTCTGTCTTGAGCAAAGCTCAAGCCATTGCCAGAAATATATTTTTTTAAACCAAATCACACATCTGATACCGTTTTGTTTGAAAAATGAGCCAGCCTCCCTGTTCTCGTGTCTGCTGGTCACACAGTGACGACTTGGGGGCAGAAACAGGCTCTGTGGGGTGTGTTCCTGAGGCCTGGGGTAGGAGGAGCCACCTCCCCCACAGGTCTGCCAGGAGGAGGGTCCTCTGCCCCAGTTACAGATGGGTAAACTGAGGCTTGGGGCGGAGGGTGAGTCTCTGCCTTGGACCCTGCCATTTGACCTTCAGTTCGGGCAGGAGAGAGGGCAGTCCCAGGGGATCCTCTGATGCTGGGAACTGGGACGAGGTGCCAGATAGATGGTGTGTCACCCACAGCAGTGCCGGCAGGCTGGGACACAGCAGAGTTTTAGAAACCCCTGATGGAGCGCCCCACTGGGAGGTGGGAAGGCTTGCACATCCCCCATGCACAGGCAGAACCGCTGGGAGCGGCTCGTGCTGGGTTGGATCCAGGCTCAGGGCAGGGGTCCACTCCACAGCCTCCTTTCAAAGAGGGTGCTGAACCTCTGTGAACCTCAGTTTGCTCATCTGCAAAATGGGGCTCTGGTTCCGAAAAAGACAGGGCTGCTGCGGGGACTCCAGGTACTGCCTTCATCTGTAGCCAGGATGCAGGGTCGACAGGTGGTCACAGAATGGCTTGGGGGCAGCCCTGGTCCCTGGGGTGAGGTGTCAGGGACACATGGCTACTGCTAGCAGCTCACCTGCCACAAGCTGGGGCCTGGAACTGTCCAGCCCAGTGAGCTGTCCTGTCCTGCGGCCCCATGTGCTAAACCCCATAGCATCAGGCAACACGCCCTGGGCCTGAAGAAGCACATTCAGCCATTAGGGTTGTCTTCTTTTTAACAAAAATAAAAATAAAACTTTTTAAAGAATTCCAGATTATTTAAGAGACAGAGAGAGAAAGAGATTTATATGGAGAGGCCTCCCATCTACTGGCTCACTCCCTGGCCAGTGTGGGCCAGGACAAAGCTGGGAGCCAGGAACGTGATCTGGGTCTCTCCACGTGGGAGGCAGAGAGCCAGTTCTCTGAGCCATCACCTGTTGCCGCCCAGGGTCTACGCTGTAGGAAGCTGAAATAAGGAATAAGAGGTGAGAATCAAAGCCAGACTCTCCACTGTGGTACGCTGGAGTCTAAACTACCAGGCCAAAGGCCTAGTAAAGCATAAAGTAGGAATTTAAAACAAAATAAACCAATGATGGTGGCATGTGACAAGGGAACAGGGGCCAGGTGGCAGCGGCCCCCACTGACAAATGCCACATAAAATGAGTCAGCAGGGTCATGATCACCAACACTAGAAAATAGGAACTCACAGCTCCCATCGGTGTGTCCGTGGGCAGGTGTGATGGCCGGTTTTACAGCACACTGAAGGCGGCTGGCCCTGAGGAGGGAGGTCCTGGGTGAAAGCCTAGCATTTTACAGCTCAGGAAGAGCCACGCGCGGATGCTAGATCTGATACAAGGCTTCAGTGAGGAGCAGGACGTTCGCCGACTTAGGGAGCCTCCCAGAGCGAGGCTTCCGTGGCTGCAGGGTCCACCCACGAGGGTGGGCTGGGCGCTCCTGCGGTGACAAGCCCAGCGCCTCGGTCTGAACACACAAAGAGCATTCCTTAGCCGGCCACACCCTGAGCCCTGTGCAGCCTGGTCATCAGACACCTGGGGACCCCCCGAAGCTACACATCCCTGCTGCTCCCCCTCGCATGAGCCACCGGCACAGCCACAGCCAACCTGCAGGTAAGGGGACACGCCCGGAATGAGAGAGAGAAGAGGTGTTCGGGACAGCTGAGGAGACAAACACAGTGGAGAGCAAGGAACGGCCAAGCTAGACGGCTGCCCCCGGGGTTTGGCGGAGGACTTGGAACAGATGCTTTGCTTTGCTTTCTTTCTAAAGATTGGTTTATTTACTTGAAGGCGGACAACATACAGAGAGAGAGAGAGAGAGATCTTTCCACCTGCTGGTTCACTCCCAAAGCGCCACAATAGCTGAGGCTGGGCCAGGCTGAAGCCAGGAGCCTAGAACGCCATGTAGGTCTCCCAGGTGGGTGCAGAAACCCAAGCCCCAGCCTCTGCCGCTTTCCCAGGTGCATCAGCAGGAAGCTGAATGGGAAGTGGAACGGCCGGGACTCGGACTGGGACTCACACAGAATGCCGGCCCTGTAGGCGGCAGCTTCCCACGACGATGGCCCCAGCCAGGCTTTCTGCCTCCAAGTGGCCAAGCTGGCAGTCAGGTGAGCAGAGAGTTGCCAGGAAGGAGAGCTACCTGTTCAACTGCAGGGTCTGAGTCCACCCGTACAAGGATGGACTGGGTCCGAGGAAAGGTGAGTGCGCCGCTCACCCGTTCCCCAGCCTCCCGATCCCATCCCGGAGACAATCAGATGCAGCAGGGAGCCAAGTCTAGCAAGGACTCATTTATTCCGTGCGTAACCAAACCTTTTATAGCACGAAACTGCAGAGTCATTGGGCAGGGCTAAGGACCAACCAATCACTTAAAAGGTCACCTTACGGGGTGATTTCTATAGGACTAGCCTTATGTCTATACACTTGTTACTAGTCTTGTTACCTCCCCTGATGTTGCGTAGCCAATTAGCTTTTGAGTTCCGCCCATCTGACTTCCTCTGGGCGCCATCTTCTTTGCCCCTCCCTGGCGCCTCCCGGTCCGGGGCCACGTGCGTGCACACTGGGCTCCTCTCTGTGCTGCCATCCCCGGGACACCTGCCGCTGGCTCCGTGGGCCTGGCTCCGCGCGGCTCCATGCATACGGAGCCCCCGGGCCTGGCCTGGCCACGCCATGGCCGCGCTCATGCCCCGCAGTCAACATCGGGAGACCGTGATGTCCGTAGGAGGCAGCTAAAGTGAGAGGAGTGGAGAGCCCTGGCCCCAGGGAGCTGGGCCTGCTAGACTCTGGTAACAGATAAGGAGAGCGATGTGAGATCCTCTTGCTGTCCGCAGGTCTCTGAGGGTAGGTCCTAGAGCAGGGGGAACCGGCGGGAGGCCTAGGCTCAGGGCCCCAAGGCAGAGGACAGATGGAAGGAATTCAGACAGAGAAGGCTGCTCGGGAGGTGATGAGCTCCCTGTTTTGTGAGATTGCAAGTCAGGGCAGCTGGTGCTCAGTACCAGGAGAGCTATGGAGGGCACGCCCAGGCTCCAGGGCATTCCATTCTGCCCAGCTGTGTTCCTAGTGGGGTGTGGGGAGGAGGCAAGGCGGGCAGTAAAGCCAAGGCCTTGCAGGGGAAACGGGAACCTGCCCCAGCTCGAGGGTCCTTCCAACCCCAGGGGCCAGAGGGTGTATGGATTGGCCACCTGTGTCTGCAGCCAGGGCCGGGCCTCAGGGTCCCCCACCAGGATCCTCCCCAGGGGAGACCCCAGGTGCATAGCAGAAATGAGCAGACTGCAATTCTCATACCCTTCGAGTGGCCTTGGGCTGTCACAGCCTCCCCAAGGCCAGGCCCGCGGCTGCCACAGGGCCTGTGATGTGTGTCCAGCAGCTGGGCCCACCTGCCTAGCCTCGCCAGAGCTCACCCTGCGGCCATGGGTTCTACATAAAGCAGAAGGCACTAGCCAGTTCTCTGGGGCTATACCGGAGGCTGCAGAGGCCAGCTGTGGGCTGTGTTTGGTTTGTACAGGACCCTGGAGGAATCAGAAACCTGGCTGGCCTGCACCCTGAGTCCTGGCTGGCCCCGCCCTGCCCTCCCCCTCCCCCCGCCCCACTCTAGTGCAGGCCCCGGACTAGTAGGCCTGGTGTCCCATCTGTGGCAGGCTCTTGGTGGAAGGCAAGGAGCCACAGAGCACCTGCAAGTGACAGGTGGACCCGGCAGCACGGGGCTGCCCCTGCCACATCTGCCTGCTCCGGCCCTGGGTGTCCCCCCAGGGCCACCCCCGGTCTGCAGAAAAGAGCCATCCATCAAAGGCCCCATCGCGGCTCAGCACGACCTGCGCGCCACCCGAAGGGGCCCATGGCCGTGTCAGCGAGGGCCACTCTGAAAGCTGCCCCAAGGCAAGATGGATGGTGTCCTTGGCCACTTTAAGACCATGTTTACGGGTCGCCCAAACAGCTGGTCAATCCCCTGGGGCCATCACTCACCCGCTACCAGGGGTCCCTGACAGGTGGAGATTGTGCGGCTGCCTTCTTGCCGGCAGCACTTAGGGCCTTAGCCCATCAGGCTGCAGGGGCCCGGCCCAGCCCGAGACATGACAGATGAGGCACCTGAGCCCCAGCAGGAGGGCACAGGGCTGCCAGGACACCCAGGCCGAGCGAGCGGAAGACGCTTGAACCCAAGCACCTCCAGCGAGGGCGCCTGGGGCTCCCCAGTGTCCACCTCCTCACCCCTGGCGGCGGGCTTGTCTCCAGCAGGGCAGGGCATGTCCACCTGGGTGGCAGGGCTCTCTCTAGAGACCAGCCTGCTGTTGGGCGTCAGTGGTCAGATGCTACCCAGGTACTGCACCCTTACCTCTTCTGCTGCCTCCCTCCCGCCTGCCTGCCTTGCCTTCTCTTCCTTCCTGTGTCCCCGTTTCCTCCCTCCCTCCCTCCCTTACATTGGAGCCCATGCACACCGCTGATGGTAATGCAAACTGGTGCAGCCGCTGGGGAGACCGTGTGGCAGTTCCTCAACATGTTAGCCATGGAGTGAGCAGATGGCTCCACGGTCTCCCTCCCAGGTGTGTGCCGAGAGAACCAAAGACATGCATCCCCATGTTCATAGCAGTGTCATTCGCAAGGGCCCAGAGATGAGACAAGCCCAAGTGTCCACCAACCCAGGCGTGGCCAAAACAGTTGAGGTCCGTGCACACAGGGCAGCAGCCCCCGCCGGAAGAAAGGACGCGGCAAGATTCGCACCATGGCGTGAGCGGCCCTGCAAACCTGATGCTCAGTGGGAGAGGCCACACCAGCGCATCGCGTGATTCCACTGCTGTGCAAGTCCACATGGAGATGGAGGGAGATGCGTGTTTGCTGGGGCGCTGGCATGAATCCGGAGTAACTGCTCATGGGCACAGCGAGTCCTTTCAGAGTCATGAAAATGCACGAGCCCTTGAATGCACACCTAAAAAGGGTGGATTGCATGTTACAGGACTTGCATCTCAATAAAGCTGTTTTATGTAGGTGCAAAGATCTGAGCTGGTGTCTTAAGCTGTGGGTGAGGGTCCCTGCCTTTCTCATTCTGGCCCCGAGTTGCTGGTCGGCGGGTGAGGACTGTAAGATCCCCCCCCCCTGGGGGGGGTTGCAGGGAGAGTTGGAAACAAGGGACTCCTCCAGCATTTGGCTTCAAACCTTGTTTAAAACCCTGCAATCTTTGGGAATAATTAATGACTATTTGGAATTTTTTTTTTACAGACAGACCAGTCCCCTTGTGGCTAACAAATAAAAGGGAAAATTGTCCATCAGAACGCAGGATGGTAAGTGGGTTTAGCATGCCCAACTACGTGCAATTGAGACATTAAGAACCTTGGAACCAGCCCCTCCACTGCTCCTATCCTTTGGCACAGTAATCCTCCCCCACCCCCCCACCCCAGAATGTTTTTCCTTCGGAAATTACTTTCAAAGCAAACGGCTGCACGAAGCGGGCGATTGTCGCCCGGGGTGACGGATCTGAGGGTTGGGAGGACAAAGGCCACTTCCCCACCTTACATACTGGGAGACTGGGGTGTCGATGGAGGCAGCAGCCGGCCCAAGAGTAGCCCAGCCAGGGGGTGGTTTCACTGGCGACAGGTGGTGACATCATAACTCCTTTTGTGTGCCATGTGCACATCTTCATATCAAGCAAGCACCGTGAAGCTCAGAGGAAGCCCAGGAGGCAGCTAAGCCAAGGTGGCCACGATGAGGCTGGAGAATGGGGGATGTGGGACGGCAGCACAGGGCAGGGTGGGAGACGCCAGCAGGACCTCAGGAGACACAGACATCTGTGGGTTGGGCTCCCACAGCAGGGGCTGGGAGGACTGTGGGTCCCAGCTCACAGGTGGTGGGCACTAAATGCAAGGAATCAGCTGGCTGAACAGCACAGGGGCACGACGGTAGGAGCTGGGCTGCCTGGAGGAACAGAGAGGTCTCACCACGGCCGTGTCAGCCGGGGCACCCAAGGAGCTCCACCTGGTCACGGTCCCAAGCCAAGGTGGTCATGGTGGTGGGGGGTCTCCCTGGCTGCCTCCTCCATCCTCCACACCCTGCGTTGGAAAAGAAATTCCCTGTGCAGCTGCTCCCTGATGCTCAGAGCCCAGGGGTGCCCCTGCCTGGGCCACACCCGATCAGGAGGCCCCTACCCGCACACCCTGAGCTCACGGGCTCTGCTGTCGCATGAATGAGCCCCTGCCTTTGGGAGGCTCTGAGGTCAGGGATGACAGAGTAAGGAGGGGACCCCAAAGGCCACATGCCAGGTAGTGCCAGCACTGTAGCCCCAAGGGGCCATCCGGGTCTGTGCCTCAGTATCTTCTCAGGCATGTCTTTTGTGGGTGCGACTTCCTATCACTCTGCTTTGCTCCACTTCCTGAGAGCCTTCACAGCCTGTCCCGGCGACCTGTTCTCCCAGCCTCCTCTGTGTGAGTCCTAGAGCGGGTGGGGCAGGGCTTGAAGCGGGAGAGCCCACCCTCCTGTCGCGGGAGTCAAAAGCCTGCCCCAAAGCATCCCGCAGCTGTCAGAGGGCCGTCGGAGCCGTGGCGGGTCCATTAGGAGGGGCAGGTGGTTTGTCCTACTGCCTCCTGCTTGTGTAAACAGAGGGCTTAGGAGTTCCGGGCAGGGCGCGGGCAGCGGCTGCACTTCGTGTCGGTGCCGGTGCCGGGTGTCTTAAGCTCACACCAGCATGTGCGCGGGGGGAACCAGCGCAGATGCCACTGGGGGGCGTTTCTGCACCCAGCGAGGGACAGGTTTTACCTAAAAACTGCAGCAGTAGGGGAACAAGGCACACACCTGCCGGGGTGCCGGGGCCCCAGCTCCTCTCCTGCCTCCCACCGCACCTGCAGCAAGGTGGTGCGGGGCCCCGTTTCAACTTTCAGTTCAACTTTCAGTTCAACTTTTAGTTCGCCGGGCTAAGCGAGGCGGTTTCTCCCCATCTCCGCCCCGCCGGGCTTGGCTGCCTGGTCCCGGCCCTCCCTGCCCGCCCATCTTGCGCTCCGTGGTGATGATGTGTTTACAAGGCTGCCTTCCGCACCAGACGGGCCCGTTCTGGGGAGATTTTAATGACCTCCACCTCCCCCGTCAGCGCTAATCAGTGCTTCTTGAATGAGCGGATAAAGAAGGAGTGAATTCCCGAGCATCCCCCGCTGCAAACAGGAGGGCTCCCTCGTGCTCCACGTGGGGTCGGGGGTGGTCCGTTTTGGGGAGCCCCGTGGGGGAGCGCTAGGGTCGGGTTGGGTGGGGCTTCCGGGGCCAGGGGCTTTGAGCAGAGCCCCCAGGAGGTGAGGGCAGGAGCTCTTAGGATGGGACCCTGGGCAGAGGGCTCCAGCGCTGGCTGCGGGCAGCAGAGAGAGAAGCTAGCAGGGCCGGCCGGGGGCGGGAAGGGGCGGGAAGGCGGCCGGAGGCTCCGCCCCTGCCTTGGAGGCGCGCCTGGCAGGCGAGGCGATCCCCTGCCGTCTCACTGCGAATGTGGTTGCAGGGGTTTTCACCTGTAATTTGCCAGCCCTGGGTAGGAGTCGCAGCAGTGATATTAAGCTTAATTAATCCCAGGCCATCAGACCCGTGGTTGTTTTCCTTCTGGGCTGTGAAGTATTTGGTTTCTTCTCCAACCACAATTGCATGCGTCAAAAAACTGGTGTCTGGAGGAAAGACCCGCCCCCACCCCCGCTCTTGCCTGAGGCCTGCCCCAGTGGGGACTGCAAATCCCTCCTGGGCTTCATCGCGGCCTCCCCCTCATCCTGCCCATCAGACCCAAGACAGTGCTTCTCAAACCCAGGCCCTGCTGGGCCGTGCTAGGAGGGAACCAGCAGCACTGAATGTCGCCCTCGGGGGAATGGCTTGCAGACCCCTGGATGGGCTGGGAGAAAGAATCAGGTACCACTGGGGAATGCTGGGGATCCCAGGTGCACATCCCAGGGTCTGAGAGGTCCAGCCCATCCACAGCCAGCCCCACGCATCACCCCACTGTCACAGGAAGAGTGCAAGCGCCAGGCCCTTCACTTTCCAGCTGAGGCTGGGGGAATGGGGATAGTTTTGGCCAGTGAGGTGTTAAGAGAACTCCCTGGGAAGGGGGGTGTCTGGGAGACAGTCACCATCACCCACAGGATGAGAGAAGCTATCCCATGCTCCACCACCAGCCCCAGACACACATGCTCCATATCCCTGCTATTTGCTGTGGTGCTGTGAGCATGTGCTGTCCAGAGCTGTGGCAGCCACTTTGTGCCCAGGAGTGCTGCAGAGTTCCTGGTCCAGCATCATGATAGGGAAAACAGCCTTTTCAGTGCTGTGTGAGCCCCAGCTCTGGCTTGTGCCATGTGCCTCTGACCCATGTCACCTCCCCAGGAAGCCTTCCTGGACCTTCTGAGCTACAGTCCCTGTCCCCCAGCCCTCGGCCTGTGTGACTTTCTTCATGGCTCCTCTCTCCGATTCTGTTTTCTGTCTAGCTGTCTCCTCTTGGTCTTCATTGGAACATTCACTCAGGGAGCTCAGAGCACCTGGCAGAGAACAGTACCCCAAATGTTCATTTACTAAATGAATGTGTGGTCAACAGGTACAGACATGGTGTGCTGCTGCCTCCACTTCCTTTGCTCCTCATAGAGAGGCAGGAAGGGGGTCTGAGACTGCCCCAGGGCTGCAAGCCCACCTGGGGGGGGCAGAAAGCTGTGGGCCCTTCAGCCAGCCCAGCGGCCCATCAGAACCAGCACTCAGCTCCCCATGTAGTGTGTGATGTCCCCTTACCATATAATACTCTGACGACAGTTCAGGGAGACACAAAGGGATTTTTAAAAAGATTTATCTACTTGAAAGGCAGAACTAGGGGTGGGGAGGGGTATCTCCCATCCTCTGGTTCACTTTCCCAAATGGTAACAATGGCCAGGGCTGGGCTAGGCCAAAGCCGGAGTCTGGAAGTTTGGGTCTCCCACATAGGTGTCAGGGGCCCAGGCACTTGAGCCATCTTCTGCTGCTTTCCCAGGTGCATTAGCAGGGAGCCGGGTCAGAAGCAGAGCAGCTGGGACTGGAACCTGCATTCATATGGGATGCAGGAATCCAAGGCTGTGGTTTATCCCATCATGCCATAAGCCAGCCTGTATACAAAGAAGTGAGCACTTTTTTCTTTTTTAAAAGATTTATTTATTCAAGCAAAGTTACAGACCGAGAGAGAGAGAGAGAAAGGTCTTCCATGTGCTGGTTCACTCCCCAATGGCCAGAGCTGGACCGATCAAAAGCCAAGAGCCAGGAGCTTCTTCCAGGTTTCCCATGTGGGTGCAGGGACCCAAGTACTTGGGCCATCCTCCGCTGCTTTCTCAGGTCGTAGCAGAGAGCTGGATCAGAAGAGGAGCAGTGGAGACTTGAACTGGCGCCCGCATTGGATGCTGGCACTGCAGGCAGAGGCTCAACCCATTACGCCACAGCGCCTGCCCAGTACTTCATTTTTTAAAAAGGTGTGTTCTAATATGCACGTGTGGGAGGCCTGGACACGCATAAGCACCAGGAGGCATTCGGGACGGTGCGTGCGAGGCCCATAGACATGGCAGTGAAGTCAGGGCTGGCACCTGCATTCTGTCAACGCCTTTTCTGCACGTGGGACCCTCGGGAGGGGCGGCTCGGCTATAATCACACGCCGCCGTGTGGACATGAGTGCAGCACGCAGCTCTGCACCAGGCACATGGCCACAGGGCTGGAGCCTCCCCTTCCTGGAAGGAGGGCAGTGCCAGAACACGCTTCACAAAGTGAGATGTGACTGCCCCCAGCTGCCACGGCACTGCCTTCCTGGAGAGGTTGGCCCACAGAGGGAGGCTCCAGGGGCAAAGACCCAATGTGTCTATAGGAACCATGGGCAGCCAGACGAAGCTGCTGCTCCCAGGAGATGCTCAACCTGGCCCTTGGAGCCAGGCCCCTTCACGCTGCAGCCTCCAGCCGCCCTTCTGCACCTCCGTCCCCCCCCAGGAATAGGCCTGCTTCGAGGCTGGCGGGGAGGAGCAGGACAGGCCTCCTGGGGCACCCTGAGCTGACACCCCAACCCCCGCCCCAGCACAGCTCCTCCACCCTGTGCGGCACAGCCGGGGGTGGCGGTGATGGATGGCTGGAGGAAGCTCCAGGCTGTGGCAGCCACAGACATTCCTCTCGCAGATAAAGGGAGAGGCACTGCTGGAGCCAGAGATGAGGGGCCGTGTGTATAATAAAGGGGCGCGGGTGTCATCCGGACACTTTTATGCAGTTCCGAGGTCTGGCTGCCTCGTGGCGGGAGGAAGGGCCCGGCCCCTCATCCTGTGGCCAGGAAGATGGCAGCTCCCAGAGGGCCTCAGGCAGGGTGGGCTGGAGCCCAGCCTGGGCCCTGCGCCCCCTCTTCCGCGGAAGGAGCCCTGGGGAAGCCCACCGGGCCTCAAAGGCTCACCAGGGCCCTGGGAGCCCAGTTTTGGGGTGGGGTTGGTGACACCAGTGGGGGTCCAGCCTGATCCCCTGGTCCGCGGCCCTAGCCACCCCTAGCCTCTTGGGGCCTTCCCAGGGCTGGGTGGGCTGGTGAGCTGAGGCCTGAGCATGGTCCCAAGGCCGCAGTCTCAGGCTGTCCTCTAGGGGCCTGCTGAGTGGCATGGACCCCTCGGCACAGGCTCAGAGGTGCGGCCCAGACTGGCAGCCAGGACAGAGCTCAGGGAGAACAAGAGTCCCAGGAACAGAGTCTCTGCCTCACTGGAGAGCACAAGGCTCATAGTGGCCTGCCCCTGATGCCACACAGGGACAACAGAGTAAGGCACGGGACTCCTGCCAACCAAGGCCCAGCCATCTAGGGGTGTGGGGGGGGGGCTCCTTGGGATTTTAGGGTCTACCCCAGTCCATCAGCCTGTGACCCTGCAGCTGTGGGCATCCCCAGCTAATGTAAGTGGCATGAACCCCAAGGACAGGGCGTGAGTGGCCTATAGACGGAGGGTCCTGGACCTGGTGTTGCTGAAGGCCAGGTTCCACGCGCTGGGGGCTGTACACACTCTCTCAGGGCAGCCTCCAACAGCAGTGGAGTACAGTAATGAGAACAGTAGCAGTAATGAGAACATGTTCAACAGTGGTAAACTGAGGCACAAATAGGGACGCATCTGTTCAAGGTGACAAAGGGATCAAGTTTGGTGGTTTTTGAGAGGCAGGAGAGAGAGAGAGAGAGAGAGAGAGAGAGAGAGAGAGAGAGAGAGAGAAACACTGCCATCTATCCAATTACTCCCCAGATACCTGCAATGCTCAGAGGCCTGAAGCAGGAACTCAGTCCAGGTCTCCCAGCAGGTGGCCGGACCCCAGCTACTCGAGCCATCACTGCCCCCCCCGCCCAAGGTCTGCATCAGGAAGAAGTTGGTATGAGGAGTCGGAGCTGGGAGTTGAACCCAGCACTCTAGGGTGGGTTATGTGCCTGGCTTTGGCACACTCACCCATGTGCTCCAACCACCAACACTGGCCCCTCAGCGACAGCTGCTAAGTGCCTGCTCACTGGATGGAGGAGCTCCTCGAAACTGAAAGTGATCTGCACCGATGTGCCCCTCCCAGCGCCGGGCAAGGACCCTCATGGGCCTCAGGGTTTGCCGGAAAAAGCAGGTGAAGAGTCATTGGTTACAAACCACCCAGGAATTTAAGAGACAGCATGTTCTTTAGCTTTTTTTTTTTTTTTTTGTCAACCTAAGAGCACCACCCCCTGGGCAAGAATCAGTACTAGGACCCCCCCCACACCTGCAGGGGCCCCCAGTAGGGGAACCCTGATTCTCTGGGGACCCCTGAGAAGCCCTGCAGCCCCGAGGTGGCCTGGCCATGTAAGGGGTGCAGCAGGGGCTCCGGGAAACGTGCAGAGCTGGGGGGCTCGAGGACCAGCTCCTAACCCCCGCCCCTGCCTTCTCCACTCCTTACCCATGAAGACACACCTCTGGCCTGAGCATGGAGACACAGGAAGTGGGGGTCAGGGGACCACCTGAGGAGGTGGACAGTGAGGCCCCTCCCACAGGGTGTCGCTGGGACTCTTGCCTGGCGTCTAAGCCGAAGGTCCACCTCTGCTTTCCACAGTGGGGGTAAGTCTAGGAGGGGAGGGGCTTGGTGTGGGGAGCTCCTTCCTTGGATCATGACAAGTGGTTCCTGTTGGGGCTCGTAAGCTCTGGACCTGGTGACACAGACTGAGCAGCCCAGAGCAGTTTCTCCTTAATTTTTTGTAAGTTATATATCCATGAAATTCCATGACCAGGAGTTTCTGGGCCCACTGATCCCAAGCACCTCCAGGGGAGGGTCAGCTCCTCGGGGCTGTGTTCATGCCCCGTGTCCTGGCAGTGGAGTCCCAGCCAAGTGGCACAACAGGCTCTCACCTGAGTGCAGATGCACCAGGCCTCTCCCCTGGATCCCTGTCCAATAGGCGACTCCCACCTGGATGCCGGTACAGCAGGTGACTCTCACCTGGATGCCGGTACAACAGGCATTTCTGACTGTTGGGAGCAATTCAAGCAGGAGTCCAAGAGGAACAGTCCTGATTATTTGAAATTGTCAGCAGATAATGTGATACTTGCTTCAAAATTCAAAACACGCCCCTGGGAAACAGTCTCCCTTTGTGCCGTGGGTGAGTCGCCGTCCCTCTGGGCTCTGGTTTCCAAGGCTCTGACACAAGGTGGGCTCATCCCTCATACGCAGCCGTCAGGATCTCAGGAGCTGGCACCGAAGCCCGGGGCTGGCCAGCTTTGAGGATGCTCCCAGAGGCCATCAGCACCCACCGCCCGCGGCCACGGGTCAGGTTTCTATCCGCCGTCATTAGGCAGATGTCAAACTGGAAGGAGCAGCAGTAATTTGGCCAATTACAGCCGCTATTATTGCTTCCTCTCCTTAAACGGGGGCCAAATTACTCACTTAAACACAACCACCAGTCGCTCCCCACAGGCAGAGGGGACCCGGGGGAGGGGGACGGGGCAGCAGGCAAGGGGTGGAGATCATAGGAGAGGAGGGGACACAGGAGAGGGGAGAGGATAGTGGGCGGGACAGGGCTAGACAACTCCAGCCGCCCCGTCTGGTGGCGAACGACCTGTGTGCGTCTCACCGCTGTGCCCCGGGTCCAGACGATGCTCTCGGGGGGTCACTCCAGGACAGGTTGGAAGCAGCATGTTTGAGCCCTGAGTGTCCTTGCCTCCTCTGAACCCTGTGGGCAGCATGAGTCAAGTGGATATGGCTCTGGGCTGGGGTGGAGAGCAGGGGCCGGGATGTGCACTACCCAGGAAGGTGACCCGAAGCCATGCCTCAATTCTGAGGGCAGAGGCAGGCCTAGGCGGCTTCCGCTGAACTGGGCCAGCAGGCCGGGTGACATCTCCCAGCCAAGTGAGAAAGGGGGACAGGGATGGTGGGCCCCGTTCGGGAGTCCAGAGCTAATCACAGTTCCGATGGCAGGTACAGTCACACTAGCAATAGCAAACGCTTCCGAGGCACCTGCTGTGTGTCCAGCCTTGTGCTCAGTCTGTATCTCATAGCTCCTTGCATCCTCAGAACAACATCACACTGGGGGGTTGAGGCTTCAACGTCGGAATTCAGGGGGAGCACTAGTCATCCCATAGCAAAAAATAAATAATACAATCTAGATGAAGTATGGAGCTGAGTGAAGTTCCTGCTCCACTTTTATGGGCTGTGCAACCTTGGGCCTGTCTCAGCCCTCTCTGATTCTGTTCCACAACTAACAGATGCTGTGGCCGTTGAGCCCCTGATGTAGGCACCTCGCTTTGCATGAGTGTGTGGTCCCCATTTCCAGATGAGAAAGCCAAGGCACAGAGAAGAGAAGGGACGTGGGACAGCACGTGTGACTTGGTGCCGGAGACCTCCTGCTCCCCGGTGAGAGCCCACGGCTGACACGGAGGGGCAGTGCCATCCCCGCACTCGTCCACGGTGGCTGCTTTCCCAACTGTGATTCCCCCACCCCACCCAGAGCTATCACCAACAGGGCTGCAAACCCAGACTTTCCCCCCACGAGCAGTGTCACCCCAGGACACTGAGCAGGTCCCGTCATAGGTGAGAGGACCCCTTCCCTGGAGGACACGGGAGCTCTGAGAGACGGTGGGCAGAAACCCCGGAGACAGCAGGATGTAACCGGGCAGCACCCGGCAGTGTGGGCAGACCACCCCTGCACCTGCAGCTGGGCAGCCTGGACGCAGGGACAGCCTCTCTGTGGAGTCCGCAGAACGGGCCCTGGCCGTCGGTCCCGGCCTGGCTGCTCCTGTCGGCCCTCTCTAGCCGTGGGGTGGTCGTCTGTCTCCTCTGAGCCTTGTTCTCCCTGGATCTCCCAGTATGTCACTCACCACAGGGTGGATGGCAGCGCCTCCCAGCTTTGAGAGCAGGAGCTGTGGGGCTCCAGAGAGGGACTCCACTTCCCCCGCCCGGGTCTCATCTGAAACGTGCCCTGCGCATGGTTTGTGTGATTCGATGAGAGCCCGAGGGTTGAGGGGCTTCCCAGCAGGGCTGGAACCTGGAGATCTGTGTGAGGCTGGCCGGCGGCACGGCTCCTGCTTACAATTATGTTTATCATCCGCTAGTGCGGAAAGGACGGGGCCCAGGGCGTCCTCTGTCCCTGGCCTGGCCTCCTCCACCCCGGGAAAGCTCTCTTGGGAGGCTGAGGCACAGGCAGGTGCAGCTGAGGCCCCCGAGGATCAAGACGGACACAGCCAGGGTGGCAGAGCCTATGTCCCACTCCGTACCCCTCCCGGGCAGCCTGACACCTGGACATTTGTCCCCCGGAGGGCAGGGTGGTCTTTGGTGACTGTGGAGCTGGGGTCACTCCCTGTCCTCCCCTGTAGCACGTGGCCCCGATGTGCCTGACTTGGGATGAAGCCAGGGTCGCCCTCTCCTGACGCAGTGCAGGCCCGGGACACTTGTTCCAAGCTTGTAAACACTTGCAAAGGGCAGCGCAGAAGCAAAACCCACGTGGCCCATGTTTGGCTTGTCGGCACCGTCGTTAGCTGCGCCTCTGGCAGGCCTGGGGCCCCTGCCCCGTGCCTCCCAGGCTGGGCTGACAAGAGAGGCCAGGTGCCCTTCCACCCACCCACAAGCGCCGGGACCCTCAGCCACTGGGGGGCGGATGAGGACGGCCGCCATGACGGCTGGTGCTGATGAAGCCCCTCCTGTGCATTAAACACTTCCGGCTTTTTCTCAGAGGTCGTTGTGACCCCATTTTGTAGGTAGGGAGACTGAGGTCAGGGTGCGGTTGTCACATGGCCAGGAGGGGGCAGATCAGAGTCTGGCTGGTGCATCTCCCTGACCAGGCAGGGTCAATGGGAAGGGTCAGTCGCTGACCACTTGATGTCCAGCATGCAGGCAGCCCCTCTGGTGGCTCGGCTGGCCTGGCTCTTTGGGAGACAGTTCTGGCTCCCAGAGACATCAGCCTCTTCTACCGTGGTGGAAACGAGCACCCTGGGCTCCTGGCTGAGGTGCTCCCTGCCCTGTCTCTGGGTGGTCAGACCTGTAAACCAACAGCCCCAGTGCCTGGGCGGCCAGGAGCTCTTGCACCAGAGGAGGCTCCAAGTGGCCAAGGAGAGGCGTCAGGAAAGGCTTCTCTGGGTGACCTTGAAGCCGAAAAAAAATCACTGAGCAGGTGGCAGCAGAGGTAACAGGCTGGGGTTCACACAGCAGGACCACACCTC
Source organism: Sylvilagus floridanus (assembly GCA_949820135.1). Classification (NCBI taxonomy): domain Eukaryota; kingdom Metazoa; phylum Chordata; class Mammalia; order Lagomorpha; family Leporidae; genus Sylvilagus; species Sylvilagus floridanus. The sequence goes on from OX463243.1 coordinate 11,517,134, forward strand.
ACTCCCCGACCCATGCCTTCAAGCCCTGAAAACCCACAGTCATTGTGCCAGGCTCTGTCCCGTCCATCACCCGTGCAGTCAGCTCCCCTCTGAGCTGCGCCCGTCTCCCAGCAGCCTGAAGTATTGTGCAGGCCCCTGACTCATGACTCCTTGTAAAGACTCTGTAGATTGCTGACCAGTTTCCAGCAGGTGATCTCAGAACAGGAAGAATTTGCTGAGTCATGTCAATGAACTTGAGCTGAGTGTTTGGGCCATCTGGACCACGGTGATGTCCCAGGTTTTTGGGCAAAGGCCATTGTATCTGTGTGGGAAATGTCTTATATAAAATGTCTTATAAAAGTGCTTCCAGACTGTTGTGTGGAGAAGCTAGCGCTCTGAGCTAGCTGGGGAGGTCCAGCATAACCCCAGTGCACACAGAGCCAAATGATACTGCTCTCATCTGAAAATACAGTGAGGACCCAAGTGATGCCACCACCACCTGGGTGCACAGAGAACAGAGAACAGGGGGTACACAGTCCACACTTGTGCAGACGAGGGGCCAAAAGCCCACTGCACATGTCACCAGCTGAGTGATCTTACTAACAGCCTAACACACAGATGGAACCAATTCCCACCCAAAACACAGATGGTGATCTGTAACCACGCCAACGCAGAGCTCATGAACTGAGTGAACCTGTCATCCTAAGGTACAGGAAATATTACCAAACAGACAGGTGAGGAAGCTGGTGAACCTGCTGTCACCCCAGACGACACATGGTGCCCCCCACGGTGCGATTATAGCCAGGGCACAGGTGAGAAACGAGTGGTCTTGTTACCGATAAGGAAATGAGCTAGCCTATTGCCATTTCACCACACAGGTAAGATACAAGAGGCTTGTCCAATCCCCCAGTGTACAGACAGGAAACCAAGTGCTGTTACTATTACGCCATGGTGCTGACTGCGAACCAGGTGATGCCGCGGTCAGCCCAGCAAACAGACAAGGGACACAGTCCTATTGTAATCACCCCAATGGACAGCTTAAACCCGAGACTCTACTGTCACTCCAAGGAGCCGGTGACAGATGGAGATGCTCCTATCTCATCAATGGACAGATGCAGATGAGGGGGGGGTACAGCTGATAAACTGATACACCAATGAAAATCCAGGAGATGGCACAGTTACCTCCCGGTACAGATGGCCTATCATCACCCCCACACAGATACAGGGGAATGAACTACCACGCCATCACTTTAGTGCCAGATGAGAAACTAGGGCATTCTAGGCTCCTTCTTACGCACAGATGAAGAACCAAGAGATCCCATTTGCACCCAAAGCACATTTGAGAAACACACAAATGCTACCTTTACCTCTGTGGACAAATAACTGACCTGAAAAATACAATAAGCAAATCAACTTGTTGACTGGACTCAGTGGGTGTCCTAGTCCATGTGTGCTTCAATAGTGGGGACATGAGAGCAAGCCACTGAGACCCACTAGTCCTTGCTCTTGTGGGGACTGGACATGGTGAGCCCTCCCTGTGGGAGGTCTCTGCCTGACCCCAAGGCTCTTGGGGGCACCCCTTGTAACCCAGGTTGAGGAAGACTCTGCTCACCTGTTGGCACCATGTGGATACCGCCAGGTTTACTGTTGCGCCTTCCGGAGCGCTGACCCAAGTCTCCCTTGGAACCGACCACTTGTGTTGCAACTGGGGTAACCAAGGAGCGTTATTCAGGAATACATGGAGCAGAGATCTGAGCTGACCCTGGGCAGTGTTCCCGGGGCTTCCATGGGCACCCTGAGCCCCTCGCTCCGGCCCCCAGAGCCCAGGCACTTTGGGTTTGTGTTGGGAGGGGCAGACTCAAAGATCTTCCAAATAACTCATTTCTCCACTGTGCTGTTGAATAGCATCGAGCTCTCCTCACCATACCCTACTCCTTTCCAGCCACTTGGCCACACCTTTGGTGTTCTCTCTAGAGTGTTTCTTCATTCTTTCCATGGCCAGGCTGAGAGTTTTCCAACATCTAAATTCTGCTTCCTTTTGATTATCAATCTTGTCTTTCACGCCTTTCTCTCTTCCCACATTTTACCATATGCAGTCAAGAGAGGCCATGCTACACCCTCAATGATATCACAGTTCATCACTGTTAAGTTCTTCCTCCCACCAACCACTAGAAGATGGAACAAAGTCCTGTCACTTTGGAACAAGGATGGCTTTCTCCAGTTTCTAGTATCTTGTTCATCATCTTCATCTGATGGATTTTTTTCTCTTTAAAGATTTTTTTTTTTTGAGAGGCAGAGGCAGCGAGAGAGAGGTCTTCCGTCTGCTGGTTCACTTCCCAGATGGCCGCACAGCAGGAGCCAGGAGCTTCTTCCAGGTCTCCCATGCAGGTGCAGGGGCCCAAGGACTTGGGCCATCTTCCACTGCTTTCCCAGGCCATAGCAGAGAGGTGGAGCAGCCAGGACTCAAACTGGTGCCCATATGGGATGCCGGCACTGTAGGGGGCTGCTTTACCCGCTACACCACAGCACCGGCTCACATTCCTACTAATCTTTTGTTCATGACCACTCAGGTAATCCAGGCCTGTCCTAGCATGTCCCTCCACACTCTGGGAGCCTCCATTCAGTACTCAGTTCCAAAGCCACTTGCATACTTTCAGTTACAGTTTTTTGTTTTGTTTTGTTTTTGTTTTTTGTCAGGCAGAGTGGACAGTGAGAGAGAGAGACAGAAAGAAAGGTCTTCCTTTTCCATTGGTTCACCCCCCAGTGGCCACTGTGGCCAGTGTGTTGCGGCTGGTGCACCGTGCTGATCCGAAGCCAGGATCCAGGTGCTTCTCCTGGTCTCCCATGCGAGTGCAGGGCCCTAGCACTTGGGCCATCCTCCACTGCACTCCCGGGCCACAGCAGAGAGCTGGCCTGGAAGAGGGGCAACTGGGACAGAATCCGGTGCCCCAACCGGGACTAGAACCTGGTGTGCCGGTGCCGAAGGCAGAGGATTAGCCTAGTGAGCCATGGCGCCGGCCTCAGTTACGTTTTAAAGCAACTCCCCGGCTGGCACTGTGGCTCAACAGGCTAATCCTCCACCTAGCGGTGCCGGCACACCGGGTTCTAGTCCCGGTTGGGGCACCGGATTCTGTCCCAGTTGCCCCTCTTCCAGGCCAGCTCTCTGCTGTGGCCCAGGAGTGCAGTGGAGGATGGCCCAAGTGCTTGGGCCCTGCACCCCATGGGCGACCAGGAAAAAGCACCTAGCACCTGGCTCCTGCCATCAGATGAGCGCGGTGCGCCGGCTGCAGCGCACCGACTGCGGCAGCCATTGGAGGGTGAACCAACAGCAAAGGAAGACCTTTCTCTCTGTCTCTCTCTCTCACTGTCCACTCTGCCTGTCAAAAAAATAATAATAATAAAGCAACTCCCCACTCTCAGTGGCAGTGTCTGTCTTCACCCATTCATGCTGTCACAGCAAAATGCAGCAGATTGGGTGATGTATAGCAGCAGAAATATATTTCTCGCAGTTCTGGCAGAGGGAAGTCCAAGACGAACGTGCCGCAGATGTGGTGTCTGGCGAGGGTATAGGAATTCTGGAGGGAGCACAACCATTCAAAGCATAGACACGGAGACGACAGAAGGGAGACGCAGTGACCCTGACGACTAGCATTTACTGAGTCTGAGTAGTAAAGAGATACTGCATGGAGAAAAATAAACAGTTCCTCAAGGATCTGAGAGAGAATAACACTTCTCACACTCAACGTCGATGTCAAGACAGAGAGGAGAAAAGATGTCAAAAAAAGAAACTCCAGGAATTTAGTTGGATGCATAAGCCTATAGATTCTAAAAGCTGAATGAAGCAAAAAATAAGATAAACCCAATGAAACAGACACCCAGTATGTCAGTCAGACCAAGCTGCCGGAACAGGGTACCAGACACTGGATGGCTGAAGCCAGGGGTGCTTACTTCTCACAGTTTTGGAGGCTGAGAACCCAAGACCAAGGTGCCAGCAGATCCTGTTTCTGGTGAGAGCCCTCTTCCTGGCTTGCAAGTGCTTGTACTCTTGATGTGTCCTCACATGGCGTGTGGGTGGGGAAGAGAACGAGAGAGAGTGGGAGAGAGAATTCACTTTTGTTTCTCTTCTTTCTTTTTTATTTTTTTTGCCAGACAGAGTTAGACAATGAGAGAGAGAGACAGAGAGAGTTATAGACAGTGAGAGACAGAGAGAAAGGTCTTCCTTCCATTGGTTCACTCCCCTGATGGCCTCCACGGCTGGCACGCTATGTCGATCCAAAGCCAGGAGCCAGGTGCTTCCTCCTGGTCTCCCACGTGGGTGCAGGGCCCAAGCACTTGGGCCATCCTCCACTGCACTCCTGGGCCACAGCAGAGAGCTGGCGTGGAAGAGGGGCAACCTGGACAGAACCAGCACCCCAACCAGGACTATAACCCTGGGTGCCGGCACCGCAGGCAGAGGATTAGCCTAGTGAGCTGCAGCACCAGCCTGTTTTTCTTTCTTTTCTTAGAAGGACACTAATTCCATAATGGAAGTCCCGTTCTCATAACCTCATCTAAACCTATTCTTTCAAAGGCCCACCTTCATCTATTACACTGGTGGCTACAGCTCCAACACATAAGTTCTAGGGAGGTGCAAACATTCAGCCCATCATAATGACATTTCTGGGGGGACACTGCAGGTGAAGCCACCACATGGGAAACCCACACCCTATATCGGAGTGCCAGTTTCAGTCCCAGCTACTCTGCTTCTGATCCAGCTTCCTACTAGTGCATCCTGGGAGGCATCAGTGATGACTCAAGTGCATGGGCCCCTTAGATTCACAATCCAGATGGAGCTCCAAGCTCCTGGCTTTGGCCTGGCCTAATCCTGTCTAGTGCAAGCATTTGGGAGGTGAACAAGCTGATGGGAGCATTTTCTCTCTTTCTTGTTCACTCGCTACTTCTGCCCTTCAAGTACATGGAAATAAATAAATCAAAAACATTTTAAGTTTAAGATTTCTACAAATGAAAGAAAAAAATTCACAAGAATGAATTTATGCGTTACTTATAAGTGAAGGTTAACTTGAGCGACAGGAGATTTTCCACCTGAAACCATGGAGGTCGGAAGGAAGTGGTACATCATTGCTCAAATGCAGGAAGGAAAGACCTGGTGGCCTCAAATCCTAGATCCTCAGAAGTTGTCCTCAAGAATGAAATGGAAGCAAACGTATTTTCAGAGAAACACTAAGAGTATCTGTTTATAAGAAATCTACCCTTAAGGAATGTCTAAACGAAAATTCCTTTACCAGAAAGAAAATGTTAACACAACAAGGACAGGACCCTTCAGAAAGGAAATAACCCGGGACTCATTAACACAGAAGCAAACGTAACAGACAATCTTGGCTTCTTGATCATTTTAATCACTCTTTAATGTTGAAGCAAAAGTTCTGAGATCATCTGATACAGTGCTCAATTTATGTGGAAAATACACTTAACACATATTTTAGAAGTGGGGGGTGTAGAGACCCGTGTGGAAAAAGAGTCTCTCTACTTCACCTGAAGTGGTGAAGTACCAGCACCAGGAGGTTGTGATTTTACATCTGAATATGGTGACACCTACAGAACCACTAAGAGAACTAGACAGGTCATGTTTTCAAAACGTTCATAAATACAACAAGATGGCCTCCATAAGATGGTCAAGTAACCCACAGAGAGGGGATGAACGAGCAACAGGAGAATCTTTCCCAATTCTGTAATTCTGTCTTCCAAATAAATAAAAATAAATCTTTAAAAAATAGTTAAAGAAAGGAAAATGAGAGTGATAATAAGGTGGCACTTTTATATCCAAATTTATATTGCTAGGTATTTTATACATAAATTGCATGAATGCATCAGTTGAGAGACTAGATGACCGTATTGGAAAACACATCTCAACAACTCATATATGCCATCTACAAGAAAATCACTTAAGATACAATGACATATGTAGGCTGACAACAAATGAATATTGAAAAATCAATAAAATACTAATTTTTAAAGATTTATTTTATTTATTTGAAAGAGCTACATAGAGAGGAGAGGCAGAGGGAGAGGGAGAGAGAGGTTTTCCATCTGATGGTTCACTCCTCAGTTAGCCACAAGGGCTAGAGCTGGGCTGATCTGAAGCCAGGAGCCAGAAGCTTCTTCCAGGTCTCCCACGTGGGTGCAGGGGCCTAAGGATTTGGGCCATCTTCTACTGCTTTCCTAGGCCATAGCAGAGAGCTGGATTAGAAGAGGAGCAGCTGGGACTAGAACCAACACCCATAAGGGATGCTGGTGCTTCAGGCCAGAGCATTAACCCGCTTCGCCACAGCGCTGGCCCCTAAAATATTAATTTTTAAAAAGCAGAAGTGTCCATATTATCACCAGGTAAATTAGATGTAAGAACCAAAGGCTGGCGCCACAGCTCAATAGGCTAATCCTCCGCCTAGCAGCACCGGCACACAGGGTTCTAGTCCTGGTTGGGGCGCCGGATGCTGTCCCGGTTGCCCCTCTTCCAGTGCAGCTCTCTGCTGTGGCCCCGGAGTGCAGTGGAGGATGGCCCAGGTCCTTGGGCCCTGCACCCCATGGGAGACCAGGAGAAGCACCTGATTCCTGCCTTCAGACCAGTGCGGTGCGCCAGCTACAGCGCAGCAGCCGTGGCAGCCATTGGAGGGTGAACCAACGGCAAAGGAAGACCTTTCTCTCTGTCTCTCTCTCTCACTGTCCACTCTGCCTGTTAAAAAAAAAAAGATTCCCAAGGACAAAGAGGGACATTATGTTATGATAAATAGACCCAAAACTCAAAGAAGCTGTAGCAATCCTAAATATTTATATATGAAACAACAGAAACTTCAAAGCACATTAATATAAAAACCTTTGTTCTGCAGAAGTCAGTGCTAAGAAAATTAAAAGATAAAGCACAGACTGAGAGAAAATATTTTAAAAACATACATCTGATGAATGACTTCTGTACAAAATATAACTTTTAAAACCCAACAATATGGGCAATATGGCCGGCGCCGCAGCTCACTAGGCTAATCATCCTCCTGCAGCACCAGCACCCAGGGTTCTAGTCCCAGTGGGGCGCCAGATTCTGTCCAGGTTGCTCTTCTTCCAATCCAGCTCTCTGCTGTGGCCCGAGAAGGCAGTGGAGGATGGCCCAAGTGCTTGGGCCCTGCACCCGCATGGGAGACCAGGAAGAAGCACCTGGCTTCTGGCTTCAGATCGGCACAACGCCAGCTATGGTGGCCATTTAGGGGTGAACCAATGGAAGGAAAACCTTTCTCTCTGTCTCTCCCTCTCACTGTCTGTAACTCTACCTGTCAAATAAATAAATAAATAAATAAATAAATAAATAAATAAATCTTTAAAAAAAGAAGAAGAAGAAAGCACCACTGAGGGGCCTGTGTGCAAGAAGAAAGGAGGGAGGTCTGCAAACTGACCGTCTCAGCTCATGCTCACGCTGCAAGAACCCAGAAAGGAAGAGCAAGAACGAGCCCAGCAGAGGAAACACTAAAGGTGCAGACAGAAATCAATGGAATTGGAAAATAAAACATTACGGAAAATCAATACAGGATTTTTTTTAAAAAAAGCTAATGTAATAAAACTCTCATGAGACCGACAGAAACAAAATGCAGATTACCAGAATCTGGTATCAAGAACAAAATAGGGAATGTCACAGCAGATTCTGAAGCCATTACAAGAGCAATTAGGGAAAACTACAAGCAATTTTCTGCTCATAAATTCAACAAAGAAGAGATCGACCAATTTCCTGGAAATGATTAACTACGATAACACAGCCAAAACGAAGTAAATACACTAATCACTATAAATATTAGGGAAACTGACTTTGTAATTAAAGTGATCCTCCACAATAAATCTTTAGGTGAATATGATTTAACTCGAGAATTTTTATCAAATGTTCAGTGAATTGACACCATTTTCCACGATCCAACCGAGAAAACAGAAGCAGCAGCACTTCCCACCCCGTGGTGTAGGGCCTGTCTTACCTCGATGCCAAACCAGACGAAAATCACACAGAGAGAAAAATACACCAACATCTCTTACCAACTTGGGCCCCAAAATCCTCAGTAAAATATTGGCAAGTTGAATGCAGCAAGGAATTAAGAGAATAATACCATATGATCATGTGGGATTTATTGCAGGTATCCCGACCTGGCTCAATATTATAATCAGGCAGTGTAATCCACTGTATCGCCAAGATAAAACCCACCATCCCAATTGATTCAGAAAAAGTACGTGATGGAGCTTATCTACTTAGAAAACTCTCCATGCAAAGGGAACAAGTAGAGCTACGTCACCCTCATGAGAAGCATCTACAGAAAACCTGCATTAGGTGTGATGTCAGCAAGATGGCAGAGCAGCAGGTGCTGAGACTCGTCTGCACCTACACAACTGGACTGGCAGAAACTCATCGCGGGAACTCCGGTATCTGTTCCACCAGCTCCAGCTTCCAGGGGAGAGCCTGACTAGTTTAAGTCCAGCCCCTGAGCTTTTAACACAGCAGTGTCCCTCCAGCCCCCATCAGCCAGCCCCAGGGCAGGCAGCTGTGTCCTAACCCGTGGGACGCCTGCTGGACAGAGGATGGGAAACAAAAACACTGCTCCTCACACACTGGGTTCCTTTTCCTCACTGCTGATTGGGCGCGCTGCCATTGCTTCAACCCCTGCGTCTGCTGTGGCATCCAAGACTTAAAGAGGTACTGCCTGTTTTTCCGTTTTCCCCGTTTGGGAGCCAGCTGTTTAAGGGTAACTGAATATACGGGGGAACATAGAAAGCCAACATGATGCCTGGAGAAGGATGCAGGCCCAGAGAAGACCCGAGAGCAACTCATGCTTTCAAATCAGGCTGATCCCCAGCCCAGAGGCACCCGACAATAAAGCGACACAAAACAGAAACTGGCACACACTGAGGATGCAGGGAAATCTGATTTTCAGAATTATCACACTATGACATTTAATACCCAGTCTTCAACCAAAAGAGACCACTAAGGATACAAAGAAACAGGAAAATATGTCCTATTCAATGATACAAAATAAGTGGACAGAAATTATCACTTACCCAGGTGTTGAACTTACTAGATAAAGACCTTCAAACAACTGTCTTAAAGATTCTCACAGAGGGGGTTGGTGCTGTGGCACAGTGGGTAAAGCCACCGCCTGCAGTGCCAGCATCCTATATGGGCACTGGTTTAAGTCACAGCTGCTCCACTTCCGATCCAGCTCTCTGCTATGGCCTGGGAAAGAAGTATAAGATGGCCCAAGCACCTGGGGCCCTGTGCCCATGTGGGAGACCTGGAAGAAGCTCCTTGTTACTGGCTTTGAATTGGCCCAGCTCCAGCCATTGTGGCCAATTGCAGAATGAAGCAGTGGATGGAAGACCTCTCTCTCTCTCTGCCTTTATTTTTCTCTGTGTGTAACTGACTTCTAAATAAATAAACAAATCTTTTTTTTTTAGACTCTCAGAGAGCTAAAGGGAGACATGGACAGATGGAAAGAAATGTATGAACAAATGAAAATATCAATAAAGACTAAGAATTTAAATAAACAAAGAGAAATTCTTGAACCAAAATGAAAATTCATAGGAGGATTCACAAGGGTTTTTAGAAGAAAGAATCAGTGAGAACTGAAAATATGACAGGGGTGGGTGCTGTGGTACAGTGGGTTAAGCTGCTGCCTTGGAGTGCCTGCATCCCACATCAAGTGCCAACTCAAGTCCCAGTTACCCTGTTTCTGATCCAGCTTCCTGGTGGTGTACCTGGGAAGGTGGTGTATGATGGCCAAGAACTTTGGTCCCTGCAGCCCTCATGAGAAGACCAGGATGGAGCTCCTGGCTCCTGGCTTTAGCCTGGCCCAGCCCTGGCTATTGTGTTCATTTGGAGAGTGAACCAGTGGATGGAAGATCTCTCTCTCTCTCTCTCTCTCCCTCTCTCTCTCTCTCTCTCTCTCAGCCACTTTGCCTTTCAAGTAAATATTTAAAATATACCAACTGAAATGATCAAGAATAAAGAACAGAAAGGAAGAAAGAAAAGTGGCTATAGCATAAGGTATCCATTGAACATCTTCAGACCAACATAAGGAGAAAAGAGAAAGGAAGGGATAGAAAAAAATATCTGAAGATATAATTGCTAAAAGCTTCCCAAATCTGATGGACCACAGGAATCTACAAATCCAGTACAACAACCTCCAAGCATAATCAATTCAAAGAGACACACAGTGAAGACAGATTGTAATCAAATTGCCCAAAGACAAAGACAAAGAGAGGGGCCGGCGCTGTGGTGAACTAGGCTGAGCCTCTACCTGTGGCGCCCCTATCCCATGTGGGCACCAGCTTGACTCACGGCTGCTCCTCTGCCAATCGGGCTCTCTGCTTTGGCCTGGGAAAGCAGTGGAAGAAGGCCCAAGTGCTTGGGCCCCTGCACCCGCGTGTGAGATCTAGAAGCAGCTCCTGGCTCCTGGCTCCTGGCTTTGGATCAGCCCAGCTCTGGCCCTTGTGGCCATTTGGGAAGTGAGCCAGTGGATAGAAGACCTCTCTCTCTCTCATCCTCTCTGTAACTCTGCCTTTCAAAAAATAAATAAAATCTTAAAAAAAAAAAAAGGCAGAGGGACAATATTGAAAGCAGCAAGAGAGAAGAAATTCATCACATACAAGTAATCTCCTTTAAGATTAAGAGCTGATTTCTCATCCAAAGCCATGGAGTCCAGAGGGCAGTAGGCTTACGTTCAATGGGCTAAAAGAGAACAATTTTCAACCGCGATCATATATCTGGCAAGCATGCTTCAGAAGTGAGGGCATAAGTAGGACTCAGATAAACAGACGCTGAGGAGTCAGTCCACAGCACACCTGTGCTTCCAGAACTGCTAAAGGATGCTGGACAGCAACCCAAGCTGTAAAAAGAGATCAAAATTTTGGCAAAGGTAAATATGTGGGCAACTATAAAAGCTAGTTATTTTCATAATTTGTATTTATAAACCCATTTTTAAATTTTCTATATGATTTAAGAGACAAATACATTAAAATTACTAGTATATTTACTGGGCACGCCATATATAAAAGTTATAATTTGTGATGACATAATGGAAAAGAAATGATAGGAGTAAAGTTTTTGTATGCTATTGAAATTGTTAGTACAAATTAAATTCAGGTCACTGTAACTTCAGATATTAAGTGCAATCCACATGGTATCCACAGAGAAACTATCTTTGGACTACACCAGGGTAAAGCTTATGGAAAATGCATATTATTAAAAAAAACTTCCTGGGTTAAATTATTGCACCAGGGGCCGGCACTGTGGCGCAGTGGGTTAACACCTTGGCCTGAAGCGCCAGCATCCCATAAGGGAGCTGGTTCCAGACCTGGCTGCTCGACTTCCAATCCAGCTCTCTGCTATGGCCTGGGAAAGCAGTAGAAGATGACCCAAGTAGAAGCAGTAGAAGATGCACCCATGTGGAAGACCCAGAAGAAGCTCCTGGCTCCTGGCTCCTGGCTCCTGGCTCCTGGCTCCTGGCTCCTGGCTCCTGGCTCCTGGCTCCTGGCTTTAGATTGACGGAGCTCCAGCTGATGCAGCCAACTGGGGAGTGAACTGGCAGATGGAAGACCTCTGTCTCTCTCTCTGCCTCTCCTCTTTCTGTGTAACTCTGACTTTCAAATAAATAAATAAATAAAGTATTGCACCAAAGTACACTTATCTTTTAATTTTGTTTTTCAAACTTTTGGAAGTTCAGATGAAAGGAAATAAGAAATGAATTAAACCATTTCACTAAAAAATCAGATAAGCAGAAAAGATAGCAGTATCATTGAAAATGAGAAACAAAGTGCTGTATGTCACCTAGAAAATAAGTAGTAAAATGCCAAAATTAAATCCTTCCTTATAAATGATTACTTTAGGGGCCAGTGCGGTGGCACAGTGGGTTAACGCCCTGGCCTGAAGCGCCGGCATCCCATATAGGCGCCAGTTCTAGTCCCGGTTGCTCTACTTCTGATCCAGCTCTCTGCTGTAGCCTGGGATAGCAGTGCAAGATGGCCCAAGTCCTTGGGCCCCTGCCCTATGTGCAGAAGAAGCTCCTGGCTCCTGCCTTTGGATCATCACAGCTCTGGCTGTTTCAGTCAACTGGGGAGTGAACCAGCAGATGGAAGACCTCTCTGTCTCTGCCTCTCCTCTCTCTGTATAACTCTGACTTTCAAATAAATAAAGAAATCTTTTAAAAAAACACCACAATCCAATTATTTGACACTACAAGACACTCACTTTAGATCCACAGACAATAATTTGAAAATAAAAGAGTAGAAAAGGGGTATCCCATGAAAATTGTGACCAAAAGGGACCACAGATCCTAGACAAATATCCGGTAAAGCAGACTTTAAATCTGAAGAGCTGACAGGAGACAGAAATGACTACATATCCACAAAGGGTCCAGCAGAACAAGACAATGTCATGCTCAAAAACACGTACACAGCTGAGGACAGATTCAGAATATATGAAGCAAATGTGGGCAGAGTTACAGGAGAAACAAACACTTCTATATTCATGCTTGATGCTTCCGTAACAGCTAGAACATCCATACAGAAAGTGAGAAAAGGAGAACTCGAGGCACACAGTAAAGCAACCAGACCTGCAGACACAGGCACACCAGTCTCCCCAAACAACAACAGTACCCATTTTTTTTCAAGTACACATGAGACTTTCTCCAGGATGGACTCCAGATTTTGAAAGGTGGATGTCATCACACCAAGTATTGCTTCTGAGCACAATGGGATGGTGCTAGACGTCAGTAACAGGAGGAAAACTGGGAAATCCACAAACAGCGGGGAGTTGAAACAATGCATTCTTTCTTTTAGAAAGGAAAATTACATTCATTATTTTTAAAACAGTAGACACTGACAGACAATCCCTGCCCGGATTGTAAAACCAGCTAGCTTGGGCATAAACTTTTGCAATGTCTCTTTTGGTAAACTAGGGTTATTAGAGCAAATACGGGAGGTTTTATTACTTACTGGACGTGTTTTTTTATTTTGTTTTGTCAGTATGTATTTTAAGGCTGGCTGGTTGTCCATGACTGCCTTAGGCAGAGTGAGTATTTGCTATAAAAGCTTGAAGCGTAGGTGAGGCTGTCCCAGGCGACAGAAAAAACAGCTTTATGAGGCACCACAGCGTCTTTCATTATGATGACAGAACTCACGAAGAAGCATTTTTTAGTTGTTTTCTATTTTTACCTTTTAAATGATTGGAACTGTATATATGAACCACACTGAGTCTGTTCTCTTTGTGTTAACACAGTACTAACATGAGAATGGATGAAAATTGTGTTGTGGTACTTATGCATTTGCTGTGACTTGGAGAATCTGATGTACTAATAAATTCCTTAAATTAAAAAAACTATCTATCTATCTACACATCCTTTTGGTTCTGTTTCTTTGCAGAGTTCTAATACAACTAGCAATGTATTCCCAAGCAGAGAAGTTAAAACAGCAGTGTTTGATTTTTTACTATTAGTTTTATTTTCATTTTTAATCAGTTTTTGACAGATTCAATGTGATTTGTAGACGCAATTCTAAGAACATAATGATTATTCCCTCCCTCCCACCTTCCCTCTCATTCTCCTTCCTCCTCCATTTCTTTCTTTCTTTTTTGTTTTTGAGGTAACATATTTTAAATATACATTACAGTAAAAAGGCTTAATATTTCACCAAATTATAAATTTAACAAGTAAAAAGCAAAAAGACCCTAGTTTAGTGGGCATATAGACAACAGCTATAAACAATAATTGTATGGAAAAATGACCATTTCACGCATATAAAGTAAATGTTAAAGTAGTCACACATCATTAAAACTGTAGTAGTATAACATTCTGAACCATTGGTTTGACATAGGTGTAAAACGGAGTTTTACAAAACTATATTTGTTGCATTACTGACACAATGACAATAGCAGGCAGAATGTTGGTTACCTCTCAGGGACAGGCTTAACATGACTGTACACAGAAGAAAACATTTAATTGTGGGGCCCGCACTGTGGTGCAGTGGATTAAGCCACCATCTGCAGTGCCTGCATCCCATATGAGCACCGGTTTGAGTCCCAGTTGCTCCACTTCTGATCCAGCTCTCTGCTGTGGCCTGGGAAAGCAGTAGAAGATGGCCCAAGTCCTTGGGTCCCTCTACTCACATGGGAGACCTGGAAGAAGCTCCTGGCTTCTGGCTTTAGCCCAGCCCTGATTGTTGCAGCTATTTGGGGAGTGAACCAGAAGATGGAAGACTTCTCTCTCTTGTCTCTCCTCTCTCTCTCTCTCTCTCTGTAACTGACTTTAAAATAAATAAATAAATATTTTAAAAGATGAATTGTGCACTTTTGTATCTATGTACTTCATCCCTCAATTTCTAAAAAATTGTGAAACCATTTTCTTACCAAAAAAGCAATATACAGGACTTTGCCTTTATAGTAATCAAATTTTCATCTCACAGATTCCGTTTAAAGCCATTCAGCAGATGTTTCACAAAATTTAGAAAATTTTTAATCTGATTCTATCTCTGCTGGGGATTAAACCAAAAGCATACATTTGGGTGGTAGAGAACTTACACAAACTGTGTAAGTTGTTTCATTCACAAAAATCGTCCTAACTGTATTCGTGCCTCTCCCCTCTCCTCATTTTGTAAGAAGGTTAACATGAAAACCCTTGTCAAGTGATTCCATGTTAGACTAGGACTCACTGATCTTGCAAGTAACACTACTCTACTCTTATCAATTTTTATATCCTTACAGATGTATTTTTGCTTTGTTCCATCGGTTACCAAGAGAGATGTGTCAAAATACTTCATGATTATTGTGGCTTTATCTGTTGTTCATTTTGTCAGTTTTGGCTTTGTATTATTTGAGGCTATATCAGGAGCTGCATACAAATTTAAAACAGCTGAAGTGATTCATAGTAAAAGCTATCCCTCAAAGTTTCTTTGCCTGCTTCTGACTTACTTTGGATAGTTCACAAGATATATATTCATATTCTCTCATTTTTTAAAAAAAATTTATTTACTTATTTGAGAGGCAGAGTTAGAGAGGGAGAGACTTCCAACCACCAGTTCACTCCCCAAATGGCCGCAATGGCTGGAACTGAGCCCGTCCAAAGCCAGGAGCCAGGAGCTTCTTCTGGGTCTCCCACGTGGGGGCAGGGGCCCAAGGACTTGGGCCATCCTCAGCTGCTTTCCCAGGCACAATAGCAAGGAGCTAGATCAGAAGTGGAGCAGCTGGGACTTGAACTGGAGCCCAGATGGGATGCAGGTGACACAGACTTTGGTTTCACCTGCGCTATACCACAGCGTCAGCCCCTATCCTTTCAGTTTTTAACTTTATATTTAAGGCAAACTTTTCATTAAGCGGCAAATCATTGAGTTTTGCTTTCTTTTTCCAATCTGGCAATCTTTACCTTTTAATCATAATATTTAGTCTATTTTCATTTGATATAATTACTGATATGTTTGGATTTAAAGCAACTAGTTACTACTTTTTAATTTGTTTCACCTGTTCAATGTTCCCTTTTCCTTTGTTTCCTTCTTTTATTCTGTTATGTTGTCCTATTTTCCTGCTCTGTCAGCTTCAGTTATCTATATCTTCATTCATTATTCTTTTTGTAGCAACCATAAAAATTACAATTATAATCCTATTTTATTAAAATCTAATTCAAATTTGTAGTTTTGCCAAGTGTAAAGATCTTAGAATACAAATTCATTTATCCCTTTCTGTCTTTTCCTGGTTATTGCCATCCATTTTAATTCTACATACTTTTATTTAAATGTATTTTAAATTAGGCAATTAAAATAACACTAGATTTATATGCACTTACGTTTCTCCCAATGATAATATCTTGCAAAAATGATGCAATATCCGAACTACAATACCACCACTGATGTATCGATGCACTGATGGTTGTGGCCATTTGGGGAGTGAACCAGTGGATGGACGCTCTCTCTGTCTCTCCCTCTCTCCATGTAACTCTGACTTTCAAAATAAATTTATCAATAAGTAGATCTAAAAGTAATAAAAGAGAGATACAGAACATTTCTATCGTAAGGATCTCTCCTGTCACTCTTTTGGGCCACACCCAGTTTCTGCAAACCCCTACATCCTACTTTTCTTTGGAGTTAGATTTAAGTAAAATATTACAAGATGATAGTCCAGAGAGTATGCTGACACAGCAGAAGTCAGGAAGAAATTCCATGCATAGATGAAGCCTATGTACTAGCTGGGCTGCACTGTGAGGTGAGGGGCAGGGTCCAGAGTGATGGCAGTGACCCTGTGCCCCAAAAAGGAATGCAAATTTTCTTCTAAGTGAGACCGGAAGCTGCGTTGGGGGAATGTTGTGGTTTAGATGTGGTATGTCCCACCCAGGTTCACGTGGTTTAGATGTGGTATGTCCCCCACAGGTTCACATGCTGGAATCTTGTGCCCTGTGTGGTGGTGGTCTGGCTGCGGAGCCTAACAAAAGGTCACTGGACACCGGTGGTGCTGCCTTCAGAAGGACCAGTGACCGCGGTCAGTTCCTGCTAGATGAAAGGCCAGGAGAGCACGCCCGGCCGGCCGTATTCCCATCTCGGCCTGTTACTCCACCAGCACTCGGTCCTCTGAGGCCACCCACCATGAGCCTGTCAGCAGGGGACAAACACACAGGGCCGCCCTCGTCTTGGACATCTAGCTTCCAAAACCGTGAGCTAAATAAACCTGCTTTCTTTAGAAACTGCCTAGACTCAGCCAACAGAAAATGGTCAAATAGAGGATACAAACAGGGAAATAAGGAGAAACGATTTATGCTAATGAAGCTCCCTCTGCCTGCCCTGGAGTGTGGAAGGACCTTCTGGTCACTGTATGAACAGCTGCAGAGGAAGGCGAATGCAACTGTCTGGACAGAGCCCAGGAGGCAGCAGTGGAAGGGCCATTAAGGGATGATTCTGGGTATGACTGTGAAATTTAGCCTGAGATATAATTTACATCAGTAAAGTGTACCCATTTTAAATGCATGGCTCAATGAGTTTGGACAAATGACCTCAATTATGTAACCCCCACTACCATCAAAATAGAGATTTGCTCTCAAAGCATCTCCTTAGGCCTATTTGCAATCAAATTACTCCCATTTCCTGGCAACCACTAATCTGTTTTCTGTAACTGGAATTGCTTTTCTTCAGAACCTCACATAAATAGAATCACTCGGCACGTAGCTCTTCATATCTGGCTTCTTTCACTCAGTGTAATGTTTTGGGGATTTATCCTTGTTTTTGTATCTTAATCTTTCATTCCTTTTGGTTGATGAGTAGTATTCCCTTGGTATGAATGTACCACAAGTTGTTTATCCATTCACTAGTTGATGAACTGGCATTGTTTCCAATTCTGTACTAGCATAAAAAAAAGTGATATGGGGACCGGTGCTGTGGTGTAGCGGGTAAAGTCACCGTCTGCAATGCTGGCATCCCATATGGACACTGGTTCGAGTCCTGGCTGCTCCACTTCAGATCCAGCTCTCTGCTATGGCCTGGGAAAACAGTGTAAGATGGCCCAAGTCCTTGGGTCCCTGCACCTGCTTGGGAGACCTAGAAGAAACTCCTGCCTCCTGGCACCAGACTGGCTCAGCTCTAGCTGTTGCAGCCATCTAGGAGTGAACCAACAGATGGAAGACCTCTCTCACTCTCTCTGCTGCTTCTGCCTTTCTGTAACTCTTTCAAATAAATAAATAAATAAATAAATATTCTTTAAAAAGCTATATGAACATTAAAGTGCAACTCTTTTTGTGAATATATGCTCACTTCTCACTTGGATAAACTCCTGGAAGAATAGTTGGGTCTTAAGTATATGTTTAAACTTACAAGAAACTAGAAAATTATTTCCAAAGTACCTGTACAAGTTTGCAATCCTAAAGGCAATATATCAATGTTATAGTTTATTGATATCCTCATCAACACTTGATATTATAAATTCATTTATTGCTTTATGTTTTAGCCATTATAGAAAATATAGAGTAATATTTTATTGTGATTTTAATTTGCATTTCCCTAAAGACTAATGATGTTTGGCATCTTTTCATTTTTGTTGTCATTTAGTTATTAGATATATGTGTTCTTTATACATTCTTTTTTAAAAAAAGATTTATTTATTTGAAAGGCAGAGTTAGAGAGAGAGAGAGAGAGAGAGAGAGAGAGAGAGAGAGAGAGAGAGAAGGGACACAGAGAGAGAGATCTTCCATCTACTGGTTCATTCCCCCAAATGGTTGCAATGACTGGGCTGGGCCAGGCTAAAACCTGGAGCCAGGAGCTTCTTCTGGCTCTCCCATGTGGATGCAGAGACCTAAGCACTTGGGCCATCTTCCACTGCTTTCTCAGGCCATAGCAGACAGCTGGATCAGACGTGGAGCAGCTAGGGCTCAAACTGGTGCCCATATGGGATGCTGGCACCACAGGTTGCAGCTTAACCTGTTATACCACAACACTGTCCCCCAAAATTTTACATTTTAATGAAGCCAAGTTTTTATTTTTTCTTTTGTGTTCATGCTTTTGGTATCATCCCCAAGAATCTGCTGCCGAGTTCGAGGTCATGAAGATTTACCCTTCTGTTTTCTCCTAAAAGTTTTATGCCTTGAGCTCTTAAAGTTTTCATCACTGGCTTATTTTTAATAAACTTCTGTATACAGAGTAGAGGCTACTTCATTCCTTTGCAGTTAGAAATACACTGTCCCAGTACCATGTGCTGAAGATGCAGTTCTCTGGCCCTTTAGATGGTCTTGGCACTCTTGTGGAAAGTCAATTGACACAGATGTATGGGTTTATTTCTAGACTCCCAATTCTATTCCATTTGTCTGTTAGTCTATACTAATTGCACTACCACACTGTTTTGAGAACCAAAACTCTCTATTTACTTATTTTAAAGCCAGAGTTACACACAGAGAAGAAGAGAGACAGAGAGAGTGAGAGATCTTTCATCGGCTGGTTCACTCCTTGGATGGCAGCAATGGCCAGGCCAAAGCCAGGAGCTTCCTCTGGGTCTCCCACATGGGTGGCAGGAGCCCAATCATTTGGGCCATCTTCTGCTGCTTTCCCAGGCCATTAGCAGAGAGCTGGATCACAAGTGGAGCAGCAGGAACTAGAACCAGTGCTCATATAAGATGCCAGTGTCTCAGCCGGCAGCTTTTCCCACTATGCCACAATGCCAGCCCTACCTTTTAATTAAGGTTTAAAATTGAAAAGTGTAATTCTTTTAGCTTTGATCTTCTTTTCCAATATTATTTTGGATAGAGAGGTCTCCTTGCAATTTCACATAAATATAAGAATTGCTTTTTCATTTCTGCTCCAAAGCTCTATTAGAATATTAATAGCAATTTCACAGAATCTATACATAATTTTTAGTTTTATTATCATAACACTATTAAGGCTTCCAATCTATGAACCAAAGATGTCTATCTATTTAAGTCTTCTTTAATTTCTTTAAGCAATTATTTGTAATTTTTAGTGTATAAGTCTTTCATACCTTCAGTTAAATTTATTTTTTTTGTTTGGATACTATTGCAAATGGAATTATTTTCTCAATTTCCTGCTGAGACTATACATTCAGGTGTATAGAAATATAATTGACTTTTGCATGCTGATTTTGTACCCTGAAACACTGCTGAACCTATTAGCTCTAGTACTGCTTTTATGGATTTCTAGGATAGTCTATAGACAGGATCATGCATCTATAAATAGAAATAGCTTTATTGTTTCCTTTCCAATTTGCATGCCCATTTCCCCTTTTTCTTGCTTAATCGCTATGGCTAGAATTTCCTGTGCTACATTCCATAGCACTGGTGAAAGTAGGTCTCCTGATCTTAGGAGAAACCTTACAGTCTCTCAATTTTTTTTTAAGACTTATTGATCTATTTGAAAAGCGGAGTTACAGAAAGAGAGAAAGATCTTCCATCCATTAGTTCTCTCTTCAAATGGCTGCAACAGCCAGAGCTGGGCCAATCTAAATCTGAAGCCAGGAGCCAGAGCTTCCTCTGGGTTTCCCACATGGGTGCCAGGGCCCATCTACTACTTCTATTCCAGGCACACTAACAGGGAAATGAATCAGAATGGAATAGCTGGGACTTGAACTGGCACCCATATGGGATGCCAGCACCGCAGGCAGTGGCTTTACACACCACGCAATGGTGCTGGTCCCAGTCTTTCACCTTAGGTATGATGGTAGCTATGGGTTTTTCATTAATGCCCTTCCATCCCTAGTTTTTTTTATCATGAAAGTATTTTTGAGAGTATTTTTATCATGAAAGGGCATTGGGGTTTTTTTTAAATGCTTTTTCTATGTCTGTTTAAATAATAAAATATGTTTTTCCTTTATTTTATTAATGTGGTATATTACACTGATGAATTTTATGTTGAGCCACTCTTGAGTCCCTGCTACTGACATAAGAGATATGGTTGTTGGCTACTGGCTACTGGCTTAGCCAGATCTATGAACCAGCAGATGGAAGATCTCTCTCTCTCTGTCTCTTTTTTCTTCTCTCCCTCCCTGTCACTTTGCTTTTTCAAATAAGTAAATCTTTACAAAAAGAAATTATTGTCAAATCCAGTGTCAAGAGATTTTCCCCATGTTTTCTTCTAACAGTTTTATAGTTTAGCTTTATAGTTAAGTCTTGGTCCATTTTGAATTAATTTTGTATATGGCATAAACTAAGGATCCAATTTCATTTTTTTGAATGTGGATATACATTTTTCCAGCACCATTTATTGAAAAGACTATTCTTTCCCCCACTGAATGTTCTTAGCGAGGGTTTATTTCTGAGCTCTCTAGTTTACTCCATGGGTCTGTATATCTGTCTTATGCTACTTATGCTACTATATGCTATATGCTACTTATGCTACTATATCTGTCTTATGCTACTCTCATGTGTTTTTAAATTTACTTTTTCTAAATTTTTTTTTATTTGGCAGAGTTAGACAGTGAGAGAGAGAGGCAAAGAGAAAGGTCTTCCTTCCATTGGTTCACCCCCGAAATGGCCACTTTGGCTGGTGCTGCGCTGTTCCGAAGCCAGGCGCCAGGTGCTTCCTCCCAGTCTCCCATGCGGGTGTGGGGGCCCAAGCACTTGGGCCATCCTCCACTGCCTTTCCGGGGCACAGCAGAGAGCTGGACTGGAAGAGGAGCAACTGGGACTAGAACCCGGTGCCCATTTAGGATGCCGGCGCCGCAGGTGGAGGATTAACCAAGTGAGCCACAGCACCAGTCCCCTACATTTTAAAACATTAAAGCAATTTTATCAGCGATAATTGTATATTTATGGGATACAATCCAATGTTTTAATACATGTATACAATGTGTACCAATCAAATCAAGGTAACGAACATCTCCCCCTCTTTGTCATTATTTTGTGATTGGAGACTTGGAGCTCCTCTCTTTCTCTGCTCAGACGATATGTAATAGGTTATTGTGAACTACAGCCACCTCACTCTGTGAAACACTAGGGACTTACTCCTTTGATCTAATTCTGATTTGGTGCCTGTTATTCGAATGCCCCCATTCCATCTACTCCTCCTAGCTTCTAGTAATCACATTCTGTGCTCATATTGAGTTTTTTTTGTTGTTGTTGTTGTTTAGCCTCCACTTTTGAGGGAGAACAAGTGATTTTTGGCTTTATCTGTCTGGCTTACTTCACTTAACATCATGTTCTTGAGTTTCAACCACTTTGCGGCAAATGATAAGATTTCATTTGTTATGGATGAATATTTCATTTTATATATATTATTTTTGTTTTAAAAAGATTTATTTATTATTTATTTGAAAGGCAGAGTTATAGAGGCTGAAGCAGAGAGAGAGAGGTCTTTCATCTGCTGGTTCGCTCCCCAAATGGTCACAATGGTTGGAGCTGGGCTGATCTAAAGCCAGGAGCCAGGAGCTTCTTCTGGATCTCACATATGGGTGCAGGGGGCAAGGACTTGGGCCATTTTCCACTACTTTCCCAGGTGCATTAGCAGGGAGCTGGATCGGAAGTGTAGCAGCAGGGACTTGAACCGGCGCCCAAATGGGATGCTGACACTACAGGCAGTGGCTTTGCCATAGCTCCAGCCCCATACTACATTTTCCTTATCCATCTGATGATGGATACCTTAGTTGATTTCACATCTTGATGACTGTGAACAGTGCTGCAGTAAACATGATGATGTAGGTATCCCTTTGATATAATTATTTCATGTCTTCTGAATATTTACCCACTGGAGGAATTGCTGGATTATAAGGCAGTTCTGTTTCTAGTTTTTAAAGGAATCTGCTTTCCATAATGTCTGCATTAATTCACATTTCCACCAACAGTGTGTAAGAGTTCACCTTTCTCCACACCCTCACCAGCAGCTGTTATTCCTGTTTCTTTGACAGTAGCTGTTCTGACAGAGGTGAGGCAATATCTCATTGTGGTTTGACTTCGCATTTTTCCCTGATGGCTGGTGATATGCAATATTTTTTTAAGTATTGTTGCCCATTTGTATTTCTTTTTTGAGAACTGTTTATTCAGGTCCTTTTCTCATTTCTTAACTGGGTTGGGTTTTCCTTCTTGTTGTTGAGTTTTCTTAATATATTCTGCATATTAATCTTTTGGCAGAGACGTATTTTGCAAATATTTTCTCTTATTTGGTCAGATGTCTCTTCACTCTGCTGACTGTTTCTTCTGCGCACAAGCTTCTGCGTTTGATACATTCCCATTGGTCTAGTTTCACTTTTGTTGCCTGCACTTCGGGATCCTATCCAAAAATCCCTGCCTACATCAATTCTTGAAGTGTTTTCCCTAGGTTTTCTTGTATCAGTTTCATGGTTTCGGACCTTGCGTTTATGTCTTTATTCCATCTTAAGTTGATTTTTGTAAATAAGAGCTAGAGATCTAATTTCATTCTTCTACTTATGTATGTCCAGTTTTGCCAGCACCATTTATTAAAGGCATATTATCCTTTCTCCAGTGCATATTCCTGGCACCTTTATCAAAAATCAGTTGGTGATAAGTATGTGGATTAATTTCCGGGTTTTCTGTTCTGTTCCATGTATGATCTATGCTGGTTTTATGCCAGTATCACATGTTTATTTTTATTTTTATTTTTATTTTTATTTTTTTATTTTATTTTTATTTTTATTTTTATTTTTATTTATTTATTTATTTTGACAGGCAGAGTGGACAGTGAGAGAGAGAGACAGAGAGAAAGGTCTTCCTTTTGCCGTTGGTTCACCCTCCAATGGCTGCCGCGGACGGCGCGCTGCAGCTGGCGCACCGCGCTCATCCGATGGCAGGAGCCAGGTGCTAGGTGCTTCTCCTGGTCTCCCATGCAGGTGCAGGGCCCAAGCACCTGGGCCATCCTCCACTGCACTCCTGGGCCACAGCAGAGGGCTGGCCTGGAAGAGGGGCAACCGCGACAGAATCCGGCGCCCCGACCGGGACTAGAACCCGGTGTGCCGGCGCAAGGCGGAGGATTAGCCTGTTGAGCCACGGCGCCGGCTCAGTATCACATGTTTAATTGCTGTAACTTTCTAGTATGCTTTATATTTTAGACTTTTTTTGTATTTGGTGAATATTTTATTTTTTAAATTTGATTTAAGGTATACAAATTTCACGTATTTCCTACATACAGATTCAGGAACACAGTGACACTTTCCAGCCCCCTCCCTCCCACTCACGCTCTCATCCTTCTTCTTCCTCTCTCTCCTGTGAAGTGTCTGAGGCCTCCAAGTTTTTTCCCCTCAGGATTAGTTTGGCTTGGGGGGGGGTCTTTTGTGGTTCCAAATGGATTTTAGGATTGTTTTTTCTACTTCTATAAAGATTTTCATTGGTATTTTGATGGAAATTGCACTGAATATGTAGCTTGCTTTGGATGGCAAAGATATTTAATTCTTCCAATCCGTGAACATGGACTCTCTTTCCATTTTTTGGTGACTTCTGTGATTCCTTTCACCATGGTTTGTTTTTGTTTTTGTTTTTTCTTTGACAGGCAGAGTTAGACAGTGAGAGAGAGAGAGAGAGAGAAAGGTCTTCCTTCCATTGGTTCACTCCCCAAATGGCCGCTATGGCCATATGGTGCTGTGCCGATCTGGAGCCAGAAGCCAGGTGCTTCTTCCCGGTCTCCCATGCGGGTGCAGGGCCCAAGCGCTTGGGCCATTCTCCACTGCCTTCCCGGGCCACAGCAGAGAGCTGGACTGGAAGAGGAGCAACCGGGACAGAACCGGCATCCCAATGGGGACTAGACCCCGGGGTGCCGTTGCCGCAGGTGGAAGATTAGCCTAGTGAGCCATGGCACCGGTCCCTTTCACCATGTTTTATAATTTTCATTGTAGAATGTGGAATGAGAAGGCCATGCCAAGATGGCTGCTAGTAATGGAGCCTGCCTGGCAACAGGCTGTGATTGGATGGCTTCAGAAACTGCCTGGCAATAGGCTGTGATTGGTTAGGGCATAGACCACCCCTAGACCGGATTGGCTGCCTTGGCTATATAAGCAGCTGTACCAACTGAAATAAACAAGTCTGCAGGCTGGTCACCTCTGGCCTGCTTTCACCTGACTCCCGGGGTCTGTATGGTGACTCTACACCTCTTGCCCCCACCATGCTCCTCCTCTCAGAACGAATCCACAGCAAAAGTAGATAGTGTTCACTTCTTTGATTAAATTTATTCCTAAATATTTTATTGTACCTTGTTGTGATGGGATTGGTTTATTTCCCTTTCAGAAAGACTGTTGTCAATGTATAAAAGTGCTGTCTTTTTTGTATGTTGCTTTTATAACTTGCACCTTTACTGAATTTGTTTATCATTTCTAACAGCTTTTTGGTGGTGGTTAGATTTTCCATGTATAAAATTATGTCATCTGAAAACATGGATACTTTAATTTCATCCTTTCCAATTTGGATACTCTTTATTTTGTTCTCTTCTTTAGCTTCTGTTGATAATACTTCCAACATTAATTTGAATAAAAGTGATTACAGCTACGTTCTTGTGTTCCAGATCTTAGGGGAAACATTATCAGTTCTTCCTCATTCAGTGTGATATTGGCTATCATATGTTCCTTTATGGCCTTTATTACTCTGAGGTATGTTCCTTCTAGACCTAATTCATTGAGAGATTTTTTTTCATGAAGAATGCTGAACCTTTCAAATGCTCTGTACATATTGAGATGGTCATATGGTTTTTGTTCTTTATTCTGTTGATATGATTTATTATGTTTATTGATTTGTGAATGCTGAGCCATCCTTGTATCCCTGGGAAGAATCCTGTTTGGTCATGTTGTAGAATCTTCCTGATGTACTACTGGATTTGGTTTGCTAATATTTGTTGGAAATTTTCACATCCATGTTCCTCAAAGATAGTGACCTGTAGTTTTGTTTTTGAGTTATATCTTTGTTTAGTTTTGGTATCAGAGTAATGTTGGATTCATAAAAAGTTTGTCAGAGTTCAATCTTTTTCAATTTTTTGTGAACACTTTGAGAAGCATTTGAGTTAGTTCTTCTTTAAATGTTTTGTAAAACTTGACAATAAATCCATCAGGTCCTGTACTTTTTTTTGGGTGGGAAACTTTTAATTACTGCTTCAATCTCATTGTTTGTTACTGGTATATTTAGACTTTCTAAATCTTCTGATTTAATCTTTATAAATTTTATGTTTCTAGGAATTTTTCTATTTCTTCAAAGTTTTCCAATTTGTTGGCATAGAGTTGTTCACAGTAGTTTCTTACGATCCTTTGCATTTCTGTGGTATGAGTTGTAATATTTTTTTCTTCTCTAATTTTATTTGGGTCTTTCTCTCTTTGTTAGTCTTGCGAAAGGTTTATTTTCATTAATTTGAAAAGCAGAGAGGGAGAGAGAGAGAGGTATCACTCTTTCATCGGTTGTTTCTCTCTCCCAGTATCTTTAACAGCCAGGACTGTGCCAGGCAAAAGCCAGGATCCCAGGACTCCATGAGTGTCAGGGCCCCAAGCACTTGAGCCATCATCCACTGCCTCTCAGGTGCATCAGTAGAAAGATCAATCAGAAATACAGTAGCCAGGACTCAAACCAGCACTCTGATATGGGATGCAGGCATCCCAAGTGGCAATTTAACTGTGCACTGCAACGCCTGCCTTCAGTTATCTGTTTTATCTTTTCAAAAACCCAGATTTTTATTTTGTTTATATTATATACCTTAGTGTCACTTTCACTTATTTCTGTTCTAATCTTTATTATTTCTTGCTTCCTGTTAATTTTGGGTTTTACCTGTTCTTTTTTTTTTTAAAGATTTACTTATTTGAAAGGCAGAAAGACATTTTTCAATTTTGATTAATATAAAGAGAACAGATTTCATGTATTTCTAACATATAGTTCTTACTTCCTTCCCTCCCTCCCTCAATACCTCTTCTTTCCTTTTTTTCCCTTTAATATTTGCAATAACATACTTTTAATTTACTTTATAATCACAATCTTAATGCCATCCACTGTTTTACTTCCCAAATGGCCACAAGTGGTTGGGGCTGACCCAGCTCCCTTCTAATGCATCTAGGAAAGCAACAGAATCCGGCCCAACTACTTGGGCCCCTGCTAGTCATGTGAGAGATCTGGATGGAGTTCCAGACTCCTGGCTTCAACCTAATTCAGCCATGACAGTTGGGCCATTTGAGGAGTGAACCAGCAGACGGAAGCACTTCTCTCTCTCCTTCTCTCTCTTTTTCTAATTCTGCCTTTCAAATAGATTAAAAATAAATCTTTAAAGAAATATAGGCACTTATTGCTATAAACTTCTTTCTTAATACTTTTGCTGTATCTTGCAGGTTTTGATACATTATGTTCCTATTTTCATTACTCTCAAGAAATATTTGGGCCGGCACCGCCACTCACTAGGCTAATCCTCCGCCTGTGGCAACGGCACCCCGGGGTCTAGTCCTGGTTGGGGCGCCGGATTCTGTCCCAGTTGCCCCTCTTCCAGTCCAGCTCTCTGCTGTGGCCCAGGAAGGCAGTGGAGGATGGCCCAAGTGCTTGGGCCCTGCACCGGCATGGGAGACCAGGAGGAAGCACCTGGCTTCTGGCTTCAGATCCGCACAGCGCTGGCTGTGGCAGCCATTTGGAGGGTGAACTAATGGAAGGAAGACCTTTCTCTCTCTCTCACCGTCTAACTCTGCCTGCCAAAAAAAATAATATTTTTCTTTCCTTTTTAATTTCTTCAGTGATCCATTGGTCCTTCAAGAGCATCTTGTTTAATTTCCACATATTTGTGTTTCTTACAAACTGTTCCTTTTGTGGTTGATTTCTAGTTTTATTCTGTTGTAGACTTGCAAGATATATGGTATGATTTTTCTTTTTAAAAAAGATTTATTGATTTTATTTGATTTTATTTGAAAGGCAGAGTTACAAAGAGACAGGCAGAGATAGAGAGGTCTTCCAACTGCTGGTTCACTCCCAAGGTGGCTGCAGCAGCCAGAGCTGCGCTGATCCAAAAACAGGAGCCTGGAGCTTCTTCTGGGTCTCCCTTGCAGGTGCAGGACTTGGGCCATCTTCCACTGCTTTCCCAGGCCATAGAAGAGAGCTGGATCAGAAGTGGAGCAGCAGGGACTCAAACTGGCACCTACAAGGGATGCTGGCACTGCAGGTGGCAGCTTTACCCACTATGCTACAGTACTGGCTTCATGGTATAATTTCAATATGTAAACATTTACTGAGATTTGAATTGTGGTCCAATACGTGGTCTATACTGGAAAATATTCCATGTGCCGAAGAAAATTTGTTTTCTGTACCTGTGGTATGAAATATTCTTCAAATGCTTATTAGTTCCATTTGCTCTATAGTATGACTGAACTCTGACAACTCTGTGTTGATTTTCAGTCTAGACGTCCACTGATGACACTGGAGTGGCTGATGTCCCCCAACTATTATTATGAGGAGTCAATCTCTCTTTAGATCTAATAATATTTGCCTTATATTTAGGTTGTCTATTGTGTACACATATTTTTTCAATTATTATACTTTCTGCTGGGTGGATCCTTTTATCAACATATTAATGACTGTCTCTTTTTTATAGCTTTTTATTTAAAGTCTGTTTTATCTGATACAGGTATTCTTACTCCTGCTCACTTTTGGTTTCCATTTGTATGGGATATCTTTTTCCAACCTTTAACTTTTAGTCTACTTGTATCTTTACCTGTGAAATGAGTTTCTTGTAGGCAGTATATAGCTGGGTCTTCTTTGTTTTTTAATACACTCAACCAACTTATATCTTTTGATTAAGGAACTTAATCCACTTAAATTTAAGGTTACTATTGATAGGTAACAACTAATTCCTGTCAGTTTGTTAACTGCTTTTGGTTGTTTTATCTATTGTTTGTTTCTTTGTGCCTCTCTTCATGTTCACCTTTGTGTTTTGGTAGTTTTCTGTCACAAGGTTTGATTCTTTTCTCAATTATTTTTGTGTTTCTGCTCTGTTAGTTTGTATTTTTGTGTGTTTCCATGATAGTATTTATGATTCTTTTACTTCTACTGTGGAACCCCCTAAAGGATTTCTGACACAGCTGAGCTGGTGGTGATGAATTTTCTTGGTTTTTGCTTCTCTGGCAAAGATTTTATTTCTCCTTCATTTCTAAATGATACATTTGCTGGATATGATATTCTTGCTTGGCTGTTGTTTTCTTTCAAGACCTTGAATATGCCATCTCATTCTCTTTTGGGATGTAAGTTTTCTGCTGAGAAAACTGCCACTCAAAACAATTTTCCTTTATATGCAACTTGATGCTTTTTTCTTACTGTCTTTAGAATTCTCTCCTCGTCCTTAACTTTCGGCAATTTGATTATAATACATAGAAGGCGTTTTTCATTTTTTCTTGTTGGTTGAGTCTGGTTGGGTGCTTTGACTCTCCTGAATGTCTATATGTCTTTCAAGATTTGGGAATTTTCCATGTATTATTTCATTAAAAGATTCTCCAGGATTGTTTTCTTCTTTTCTCCTTCAGGTGTACCCATAATGTGAATATTCATTCACTTAATTGTGTCCCCTATATCTCATAGTCTTTCTTCATCCTTTTAAAGTATTTTCTCTTTATTTCTGTCTGACTGGTTTATTTCAAAAGACTTATCCCCAGGATCAAACATTGTTTCTTCTGCTTGGTCTATTTTGTTATTGTAGCTCTCAATTGTATTCTTTATTTCACTGATTGACATTTTCAGTTCCAAAGTTTTATTCTTTTTAATGATTTATGTCTAATTTTTTATTCATATCATGTATTATTTTCCTTATTTCTTTGAGTTTTTATATCTGTATTCTATTTTCTCACTGAGTTTCCTTGGCAGGCATAGTCATTTTGAATTATTTTTCTGGCACTTTGCAGATTTCCTTCAAATCAAGATCTATTTTTGAAGAACTACTGGTGACGTCAGGCTTCCTTGCTTTTTCATGGTTCCTGAGTCTCTACATTGATATCTGCAGATCTGATGTAACAGTTTCTTCTTTATAGCTTTCATTAGAAAATACTTTTCAATTTAGATGGCATGTGAGTTGTCAATTGAGTAGTTGCTTCAACTTTGGTTCTAGATGAGCCCAAAGTATAACCAAGTAAGATTTCAACTGTAGTCCATGTGAGCAGTTTCTATGAGGGCCACGATGTCTAGTTTGCAGCCATTTGTGGAGGTAGTGGTATGACTTTGTAGTGCACATGGACTTCCAAAGATGCATTTCCTCAGCCCCCCCCCCAATACTTTAGTGCCACTCACACTGGAATTTGTGGTGGTGGTATCCCCATTCCTAGTGCTGTGGGACAGAGGGGACCTTATCCAGGTCCCACTGGATGGATGTGGGTGATGCCAGGACTTATAGCACAAATAACCACAGTTACACAAGCATAGGCTGTGCTGGGACTGTGCACTGATGAGCATGATCCTGAAGTAGAGGAATGCACAGGCCTCTCCAACGTCCCATGGAGCGTGTGTGGGGGATGACCCAGAGTTGCAGAATGCAGTGAGGTCCTTACCCAAGTCCCACCACTGAGTGCAGGTTACTCTGGGGGAGCTGTAGCACCAACAGCCACAGTCCAGAGCTTCAGGACAGAGAAGGGTCTATCCCCAGGTCCCATAGTGTTTGCAAGGGTGATGCTGGGACTTGCATGATGACCACCCAAATCCTTCAGCCACAAGACACAGAGAGGGACTTTCTCAGGTCTTACTGGGGCTTGGCTGCTACTGGAACTGACCCTGAAGAAGCAGAGGGGAACTTCCCTACATTGTGCAGAACGAGCAACAGTGACTCCAGGACTTGTGCACAGCAATCCCACAGCATCAGGATGCAGAGGGGCTTGCTCTCTGCCCTGTGATGGGCACTGGTTCCAGGGCCTTCTGGTGGTGATGGGGCTGCCTCTTGGTCCTGAAGTAAGAATGGAGTCTTGCAGTGGCTGGGCCATAACAGATGGCACCTGGAGCTTAAGTGTGAGCAACACGAGTCTCCCTCCCCTTCCCTCCCCTCCCCCCTCTCTCCTCCTCTCCTCTCTCTCTCTCTCTCTCTCTCTCTCTCTCTCTCTCTCTCTTTTTTAGCAAAGAGGTTGCTCATGCTCCAGTCAGCTCTCCAGACTAGATTCAAAGCCTGTGAGGACCACAGGATTCTCCTGTTAGGGCTGCCAGACTCCAGTGATGACGGGTGTTGCTGGGCTTTCCTGCTTACTCTTTCCCAGAAAGGTGGAGTTTCTGTGGCCAGCCTGGTTCCTGGGGTAGGAGTCGCACTATACTGTGTTCCTCTCTGTGCTGAGTTTCTGTCCACATGTTTTGATTACTATAATTTTAATTTTTGAAATCAAGAAGTGTGCATCCATATTTTGTTTATTTTTCTGCTTGTTTTCAGTTTGGAACAATTCTAGTTACCCATCTTCAAACTCTGTGATTTTGTCTTTAGCAATAAACAATCTACTGATGAGGCCGCCAAAGGCATTGTTGTTGTTGTTGTAATGCGTTTGGCTTCTGGAATTTCCTTCTCTTTCTTAGGGTTCTCAACTCTCTGGTCTCATACGTTGTCCACTTTAGAGCTCTTAGCTTATTAATCACATTTTAAATGATTCCGATCTTAGGAGTCCAAAATCTCCGAGTCTGGTTCTCATGCTCGCTTGCACTTCCAACTGTGCTTCTGCCTTCTAGTCTGCCTTGAAACTTTTTGTTGATAGATGGACATTGTGTATTAGGAAAAAGAAACTGAGATAAAAAGACCTTTAGTGTATAGTCTTTATCTGTCTAGGGATTACTCTATTGTTTGTTCTAACTACAGTTGTCAAAGGCTAAAACGCTCTCTGCTGTCCTTGGTTTTCACTCCTCTGCTACCTTTGGATCTCCCTATAGACTTCTTCCTTTAAGTCTGACCCATGCAGTTCTTTTAACTTTAACCTCCAGTTATCACACAGGAGCCCTACTGACATATTGAGAACGTATGGGGAAAGGGATGTTCTATAATCCTCTGGTAGGTTTATGGGGGCAAGTTCCCAGGTAGGACCTTCACAAGTACTTCTTAATGTCTCCCTTAGGTAAAACAAGGAGACAAGAAGGAACTGGAGTTGAGCATTTCTATTACCCAAGGTCCTGGTAAAACCCAAAGTGGTCAGGCTCTGGGAAAATATCTTCCTCTGAGGGCATTAATTTTTTTAAAGATTTATTTATTTACCTGAAATTCAGAGTTGGGGGGGATGAAGGGAGGGAGGGAAGGAGGGAGGAAGGGAGGGAAAGAGAGAGAGAGAGAGTGTTCCATCTACTGGTTCACACCCCAAGCAGTTGCAATGGCCAGGGTTGAGCCAGACCAAAACCAGAGCCAGGAGCTTCATCTGTCTCCCACATTGGTGGCAGGGTCAAACAGTTGGATCATCTTCTGCTAATGCTTTTCACCATTAGCAGGGAGCTAAATCAGAAATGGAGCAGCCAGGATTTGAACTGGTGCCCATATGGGATTCTAGCACTGCAGGTGGTGGCTTTACCTGCTACACCACAATGTCAGCCTTTGAGGGCATAAACTGTTAAGGAGAAGAGAATGTTTTGGGAATATTTCAAAATGGCTACTGAAATACCCTAGGAAGCACATGGTATTTTTCTCCAATAACTACCCTGAGAACATGGTGGGATTCCATAAGATTGGTGAGGCTCATGTAAGTGGGGACTCCCCTTAAGTCTGGACCCATAGAGTTTTCATCTTTTTTAAAACATATTTATTTATTAGAGAGAGAGAAAGAGAGAGAGAATATGAGATCTTCCACCTGCTGGTTCACTCTCCAAATGACTGCAACAGCCATGGCTGGGACACAACAAAGCCAGGAGTCTGAAACTCCATCCAGGTCTCCCACATGGGTTGCAGGGCCCAAGTACTTGAACCATCTTCTATTGCTTTCTCAGGCACATTAGCAGGGAGTTGGATTGGAAGTGGGATAGCTAGGACTTGAATCAGCGTCCACATGGGATGATGGCATCCCATTAACTGCTGCATCACAATGCCACCCCTCAACACACCTGGGAGTTCTTATCTATCAAGCCAGTCCATGCTTAAACTCTAGTTGATTGGTCAGTTACCCTAGTGCTCCTACCCTTCCCTACTCCAGTGGTGGCTTCAGCTCCTGCTAGGCTGTAATGCTGTGTATCTTCCTGACTCCCTGGTTTTTAGGGCATCAATTTTCCCTCTAAGTGGTTGATTTTCAGTTCGTCTGAAAGGAGTAATGATAGGAGTAATGACTTCCAAGCTCCTTATTCTTTGGAATGGGAATAAAAATCCTTGCCTTCATTTTAAAAAAAGAGAGAGGATCTGTTTTTTAGAGAAGTTTTAGGTTTGTAGTAAAACTGAGTAAATAATGCAGGGAGTTCCCCTGTGCTCTCTCCTCCACTAAACACACGTGAGTTGCCCCGTTGGTAACGCACTGCATTGTTGTAGTCCATGTGTCGTAACCGATGGGCCAATATTACTGAGTTACGTTAGGGTTCACTTCCGGTGTTGCACATTCTACGAGTTTTGACGCAGTATACTGACATTTATTCACCACTGTAGTGAGAATCACTGCCCTAAAAATCCTCTGTGCTCCACCTATTCATCCCTTTCTCCAACACTGATTTTTTTTTTACTGTTCCACAATTTTGTCTTTTCCAGAATGTTTATAGTTGGAATCATACAGTATGTAGCCTTTTCAGACTGGCTTCTTTCATTTAGCAACATACATATCAGCTTCCTCATGCAGTTTTGTGACTTAATAGACTATTTCTTTCTATCAGATAACACTATTCCACTTTATGGATGTACCACAGTTTATCTATTGAGAGAACCCCTGATTTTTCTAGTTTCTGACAATTATCAGTAAAGTTGCTATAGACATGTGTGCAGGATTCTGTGTGAACCTAAGTTTGCATTTCACATCTAGTGATTGCTGGCTCATATTATAGGAGTATGTATAGCTTGTAAGAAACTGTCAAACTTTCTTCCAAAGTAGCTTTATCATTTTGCATTGCCACCAGCAATCAATGAGAGTACCTGCTGATCCGTAGGCTTTCCTGCATTTGGTGTTGCCTTTGCTTTCATTTTTAAAGGTTTTTTTGTTTGTTTGTTTGTTTGTTTTGTCAAGAATAAAATACGGTTTGACAGTTTTTCCCCTAGTAGTTTAAAGATGCTGCTCCATTACTTTCTGGCTGGCATAGATTCTGATGAGAAATCTGCTGCTTTTCTTATCTTTGTTCTGTTCACAGGGTTTCTTTTTTTCTCTTAGGATTTTAGCTTTATCATTGCTTTTCAAAAATGTGATTCTGATATGCAAAGCCTCTGGATATGTTCTGAAGCTACAGCCAATAGAATATTGGTGAGGGATTCCATGTGGGAGTTCAGGGGAGAAATGGATCAAAGCTATTCCCAGAGTTTTGATTTGAGAAACTCGGAGGAAGGAGTTCAGTTGGCTGAGAAGGGAAAGACATCTGCTGCAGGTCACGAGGATCCTAATTTGGCTGATTCAGAGAAGCAGCACATTCCTCGGGTCCCCTCCAGATGCTAATCCGTGGACAAGATTTCAGGGCAAAAGTAGTTTATATGAGATAATCCCAGGAAGCACTGAAAGGGAGCAGAGCGGCGAGGCAGAAAAGAGAAGGCAGACACACAGGAGGTGCATTGTCAGGGACGTTGTTGCTGCGGGCAACTGGGGCCCATTCCACTGGAGAACTCTGGGAGCCCTGCACAGTACGCATCTTGGAGATACCGGACCCCGGGGACAGAGAGCTGGAGCGTCTGCCCACCAGCCCTGTCTGTCATTGGCTGAGGGCTGGTCCTGAGGGGTGTTAAATCTCAGGCACTGTGGCCCACCTCACAAAGCTGCAGTTGGAGATGTTGGTGAGGCCGAGAGGGATGTGGGCTAGTGGTAGGCCAAAGGACACTCACACATCAGCTACTCCGTGGCCAGAGGCCGCCACACTGCAAAGTGAAAGAGAGCACCAGTGGTCCCTTCTGTTGGGTTACCGCTTGCCTGCAAGACCCTCTACCACTTAATTTAATTCTGAGCAAAGCATGGTGGCTCTCTGCCATGACCTTGATAGCAGGTGAGGGGAGCCTGGTTCGTGGAGGCAGTACCTGCCCCCCCATGCCCATTCACAAACGAAAGACCCACGTACAGAAGGGAGGGGGTGCTGCACTCACCACTGCACTCCCATCTCATCGTCCGTCTGGGGGCTGCTGTCACTTTCATCTCCATTTCGTAGGCCCGACTGAGGCTGAGAAAAGGCAGTGACTTGTCGAAGGTCTCACACCAAGGAAGTTGGAATCAGGATCCAAACTCAGTCCTGCTAGACACCAGGGCCTCTCCAGCCCCCGGGGGCTCCCTGTTCAGCAGCCCCATCCCCAAGCCTGCACTGTCCCGAAGTGTGCGCTGGGAAAGTCGCGGCTCCTATTCATCACCACGTCGTGTGAATTAAAAACAACACCCATGAGGTCATTTCCATGGGGCTCTGGGGTTGGCTGTGTAAATATTTGGCCTTCAGGGCTCTTCTCCGCCAAGCTCCTCAGGGTGCTGACGTTAAACACACTCCTTCAGGAAAAATGCAATTGCTTTCAGGAAGCCCCTGGAGTCGGCGCTCAGAGGGTGTCTGTTCAGGCTAATGTTTGACAACACAGAGCCCATTTTTCCTATTACTTTTTCTCATTTAAGACAAGAATGATCGCCCTCTGCTCGCCAACACACACACTCACCAGTCATGAACACGCAGGCATTTAAAAACATTTGTGATCAGAAGGATCTGTGCTTTCTCACTGCCCTACAGAGCCAGAGAGGTTTGCGAGCAGGAGAGTGCGGAGAGAGAGAGGAAGGGAGGAGGAGAGAGCAGAGCAGAGAAAGGGAGAGAATGAGAGAGACAGAAGAAAATGACGCCGGTGCCTGCCATCCACAGCTCAGCAAGAACCCATCCAGTCTGGGCACGCACGCTGCACACTCACGAACTCCGTGCCGCAGATCCACAAGGAAACAGCCACGACTCTTACAGGTCCACAGCACAGGTGGGAAACTCACCGCAGTGCTGCAGGTCAGAGCCACGCTGGGCACAGAAGCCGCCGGGGAGGCCCCGCTCTGGGGAGCTTC
The DNA here is from genome assembly GCA_949820135.1 of Sylvilagus floridanus. Taxonomy (NCBI): domain Eukaryota; kingdom Metazoa; phylum Chordata; class Mammalia; order Lagomorpha; family Leporidae; genus Sylvilagus; species Sylvilagus floridanus. Next base: position 11,552,667 of record OX463243.1, read on the forward strand.
GATTTCAGGAGGGTTTCACCGTATTCTGTGACGCGATACCCAGCACCTTCATTTCCTGGAGCTGCCAAAACGAAGGAGGCAAACTTGCTGACCTGAAAATGTGCAAACGTATTCTCCCAGTTCTGGAGACTGGAAGCCCAGATTCAGTCTGGGTCTGGGTCAGGCCGTCATCACTGCCAACCCCATGCCTCCAGAGCCTTCTCCTGGGGTGAGGAGCAGGGCAGAGAGAGCAGAGGACAGCAGACGCGGAGGACATGCTGGGATTATTTGATCATGAGTCCCTGTTCCTTCCAAGGGCAGATTTGGGGTCATGGGGTCTTCCGTATGGCTGGGAAGGGGAGGACTCTGGCTGGAGCAGGAGGAAGAATGAGGGTCCTCTCCGGTCAGGGACTGACCACAGGAAGGAGGGAGCTGGAAAGGCAAGGAGTGGGAGCCCGTGTGTTGTGAGCCTGGAGGGAAGTGAAATTGTGAACGCCTGGGTAACATTGGATCCATAGAAATGATGATTTATTTTTAAAAATTTCCTTATTTACTTGAAAGTCAGAGTGACATAGAGGGAATAGCCAGGACATGAACAAGTGCCCTATGGGATGCCGACGTTGCAGGTGACAGCTTTACCCACTACCCCACAATGCCAGCCCCTGAAAGATTTTTTTCAAAATTTGTTTGAAGGGCAGAGTGACCGAGAGAGAGAGAGACAGGCAGAGAGAGAAAAAGAAAGAAAGAGAAAGAAAGAGAGAGAGAGAGAGAGAGAGAGAGAGAGAGAGACATCTTTCACCCTCTGATTCACTCCTCAAATGGCCACAATGGCCAGAACTGGGCCAGGCTGAAGCCAGGAGCTAGGAACTCCATCTGAGTCTCCTACAAAGGTGGCAGAGCCCCCAAGCACTTGGAACATCTTCCACTGCCTTCACAGGTGCATTAGGAGGTAGCTAGATTGCAGTAGAGCAGCCAGGAATGAAATTGGCTCTCCAGTGTGGAATGCCAGCATTGCAAGTGTTGGCTTAACCTACTGGCCATAGCATGAGTCCCAGGAATGACTACTTGCAACACACATGTAAAGTATAAAGAATGCCAGGAAATGAGCACTCTGGACCACAATCAGCTTAGGAAACAGAAACTCCCACGGGAGCTCCCCCCACCCAGCAGAACCACCACCCAGTTCTGTGCTAACTGACCCCTGGTTTGTCAGCTTTCAGCTCACCACCTGTGTGCATCTCTGAGTTAGTGTGGGATCTGGGAGATTTCCAGACCTTCAACCACCACAGCCACGTGCTAGATGAGGGTGCTTCAGAGAGTTGGCGGAAAGTGGAATTAAAAATCAGTTCATTCTGGTGCAAAAACCTTGAAATCTATGTGTACAGAGTCCTCAAAGGGGTCACGCAATTGTGTATTATGAAAAACTACACATAGATTTCAAAAAAATTTTTTTCACCAAAACAAACTTACCTTTACGTTACATTTTCCATGAACTTTTTGAAGCACCCTCATTATTCTTTTGTGACTCCCCTTTTGGCTCAGCATCATGTTCCTGAAACACATGGCCGATCATTCGTTTGTCCCCAGTGTGGTGGTGGTTTCATTAAACGAGTTCACACCTTCATCCACTCTATGGCTGTGGGGTCCATTGGCTCCCAGATTGTTTGCTGATTCGAACAAGGCTCCTAGGAACATCTTCCTTATTCTTTTTCCTTTCATTTATTTATTTATTGGAGAGGTAGAATAAGAGACAGAAGGAACCCCCACCTACCAGTTCACTCCCCCAAATATGCAAAATGGCCAAGAAGCTGAAGTGGACAGCCAGGAACTCAGTCCAGGTCTCCCCCCGTGGGTGGCAGGAACTCAGCCACTTGAACCGTGCCTCCCAGGGTCTGCATGAGCAGGAAGCTGGAATCAGGAGTTGGAGTGGGGGACCAAAACGATGCACTCTGAGATGGGATACAGGCTTTCAAACTGCTGGGCTAAATGCCTGCCCCTTTGTGTACATCTCCCAGTGCTTGTGTGGGGTGACTTGCCCTGGAGCAGAACTGCCTGGACACTGGATGGGCTTCTGTTAGCTCTACCGGGTGGCACTGGGCTGGTTTCCAAATGCCAGGACCATGACACTACAGAAGCACCCAGAGCTCACTCTTCGCCCATTCTGTCACCTTTAGACTCCTGGTTCTTTCTGACACTTTCCAGGATTGTCAGAATAGTATTCACCAATGTCACAAAGTAACCAGGAAAAGGAGGAATTAAGCAATTTATAATTCAAAACAAAAAAAAAAAAGGAAGAATGAAATCTAGGGGAAATGTTTCAAGCGAGCAGTTTGAGACCCCCATTGCCTTGAAGCAGTGGGCACTGCTGATGGAATGGCCTTGCTGGCTTTCCCCACCGGGGGCCCTGTTGGGGGAGAAAACAAGATTGCATTTTCCCACGTTGGTTCTTTCTCTAAAATATAAGGCCACAACCTTGTCTGGAGCCACTCTGTGCTCCCCTCCCCCTGCCACAGCTCCTCTGGAGAGCCCTGAGCCAGCACCCCAGCTTCCCCTGCTGTCTGCTCCAGCCACGCCGTGAGCCCCATCAGCCACGCTGTCCTGAAGAAACAAGCTAGGTCTCAGGGGATGACGTCTGCTGGGGGACAGGATCGGAACCAGAGCAACTGCCAATGTCAAGGGTCTCCTGGTCCCGGGGGCTCATGTGGGCAGCATGGCAGAGAGGAGTCCAGGACACCCAGCTGGTGGGCTGAAGTGGGGGCTCTGCGCCCTCATCTGGGAACTCTCAGTCTGGGGAGGTCCCCCTGGCCTAGGACAGCAGCTGGCACGAGGCAGTATTGGTGACTCAGTGGGTCAGATGCTCTTGTTTGGCACATTAAGATGCGGCTGTCACTGTCTAGTCAAGTGCCCAGGGACCCTCACCTGGGCAGAGGATGGCCCCGTGTTTCTGAGGGGTGCGCTGAACTCAAGGGAAAGCTGTGGGTCACTACGGCTTGGCCTCCCAGCAGGGCCCAGGCCCTCCTATGGCACACTGTACTGCTTGACAGGTGGAGGTGAGGGCACAGAGGGAGGCCCAGGAAGGGGAGTGAGCAGGGTCCTACAGGACCAGCAGGTCTGTAGGGCTTCAGGGCAGTGAGTGGGGCCTGCAGAAGACCACAGGGGAGGGGGCTGAGCCTGCTGTGTCCTCTGGGCCCCTCCAAGAAGCGGGGGTGAGGGTAGCAGGGGTCAGCATCACAGGGGTGTGGCAATGTGTCAACCAAACCCAAGGGATGCTCAGGGCAAAGACAGCCCCACCAAGGAGCGTGTGGGGCAGAAAGGCTGTGCCAGCCCTAGCTGGACCAGTTGGGAAGGAGCACTCTGGTCCCCAGTGCTGGGGCCTTGACTGTGCATGGCCTTGACTCACGATGCCTGGGTTCTTAGAGGAGGAGGCACACAGGGAATGTCAGGGGAGGGGGCTGTTTCCGCCCTCAGCTCAGGTCACGATCCTCTGACCACCCTCCTGGTGTCCTGGAATGCCAACCAGCCTGGGAATGGCCTCTCCCACCCAGAGCCCTGCCCTGCCTGAGCTGCCCACCCCTCCTCATTCCAGGCCAGCTCTCTGCAGGAGCCTCCTGGCCACCCCTGGCCTGGCTCTGTGTGTCCTTCCTGACCTTGGTTGGCAGACACAGCCCCTTCGGCTGGGGGGAGCAGAGGAAGGCAGAGCCTCGGGAGGAAGAAGCCACAGGTCCCAGCTGGGAGTGTGTCTCTCTGAGCCTCTGGAAGTGGGGGCTGAGGCTGCAAGGCCAAGGTCGCCCTTATTCCCAGACAGGGACCTGTGCTGAAGGGGGCTCCTGTCCTCCAAAACCCACCTACGCAGGAGCCAGGCACGCCTGTCCTCAGGGACCAGGTAACCTGGAAGAAGGGTGAGCAGCCGGCTGAGAGAAGGCATCTGGCCCTCCCACACCCCAGGGCTTCCTGCGAGGGGGACACCCGCAGCGGGTGACAGCCCTGAAGACTGTCCCATCTCCGAGGGCCCGCGCGGCCGGCAGGGCACGGGAGACCAGGGCTGGCCGCAGCCTCCCGACCTCGGCCCGGGAACGCGCAGCGGCCCGCGGGGGCACGACGCCCCGCGCACCCCTCACCCGGGCCGGGCCGCTGCTGCAGCTGCGAGGAGACGCCGCCGGCCGCCGAGCCTGCCCAGGTATTTACTTTCCGTTCGTAAAAAGGCCTGGGCTGTGGCCAGCACCATTTGCCGCGCCGAGGCCCGGGCCGCGTCTGCAGGCCGCGGACCAGGGGGAACGCAGCAACCTCTCGGGCGGCCCCGCTCCCTTAATGCACTCATTTATAACGCGGCGCAGGCAGGGCAGCGGCTCGGCCCGGGCCGTGTGAAGGCCCGCCAGCCGGCTGAAAGCCGCCGCCATCTGGGGACTGGAACGCAGGAGGCCGGCGCGAGCACCTCGGGGCGTAAACTGCGCGCCGCGCCGCCGCGGGGAGGCCCAGAGGGCGCCCAGGACAGCGCCCCTCAGGGAGACGCGCAAGCGGTCCGGGCGGCTCTGCTTCCCAGGACGGCAGGCGCCGGCCTCTCGGGAGCGTTCCCGCCGGGCGCTCGCAGGCTCCACCCGTGCAGGGCCCTAGCCCAGGCTTGCCAGCGCTAGGGCGCAGTCACCGCGGGCCAGGAGGGCACAGCCGCTCGGCTGAGTGGCCGCGGCTGCCATGGCATCGCAAGGCCTGACCCGAGCTGCACATCGCCTCAGGCTGCCGGAGGGGGCTCACGGCCCCCCCCAGAGCAAAGGATCAGACGGAGAGTCTCCGTGGAAGGAAGAGTTTTCGTAATCCAATTTTGGAAGCGGTACACATCACCTGTGCCAGTCTACTGTGTACTGGATTAAAAATCTCTCTCTGGCCAGCATTGTGGTACAGAGCCGCTGCTTGCAATGCTGGTGATCCAGCCCCTGCCATTGTGCCTGGGAAAGCAGTGGAAGATGACCCCAATACTTGGGCCCCTGCCACCCACGTGGGAGACCCAGATGGAGCTCCTGGCTCCTGGCTTTGGCCTGGCCCAGCCCCAGCCACTGCAGCTATTTGGAAAGTGAACCAGCTGGTGGAAGATCTCCGTCTCTGCCTCCGAATAAACAAATAATACTTTCTTCAAAACCACAGAGGAGAACCCAGGAGAAGCTCATGATGGTGGATACGGGGTGGCAGCGATGCAGCTACAGGCCCAGGAAGGCCACGTGTCTCAGTGCACCTGTTGCTGTAACAAAACACCTGAGACTGGACAGTTCACCCAGAAAAGAGGTCTGTTTGGGTCCAGGATGAAGCAGCCCATCTGCCTGGTTCCAGCGAGGCCTGTGCTGCCCTGAAATGGCCAGCGGGCAGTGCTAAAGAGGGGAGGGGCCAGCACTGGGGCACAGTGGGTAGAGCCGTGGCCTGCATCCCACATGGGCACTGGGTCATGTCCTGGCTGTCCACTTCCGATCAGTTCCCTGCTGATGGCCTGGGAAAACAGCAGAAGATGGCTTATGTCTTTCGGCCCCTACCATCCACATGGGAGACTAGGATAGAGCTCCCGGCTCCTGGCTTCGGCCTGGCCCAGCCCTGGCCATTGCGGCCATTGCATCCATTGCGGAGAGTGAACCAGCAGATGGAAGCTCTCTCTGGCTGTCTCTCTGTAACTCTGACTTTCGAATAAGCAAAATTAAAAAAAAAAAAAATGGAGTAATGGGGACCAGACTCTGTTGCAATAGCTAAGCCACTCTTAAGGGAACCATGTCAATCCCTTCATGAGGGCGGAGCCCCCATGACCCAAACACCTCTTAAAGGCCCACGATGTCTCAATACCACTGCTTTGGCAATTAAATTTCCACGGGAGTTTTAATGGCGACAAAGCAGCTCTGACCCCAGCCCCAAAGACTGCTGTCAGCCACCAGACACCAGGCCGCAGGGAGAGGCCTGGAATGGCCTCCTGCAATGTCTCCAGAAGGAACAGCTTTGCCCACACCTTGAGGCCAGAGTCCTGGCCCCCAGAGCTGGGCACAAACAGACTCCTGCTGTTTTAGGTTGTCTGCCTCAGTACAGCGGCCCCAGGACTCCCCCACTTGCTGGTCCCATGCAGCCCTGCTCCGTGGAGGGAGGATGGGGGGCTGCGAGAAGCAGGAGTTGGGGTGCCTGCCGCAAAGCCGTCTGCTCCCTCGTTCTTCAAGCCTCAGTGACTGCAGGCCGTGCCCTCTGCAGAACGGCTCACTGCCCAGGGCAGGTCGGAGCCCAGAACTTTCTGTGGGGTTGTTTTCAGTCTTTCTTCCCTGTTGGTCTGGAAGCCAAAAAGCAAGGGTGGACCCTATCTTGTCTGCCACCTGTTCACTCCTGTCTCTGGTGACGCACACATGCTCGGTATACAATAGGTGCTCCATAAGCGCACTAGTGAATAGGTGGAGATGCTGACCATCTCCTGTCCTCACATCCCTGCGTTGTTGACAACCCTGCTCCCGCTTTACAGATGAAGCTGAAGCCAGAGAGCTGGCACCCCTCCCCACCAGCAGGTACGCAGCGGAGCTGGGATTCAAACCCCGGTCTGTCCAGCTTCCAGTCCTGGGCTTTTACCACTGCAGCAGCGTGGCCTCACCTGCAGCTGTCTGTGGTGAGGTGGGGGCTTCAGAAGTGAGGAGGGGCCCTAAGGCAGGCACCTGGCCCACAGAGTGGCTCTGGAGAGGGTCCAGTTCACCTGGGCAATGGCTGGGCTGTGAGCTCTATCTCTGGAAATCCCACACCAGGCACCACTACTGTCACTCACGGACCCCAGCTCCTGCCCCACTCACTGTCTGACTCACCGGAGACTCAGACGTGTTTCTCAGTTCACCAGAGCAGGATGGAGAACAGGCCGGACCATGAATAGATTCGCAGCTGCTCAGGAAGGGCCACAGGGAGACAGACACACAGGCCGAAAGGGCAGAGCCCCATGCTGCAGGAGCGGCAGCACCATCTGTACTGTGACCATTTGCCAAGCGGCTGAGGCAAGAGCCCTCTCCATTTCCCATCTAGCCTCTGACAAGGCAAGTGGGAGTCTGAGTCAGCCAGTGGGGTCATGGCAGAAGTGCCACATGGCACATCACAGAAATGCTGATGAGGAGGATGAACCCTTCTTCCCCCCCCCCCCATGCTACTTTCAGTTTACTGGATTGGGCAGTGTGACGGCTGGCACTCAAGCAGCCATTTTTGACCATGAGATGGAAGCTATGGATTGAGGAAGGCTAAGCAGAAAGATAAGAGTTCCCTAATGCCTAGCTTTGCATTTTTTATGAGAGGAATGAGGCTGGCAGTATGGCATAGTGGAGTAAGTTGCTGCCCGCAACACAGCATCCCATATGGGTGCCAGTTCGATACCCAGCTGCTCTATTTCCAGTCTAGCTCTCTGTTAATGGCCTGGGAAAGCAGTGAAAGATGACCCAAGTGCTTGGGCCCCTGCACTAATGTGGGAGACCTGGAAGAAGTTCCTGGCTCCTGACTTTGGCTAGGCCCAGCACCTGTCATTGAAGTCATTTGGGGAGTGAACCAGTGGATGGGAGAGATATCCTCTCTCTCTCTCTCTCTCTCTGTGTGTGTGTGTGTGTGTGTGTGTGTGTAACTCTGCATTTCAAAAAAATAAATAAATAAAAGAGAGGAATGAACTTTTAAGCTATTTGTCTCTTTTAAGCTAATATCATTTTGGCTTTTTATCTGTTGTAGCCAGACCTGATATCTCTTTATGTTGGAGACTGTATTTTCTTTCTGCTTTTAGAGTTTTCTCGCACCAGTCAGTGGAGTGGGGGGGGGCACTGAAAGGAAGCCTAGGGTTTGTGGCTCTGAGACCACTTGTTGGCCATGCCTGCAGGCTCCCACACATACCAGCTGCCCCTTCCATCTCCTCCCTCCTAGAACCATCTTCTCTGCACCTGGGAGCAAGGAGCTGTCACTCACTGAGCACCAGCCATGTGCCAGGAGCGAGCCAAGTCCTCTGTGTCTGTTATCTCGAGTGGCTCTCACCATTCCGCCCCGAGACAGCTGTGTGATCACAGGTGGAGAAGCTGAGGGTCAGAGGCATCGCTCAGAGCTGTGTCCCACGATGAGGGTGGACTGCAGGGACAGACACTGGACTACCCCTTGCCCAGCTCCTGAGGGGACATGCCCAGTGAGGACACCTGGGAAAATGCAGATGTGATGCCCTCTGTCCTCAGGGGAGGCACCCCATTCGGGCCACGCATGGCCGCTTCCCACCTGATCTGCACCCTCCCATGCCCCAGAATTCATTCTGATCAGATGGCTGACGTTGTGTGCTCCGAAGCCTCCCTTAGCCGACGTGTATATGGAAGCTCCCACTATTTGCAAGTTAATACATACATGGTACATCTATTCTCACCCTTTGCTTCCAGCCCACCTATGTCACCGAAGTGGAAGTCACCCTATAAGTGGCAGACTTGTGTGGTTTATTTTTTATGCACTTTGCCAAGTTCTGATCCAGCTGCCTGTCTGTCCCGGGCTCGTAATCATAGAGAACAGGGAAATGTCATGGTTGGCCCCAGGGCCGGACCCTCCTAAACCACCTGGACCAAGAGAGGGGGAGAGGTGAGCTCCAAAGGACCGGAGACGGCGGGGTGGAGGGTAGGCAGCGGAAACGGCCGCCTCTGCTCTGTCCCTGTCACCACCAGGCACACCGGGGTCTCAGATGCAGGGGTGAGCAGTCCCGTCATCCTGCCGCACTGGGCTGCCCCTGCTCAGGGGCTGTCCCTCAGCCCTCCGCCTTTCCACAAGTCCAGCTCCAGCATGTGGCTGTGGCTGTGTCAGCCCAGGCCGCAGCCCTACGCTAACACAGCCAAGAGCCAGACAGGGGTGGAGGAGAGCAGCCTACCTGATGGTGCCTGGGATCACACACCTGCACCTAATTGGCAGGCAGGGGTGGAAGGGCAGCTGGAATCCGAGGAGGGGGTGAGCTGGGAGCTTGCATCTGCTCGGAAGGCAGGAGGGGGGAGGGCTGCCTTCCAGGTCCAGGGGGAGCCACGGCCCTCTGTCCCAGTCATCAGACCTCCACTGCACACAGCCGGGGACTGCCTGGGGCCTTCAGATCCCTGACCTGTGGGCTCCTCCCACCATCCGGGACCTCCCAGAGGTGGAAGGAGGGTGCCCAGAGGTACACGACTTCTCAGGGGTGGACCCAGGACTCGGGTAAAGGCTGCCTGGCCCCAAAGCTCAGGAGTGGCAGGGGCGGTGAGTGTCCTTCTAAGAGGGAGAAAAACAGAGAGCATGTGTTAAAAATGAAATAATAGGGACCAGCACTACGGCGTAGTAGGTTAAGTCTCCATTGTGGCACCGGCATCCCATTCGGGTACCAGCTGGTGTCCCAGCTACTCCAATTCCAACCCAGCTCTCTGCTATGGCCTGGGAAAGCAGCAGAAGATGGCCCAAGTGCTTGGGACCCTGTACCCGTGCGGGAGTCCTGGAAGAAGCTCCTGGCTCCTGGCTTCGGATCAGCGCAGCTCCAGCCATTGTGGCCAACTGGGGAGTGAACCAGCAGATGGAAGACCTCTCTCTCTCTCTTCCTCTACCTCTCTATAACTCTTTCAAGTAAATAAATAAAATTCTTTATAAAAATTTTTTTAAAATATGTAATAAAGAACTCTCATAACTCTGCAACAAAAAATTAAAAATGGACAAAACACTTGAGTAGGACTGTCTCTGAAGAAGGTACTCAAATGGCTGACAAGCACATGAGAAGATGGTGAACACCATTAGTCATACGGGAAACAAAAGTCAAGCACAATGAAAGACCCTCACTTCACATGCACTGGTAATGACTAGACTGAAGGGGAGAAAAGCAAAAAAACAACAAGTGTTGGTGAGAATGTGGAGCAACCGGAACTCTTGCACATCGTTAGTGGACTGGAAAACAGTGCAGCTGCGGCCGAAAACATTAGTGCAATTCCTCAAGAAGTTAAACACAGAATTGTCAAACGATCCAGCAATGTCACTCCTGGACATACCTTAAAAAGAACTGGAAGTGGTGTTCTAACAAAAACTTGTAGACAATCGTTCATGGCAGTGTCGTTCACATTAGCCAAGCAGTGGGAACATTCCAGATGTCCAACAACTGATGAATGAGTAAACAAGATGTGATCTGTGCAGACCCTGGAATATTATTCAGCCATAAAAGAGAGTAGAGTATAGATACATACTGCAACACAACACTGATGAACCCCCCAAAATCATGTTAAATGAATGAAGCCAGACGCAAAGACCACAGACTCTATGAATCCATTTGCGCAAAACATTCCGAATAGACAAATCCATGGAGTCAGAAAGCCAACTCATGGGGACCAGGGATGGGGAGAGGAGAATGGGGAGTGACAGCTTAAAGTGAGGACAGGGTTTCCTTCTGGGGTGATGAAAATGTTTTAGAGCTTAGGGTTGGTGGGAGTTCCACAGCACTAAATGGCACTGATGACAAATTTTGTGTGTATTTTGCCACAATTAAAATATATTAAAAATTTGAAAGTCTATTTCCCCTAGCCAAAAAAAAAAAAAAGGAGCCCAACAACAGAATATCTTTTTACCAGTGCTCCCCTTACATCCAGGCAAGATGAAGGAAAAGCCTGGTCCTACCCCACTTTTCATCTATATATTTTTCTGCTTCCCAAATAATTTTTAAAAGACAAGAATGACCATATGATCCAGCATCCCACTACTCACAAATCAGTATGTCAAAGTGTATTTGCACTCAAATGTATTTTGCAGCATGACTCACAATAGCCAAAATATAGAACTAACCTTGGTGCCCATGGATGGATGAATGGGTAAAGAAAATGTGGTAGGGACAGGCATTGTGGTGCAGCAAGTTAAGAGGTCCCTTGGGACACCATTTCCCACATCTGAGTGCTGGTTTGAGATCCCCTGCTCTACTACTTCTTTTTTTTTTTAATATTTTTATTTATTTATTTATTTGAGAGGTAGAGTTACAGACAATGAGAAGGAGAGACAGAGAGAGAGGTCTTCCCTCTGCTGGTTTACTCCCCAAATGGCCGCAATGGCCAGGGCTGCGCCAATCTGAAGTCAGGAGCCAGGAGCTGCCTCCAGGTCTCCCATGTGGGTGCAGAGACCCAAGGACTTGGGCCACCCTCCATTGTTTTCCCAGGCCATAGCAGAGAGCTAGATGGGAAGTGGGGCAGCCAGGACTCAAACCTGCACCCATATGGGATGGCGGCACTACAGGTGGAGGATTAACCTATTGTGCTACAGTGCTGCCCCCTCCCATGCTCTACTTCTGATCCAGCTCTCTTCTAACACATCTGGGAAGCAGCAGATGATGGCCCACACACTTGAGTCTCTGCCACCGTGAGAAACCTGGATAGAGTTTCTGGCTCCCAGCTTCAACCCAGCCCTGGCTGATGTGGCCATTTGAGAGATGGGCGGATGGAGATCTCTTTCTCTCTCTTTCTCTATAACTCAGCTTTTCAAATCAATAGGTCCTTTTTAAAAATAAAATGTGGCATATATACATAGTGGGATGTTTCAGTCATAAAACGAATGAAATTTTGTCACTTACAACAACATAGATGGAACTGGCATTCATGATGTTTACTGAAACGCCAGGCACAGAAACAGGGGACGTGATGATCCTCATCATATGTGGAAGATTAAAATGACATATGTTAGACATAATAGATATGTCAACTACCCTTATTTGGTCATTACACTGTATCCCATAAATATGTGCAATGATTATGTGTAAAATTTTTTGAGTAAAAGAAAAAATATATGTAATTAGGCACACGATATATAGTGATGTCAATAACCTAAAGGAGAAAGCAGAGCTGGATAAAGGCACAGCTTTGTGCACTATGGGAGTTAGGTTGGCATCAGTCTGACTTAGATTGTTGTCACTTTAGGAAGGCAGCTGTAAGCCATGTAGTAGCCACGGAGAAAATATTTATAGAACACACACAAGAGGAAATGAAGAGGGAAAAAGACCTCATGATAAAAAATTAGACACAAAAGAAGGCAGTAATAGGGCACGAGAGACAAAAAACTTTATGTGGTGTTACAGAAAACAAAGAGCAAAACGGCAAATATAAGTACTTGCTCCTCAGTAAGGTCTTAAGTGCAAATAGACTCAACTCTGCATCCAAAGACAGACAGACAGAAGTCATTAAAAATGTCCCAACTACATACTATCTGTGAAAGACTCATTTTAGATTAAAGCAACGAACAGGTCAAAGTGATAAGATGAAAAAAGTTCCATGCAAATAAGCAAAAGAGAGTCCGCATAGCTATACTAATATCACATAAATAGACTTTAAGTGAAAAACTGCTACAAATGATAATATGGGACATTACATATTGATAGAAGGGCCAATTCTAATCAAGAACCTTTAACATTTGCAAAGATATGCCCCAAGCAACTAAGCCAAAACATAGATGAAGCAAATATTGATAGGATTAAAGGGAGAAACAAACAACTCTTTTATGGTAGATGGAGACCTCAATGCCTGCAGTGGACAGCTGAACAAGGAAATAGAGGACTTGAACAACACTAAAAACCAGTAACAGACCACTCCACCCACCAGGAGAAGAATACACATTCTTCCAAGTACACGTGGAACATGTGCTAGGATAGACCACATGTCAGGACAGAAAACAAATCTTAATACATTGAAAAAAAAAATTGAAGCCACGCAAAGTATGTTTTCTGCTCACAAAGAATAAGCCTAGAAATAGTTAACAAAAAATAAAAAAGACTGGAAAATTCACAAATATAGTCATCTCTTAGTATCCACAGGGACTTGGGTCCAGGACCCGCCACAGGTACTGCAAACCTGTGACTGCTCAAGTCCCTTATATAGAATAGCATAGTGTTTGCATACAACCTATATACATCTTCCCATACACCTTAACTCTTTCTAGATAACTAATAATACCTACCACAATATAAATGCTAGGTAAGTAATGCTATACACGATTATCTAGAGACTAAGAAGAACATCTGTACATGTTAAGTACAAATGATACTTTCTTTTAAATGTTTTTGATCCATGGTTGGTTGAATTCACAGATACAAAACCTGCAGATACAGAGGGCCAACTGCATCTGAAAATTAAACAACACACTCCTAAACAAACCAAACAACCAAAGAAATAATAAGGAAACTTAGAACATTCTTTGAGTGAATGAAAATGAAAACACAACATACCAAAATGTTTGGGACGCAGGGAAAGCAGTGTGAACAGGAAAGCAGATACATTTTTCCTTTTTGTCCAAGATGATATATAAATAGCCAACACACACATGAAAAGATGCTCAACACCACTCATCATTAGAGGAATGAAAATCAAAGCTCAGGCCCGCGCTGCGGCTCACTAGGCTAATCCTCCGCCTTGCAGCGCGGGCACACCGGGTTCTAATCCCGGTTGGGGTGCTGGATTCTGTCCCGGTTGCCCCTCTTCCAGGCCAGCCCTCTGCTGTGGCCCGGGAGTGCAGTGGAGGATGGCCCAAGTGCGTGGGCCCTGCACCCCATGGGAGACCAGGAGAAGCACCTGGCTCCTGCCTTTGGATCAGCGCGGTGCGCCGGCCGCAGCGTGCCAGCCGCAGCGGCCATTGGAGGGTGAAACAATGGCAAAAAGGAAGACCTTTCTCTCTCTCTCTCTCTATCCACTCTGCCTGTCAAAAAAAAAAAAAAAGGAAAGAAAGAAAATCAAAGCTCAATGAGACACCGTTTTATATCCATTAGTATGGCTATTATTTCAAAAAGAGAGGATGACAAATACTGGCCAGGATGTGGAGAAATTAGAATCTTTGCGCCTTACTGGGAGGAACATAACACGGTACAGCTGCTGTGGAAAACCGTACGGCAGCTCCTGACGAAGTTAAATGCGGGATGACCCAAGGACCTAGCAATTCCACTCCCAGGTAAAGCCCCAAAAGAATTAAAAACAGAAAACCAAGCAGATTCTTGTACATGCCTGTCCATGGCAACGTTATTTGCAACAGCCAAAGAGTGGAAACGAGCCAGATGTCCACCTCCAGATGAATGGAGAAGCAAAACTACATATACGTGGGTCAGAGTTCTGACACACACTTAGCACGGATGAATCCCCAAGTGAAATGAGCCAGACCCGCACGGACAAACCCCGAGTGGCTCCTCTTCTGTGAAGTGCCTGCACAGGCAAATCTGGAGACGCAGAGGAGAATGGTGGCTACCAGGGGCTGGTGGAGTGTGGAGTGGGCAGAGGCAGCTGAATGGGCCCAGGACTTCAGTCTGGGATGGCAGAAAGCTCTGGAGGTGGGTGGTGACGATGGTCACGTAACAGTGTGAACGCACGTATTGCCACTGAATCACCACTTACCATGGCTGAAACATGGTATGCATATTTTGCAACAACAATAAAGGCAGGGGAGAAATGAGGGAGCGTGGGGGAAGGGGCAGGGCTTGGTGCCCTGGCCAGCCTGGCTGCTGCCCTGGCCGAGCAGTGCCAGATGGCTGGATTTTTGCCTTTCCCAACACAGGTCCCATACAAGTGGTTCTCTCAGGCTGGGTCTACGCACCTCCAAAGTAAACAGAAGGATATTTTAATCCCCAAAGAAGGAAGGCGAATGAGGGGAAGTTACTCTAATTTTCACAGTCTTAATTCTTCAAGTGAAGGGAAAACTCCTCTGTCCAGATGGGAGTCCTAGGAGTTCACAAGGGAAAATCCACCTCTGAGGGGCCAGCCCTACAAGAGCCTGGGTTGCAAGGGGGCTGTCAATGCTGCTCCGGGAGCCCCTCCCAGCCTCCGTGGATCCTGAGGCAAATGCGGCGAGTGCACCTCACAGATGGACACCATGAGGCTGGGGGAGGCTCCCGGATTAACCCCGGGCCTCAGCAGAGTGGAGGACCCAATCCAGGTGTGCCTGTCCCCTGACTGCCAGACTGGGGCAGGAGGCTCCCCGGGGCCAGGGGTGGGAGAAAGGCTGGGTTTGGATACGGACAGAAAGGGTGCTCCACTCTTTGTCCTCAAAGCACTGTGTACTTTGGGTCCAGACCTCGCATCTCTGAGTACAAAGAGGCTGCAGCGGCGGCCCACGGGACCCCAGGCAGCTGCGTGAGCCCCTGTCCTGTGCAGCCTGTAGCACTCACCGGGGGCAGATGTACGATGGCTGGCCCAGGTCCTTCCACATCCCTGAGGGGAGCACCCTGACAGGGGGAGTTTCCCTTGGGCGGGTTTGTTTCTCGCAGAATGTGATGGAAGCCACGAATGGGCTCCTCCAAGGCGGGGGGGGGGGGGGGGGGGCAGCACGCACCAGGGCAGGTGTGGGACTTGTGACTGGACAGCGCAGGCAGCCACTTGGTGACAGCATGCACAGGTGATGGGGCAAGACTAAGGGTGCTTTAAAGACAGAAAGCCTGATGGCCTTTGAGGGACCCAAGAGAAGATTCCAGACACCTTGGGAACTCCTGGGAGCAACTGTCCCGCTACTCCGGGTGCGGGACACTTTCCTGAGAGCCCTTACGTTGAAACCTTCCTGGTCTGGCAAACAGAAGCAGAGTGTAAGATGTGGGTGCCTCAGACGTCCACGTGGATAGAGCACTCAGGCCTGGGCTGTGGCTGGGAATGCCACTCCTGGCATGTCATCCCTTTAGTTTAAGGGTCTGCTAGTCCACAAATGTATTCCGAACAACCACTGCCCACCCGCCACGCTCACTGCCCACGCACTAGACACACATCGCTAGGATGTACAACAGGCTGCAGGCTCCCGGAGTCCCTGCTCGTGAGGGTGCCTGACTTCCAGGGCCTGTGCTGGGAGCAGGAGGCCGCAGCAAGGGCATGGCTTGGGGGAGGGGGAGTGGGGGGAGCCAAGTGCTGATGTTGACAGGAGCCAGAGTGGTGGCCTGGGTGAGCAAATGGGCCAGGTGGAGACTGAGGCCAGGCCAACAGGCCCTGCCCCACCCCCACACAAAAGCTGCCACTCAGCTCAGCCCCTTTGTCACCATATGGGAGCTTGGGCCTTGCAAGGCCAGATCTCACTTCCTCCAGAAACCCTGGTGAAACGTGTGCACCACTGAGGTCCGCCTGTGTCCCGCTGCACAAACAACCCACCCTCACGTCTCCATCATTTCAGGTGACAGATTTTTCTCTCCTGTCCTGCCCCAGATGGTCACCACAGTCACCCACGGTGAGCTATGCCCTGTGTGACTCACTGGCCAGAAGAGCAGCCCTTGTACCAGAGGTGCAGAGCTCTGCAGGACCTCCTGCTCACAGCCAGGGGGCGCCATCCGGGGAGGGACCTGGGTCCCCTGCCCACGCAAAGGAGCAGACAGCAACACAGAACAACGTGAAGTCCTTCAAGTAGAGTTGCTGGATCATATCATAACTCTGTGTTTAATGATAGATAGATAGATAGACAGATAGATAGATAGAGATAGATTCTGTGCTTAATTATAGAGAGAGAGAAGGAGAGAAAAATAGACAGCGAGCTCCTATGTCTCATCTCTCCCTGCTAGTCCATGCCCTACAACAGCTGGGGCTGGGTCAGGGCTAAAGGTCAGAGCCAGGAACTCCATCCAGATCTCCCCTGTGGGCGTCAGGGGCCCAACTGTCACGCCATCACTGCTGCCTCCCAGGGTCTGCATTAGCAGGAAGCTGGAGTCAGGAGCCAGGGGAGCTACCGAAGCCAGGCGCTCCAGGGTGCTACGCAATCATCTGTGTCGTAACCACTAGGCCAAATGCCTGCCCCGATATTTTTAGTAATTCACACTCACTGGGAAAAAAAAATTGAGAAAAATGCAGTCAAGAGAAAAAGAAGGAAGCAAAACAATGACTGTTTTTTCAACTTCCTGGAGGGAAACCACTGTTACCACGGGTGGGGTCCCCCTCCAGCCCTCCAGGTTGAGCCCTGGCACCCTGGGCTCAGTTGGGAGGCCCCAGGAGATGTCACCAGGGCCCCTCCCCAGTGCCCCGCCCAGTGCAGGCGAGCCTCGCAGGTGCTCCGGCTGCCTTCACCACTCACAGCGACCAGGAATTAGCTACGGGGTACATCCGAGCTGTCGTGTGGAGTTGAGTTTCTTTTGGCAAACGCTGGAGACTGACAAAAATACTCACGTCAAAACATTTCTAGTGCAAAATTTATGAAAGCATTTGAATTTGGCCTGGGCACTTTTTCCCTCTCACTCCGCCTGCCCCCTCCCTGTCCCGGGTGGGGCGGGGAGGGAGATAGAGTCCAGATGTTGGTGGGAATGACTCTCCCCTCTCCCTCCCCGCCCCCCTCTGGCCAGGGGCATGGCAGAATCAATGGCCGCTGTGTGCCACGAGCACAAAAGGCCCCAGCCCCGCCCTGGGCGCTGGGGCTGGGTGAGCTCCGAGGAAGTGCCCCCCGCCTGGAGTCTGCCCCCTAACCCCGGGCGCGGGGTAATTGTGTGCAGAGGCGGCCTGGGGCCGGGCAGGCCATAATGATTTAGGCAGGATTGATTTCACTCCAAGTCTTTTCTCCTCCGAAGAGGCCTAATCGAAAGTAATCTGAAAATTAGGGAAAATAAAAACCATGCCCACTGTTACATAAATACCCATTTCCTCACATCGGCTGCTCGAAATCACCTCATTCCAGGACGGCGTGATGTTTCCCTGACGGGCGAGGCCTGGCCCTCGGAGCTGTTTGATCTGCCGCCCGCTGCCCCACAACTGACCAGCGCCAGAGGAGCAGAGGGTGGGAAGAGAGGGAGGCCACGGGGCGCTGAGAGCCCGGACTCCGCAGGGGCTGGGCCTTCCCTGAAGATCCAGCATTTGGCCCGGGGCTGGGGGAGGAGGGGACAGAACTGGACCCAGGGTGGCCTCAGTGACTCCGTCACTTACTCCTCCATCCCATTTTTTTCCTGAGACCCGTGGGTCCCTTGGGATGGCTCGGGGAGCCCTCTCCTCTCGAACCCCCTCCCCAACCTCCTGTGTCACGCCTTTAGCCCTCAGACACTTGCAGCTCAGTCATACCCCAGGGACTTTGCACATGCTGCTCCCGATGTCTGGACGGCCCTTGCCCAGTTCCGCACAAGCCTCAGGCCTTCTCTCCACTGTAGTCTCAGACGACAAGCCCTTGATAAAGGACCCGGTCTTGCTGGGACTGGTGGGTGTCTTTGTTGGTTTCTTGACTCCCTAGGTCCTGTCTGAGCTCCAGAAAACAGGACCTTCCCCAGCAAACAGTTGTTGACAGAATGAAGTGGTTCATGCAGCAAGGGTGTGCAGCTGTTTACAGGTGTGTGGGTGGGGTGGGGGGGCCTGGAGCCTGCACATGGGGGCAACAGGGAGCAACATGCACCTCACAGGGTGTCCTGAGTGCACACATGGGAGAGGGGCGCTGGCAAAGCTGCAGCCCAGCGCCCTGCTCCGGGAGTGGCCGTTCCTGTTACTGCTATCTGTTCTGATGGGGGCTTGTCCTGCCCCTCATCAGGGAGTGGGGTGAAGCTTCTCCCCTGGGGTAGGCCTGAGCGGCCGACTCCTTTGACTGACAGTCTCAGGGGAAGCCACCCTGTGATGGCCCCTAGGTGGCAGAAGGCTGCCGGCTTCTGCCCGCTGCACCAGAACCGCCACCCTCAGGGCCCTGTGCCTCCTACAGAAGCCCCGGAGCCCACCATGCTACGAGGAAGCTCAAGCCACGTGGAGTCATCCCACCCCCGAGCTAAATGTGCGAGTGAAGACACTTCCGGATGATTCCAGAAGACACCAGCTATCTGGATGTTCTGGGTCAGTCTGTGGCTGGGATGTGCGGGCTCCTCCCTGGCCAAGTTACTAGCTGGGTATGCAGATGCAACCAGGAACCAAATCTGACACGTTGGCTCTGTCACCTGTGCTCCTCCCACCCCCCACCCCGACCCCCACGCCTCAGCCCTCTGGCAGATGTCCATCCGGGCAGCTGGGGCTCCTGGATGGAGGGCTTGGTCCTCAGAGCCCTCTGCAGATGATGGGCAGGTAGGAGGTGCCCCCTGGGTGCAGCTGGCAGGCATGGAAGACAAAGACCCCAGCTCACTCACCCTCCACTGAGCAAACTGGGGTCGGGTGTCAGAAGTCAGCTTTTCACTGCCGCAACAAAAATCTGAGGCCACTGACCTTACAAAGAGAAGAGGTTTGTTGAGCTCAAGTCCAGGGTCGAGCGGCCCCACAGCTCTGGTGTCTGGGGAGGGTGGTGGAAGGCGATGGCGGACACGGGCAGAAGCAGCGCAAGGTGAGCCAGGAAGCCGGAAGCAGCTCAGCTGGGCCTCGCGCAGGTGTAGTAACTCAGCCTCGCGCTGACCTGCGGCCTGAGGGCGCCCCCTGGACCTGGGAGCCCCCCCCCCCCCCCAGGCGCTCTCCCGGCCGCCATGATTGGATTACGCTTGCACCTTTTTAGAACCATCCACTTCCGACCTGGGGGCTAAACCGCCGCGCGAGTTAGACGCCAAACCCGTTCAGACCACAGCGCCAGCCGGCCTGGCTCCGGGGCTGGAGTTTCGGGTAAGCCCCTCCCAGTCAAACCATGCCCTTCACGCTAGTCCCAGAGCTGCTCCCTGTTCTCACAGAACACAGTGCCTCGTACCCTCCCTGCCCCTGGGGCCCCGGGAGCTCCAACAACACAGACAGTGAGAGCCCTGGGGCCCAGCAGCGCCCAGGGACGGCCAGCCCCGTGCCTTCCGTACGTGGCCGGGACATCGGCCGGTCACCCCCGTCCGTGGAATCTGCCTGTCAGCTGTGTTAGCTCCCAGCAGCGGTCATGAAACAGCGGGATCAGTGGGGTTTCCCCTTGGTGGGGTCAAGGCTGCTCCCCAATCCGCGCCCCCCCCCCCCCCCCCGTGACTCAGTGCACAGAATGGCCCCCGCCGGGACAGAGAAGACGCCAGGAGAGGCAGGGCCTGGCATGCTGCAGGGACAGCCCTGGGCAGAAGGGCGGATGCTTCCGACTCGGGCCCAGGATGGGTCAGGACCTCTCGAGTTCCTGACGGCCGGCCTCTAGGGGCCTGTGTGTCACAGGCAAGGGGCTGGGTCACACGCAGCCCCACAGCGCCAGCCACTGTCACAGCCTTTGCGTGCGCAGCACCCCCAGCCCACCAGCCCTGCCGGCCCTCCCCACTCCCCAGGGCCCCAGGGACATGGGGCCTGCGCAGCCTGGCTCGTCCTGGAGCAGCCCAAGGGATACCTTCCCCAAGGTGAGGGTGCTTGGTGGGGAGCGGCAGTCAAAGCCTCCACCAGCTGCCATACAGTCGTTTTTCTGTGCAGCAAACGAGAGCACAGGGAATCACTGGAGGCCATGGCTTCCTGAGTTAGGGAAAGCATGTACCTGCTATGTGGGGTGGAGGAGTATCCAGAAGGGATCGCGCCGTGCTGGGGTGCGCACAAGCTCACGCAGGCGCGGTTCGCTATGGCAGCTGCGGCATCTCACGTCCTGAGCCATAGACTCCTCCCAGTGCGGGGAAGGTAAGCAAAGAGTGGCTCTGGCGGCTGCTGGGCAGGTCTGTGTGGGCGTGGCTTTTGCAGGAGGGTGGAGCTTGGGCCAGTTCCCTGTGGCTGGTCTGGTGGCTGCATCTCTCCCTGGAAGGTAACTGAAGAGCAATTTTTAGACTTTAGAGCTCTGAAGTAGGTAAAAGATTCTGGGGGCGCCGACGTTGTGGCGGAGCGAGTAAAGCCACCGCCGGCGTCGCACAGAGGCACCGATTCGTGTCCCGGCTGCTCCACTTTCAATGCAGCTCCCTGCTAATGGCCTGGGGAAGCAGATGAAGATGGCTCCAGTGCTTGGAACCCTGCTACCCACGTGGGAAACCCAGATGAAGCTCCTGGCTCCTGGCTTTGGCCTGATCCAGCCTTGGCCCATTACAGCCATTTGGGGAGTGAACCAGCGGGTGGAAGATCTCTCTGTCACCCTGTGTGTAACTCTTTCGAATAAATATCTAAATCTTTGGGGAAAAAAGAAAAAGACTTTTGAAGGGCAGGCGTTTTGTGTAGCGGTTAAAATGCCACTTAGAATGCCTGCGTCCCATATTGGAGTCCCTGGGTTTGAGTCCCAGCTCTGCTTCCACTTCCTGTCAGTGCACACCCTGGGAAGTAGTGCTGATGGTGCAAGTAGTTGGACCCCTGCCATGCCCACGGGAGAGCCACATGGAGTTCCTGGCTCCTGGCTGCTGCCTGGCCCAGCCTTAGCTGTTGCAGACATTTGGGGAGTGAACCAGCAGATGGGAAATCTCTTTCTTTTCTCTCAACCTTTAAAAAAAAAAAAAAAAGACGAGTTTTTCAGGGCATCGGCTGGTGACACAGGTGGCAGGGGCTTGGGCATCCACTTCCGATCCTGCTCTCAGCATGGTGCTGCAGAGGCAGGCGCTCCGTGTGGCCTCCACCCCCGAGCCCCTGGGATGGTCCAGCACGGTGAGAGCTGCATGCTGAGATAGTTCAAGAAGACCATGAAGCAGAGAACAGTGGGAGAGCTGAGCTGTGGCCAGAATCTGAGTGCAGACAGATTGCCAGGCGAGGGCCTCCCAGGAGCAGGACAGGTGAGCAGGCCTGATGGTGTCCCGGGAGCAGAGGCAAGGTGCGGGGGAAGGAGAGGACCCCGCAGACGTGCTGGGCAAGAGGCCACAGCTGCAGACTGTTGGGGAGCAGGTGGCGACCGCTCAGAGACCACGCAGAGGAAGGACTTGGGAGGCCAGAGCTGAAGCATGCGCAAAGACTCACAGGGAGTTGAGGAGACAGGACGCGATGGACTGAGACCCCAGGAAGCTGTGTCCTCCCTTCCCCCAGGGAGAGAGCTCCTTCCAGAAGCCCCAGTCTCTGTAAGTCTGGGGTGAGACCTCAACTGGCATGCTGGGCCTTGAAGCTTTGGGGGTGGGTGCCGGGGTCTCCCAAGGCTGAGGCGTGTTCCCCAGTAGTAGGGCGGGGATGCCAGGCGGGGGCTCCCTGGGCAGAGCCGGTGTTCTGTTGCAATTACCCGTAAGCCTGGTGTTTACACGGGGTTTACAGGGAATTCAAAGCGTATCTTCCTCTTGCTGTGGCAGAGAAGGCATATCAAGTGAGTGTTCAAAAGGGCCGAGCCGCGTCTGCAGAAATAGAAACCAAATGGCTGAGTAATTTCCACCAGAGAGGAACTTACTCTCGCAATTGCACGGTCTATTTAGCGTGCTTTCATAAAACCTTTTAACGAATCAGCCCTGAACCCCCGACAGCAAGGCCCACCCCACCTGTCAGGCTTGGATTTCCAAACACAGGTATGGCCACTCGCTCCGAGATTGGATGCAGGTTTCCTCCCCACTGGAGCAGAAGCCCTGGGGTGCCTAAGGACAGGCCCCTAGCAGGGGGCCCCCAGGCCTGCCCTCGGGGCTCTGTGCTCCACAAGGGTGGGGGTCCCTGCCCCAGAGAACATCCCAGGGGACAAGGCAGCCAGTCATTCTAGGAAGACAACCAGGGCAGCTCTGTGGCCCCATCAGGACTCCAGGCCCTAGGCCGCTCAGCCTAGGACATCCTGGAAAGCTTCCGGGAGGAGCAAGAACCTGAAGAGTAGGACCTGCCTTCTCAGGAGAACAAGAGCCAAAGGAGACTGGAAGAAAATGCTTGCACATGCAAGACCCTGTCCTGGAAGAGGATGGCAAGACTGTTTCCCCAGGCAGAGCTCCCGA
The DNA here is from genome assembly GCA_949820135.1 of Sylvilagus floridanus. Taxonomy (NCBI): domain Eukaryota; kingdom Metazoa; phylum Chordata; class Mammalia; order Lagomorpha; family Leporidae; genus Sylvilagus; species Sylvilagus floridanus. Next base: position 11,575,240 of record OX463243.1, read on the forward strand.
GGCGATCAATGGGCTGGAGATGAGCCGTTAGAAAAGGCAGGGCCGTGGGGCTGGCACTGCGGGGCAGTGGGGTAAGCCACCACTTGCGATGCCATCATCCCATATCAGAACACTGGTTCCAGTTCTGGCTGCTCTGTTTCCAGTCCAGCTCCATGCTAATGCACCCAGGAAGGCAGCAGATGACGGCCCACGCACTTGGGCACCTGTCACCCACATGGGAGACCCAAATGGAGCTTCCGGCTCTTGGTTCCTGGAAGCCACCTGGAGGCGTGAACCAGCAAATAAAAGATATCACTCTTTCGCTCCCTCTTTGTTTCCCCTTCTCTCTCTGTAACTCTGCCTTTCAAGTAAACAAATGAATCTTTTTTTAAAAGGGGAGGAGCATGTGGGAAGGTGTTTTAATTTTTTAAAACATAGGTATTTTGAAAGGCAAAGAGACAGAGAGAGGGAGAGAGAGAGAGCGCGCGCCAGACACACACACAGCACTGGTGATGCACTCCCCAGATGCCCGTCATAGCTGGGGCAGGGACAGAGCCTGGAACTGAATTGGGGGCTCCCACTTTACTGAGGCAGGATTTACAGAGCATGATATTCACCCATTTTAAGTGTGATGTTCAATGGCTTTGGTCCCCCCGCCCCGACCATGGAGATCTGAAGTGTTCACCTCCCTGGAAAGATCCCTCCTGTCCCCAGCCCTCTCTCAGGCAGCCCACATTCTCTGTTCTCCCTAGGAGGCCAGTTTCCCCTGCTGGTAGGTCTTTGTTTTATTTTGTTTTTAAGATTTATTTATTTATTTGAACAGCAGAGTTACAGAGAGGCACAGGCAGAGAGAGAGAGAGAGGTCTTCCATCCGCTGGTTCACTCCCCAAATAGCTGTGACAGTTGGAGGTGGCCTGATCCAAAGCCAGGAGCTTCTTCAGGGGTTCCCACATGGATCCAGGGGCCCAAGCACTTGGGCCATCTTCTGCTGCTTTCCTAGGCCATAGCAGAGAGCTGGATGGAAAGTGGAGCAGCCAGGACTCGAGCCAGCACCCATATGAGACGCAGGCAGCGGCTTTGCCTGCTACACCACTGCGCCAGCCCCAATGGTAGATCTTGTATGATCGGAATCCACCCATGTGCGCCTGTCTCCGGTGTCTGCTCAGCTCAGTGTGTTCCCTCTTTACTACTGAATGGTGCTGCACTGTGTGGAGGTCCTGGGCTTCTCATCCACTCACCTGTTGTAGAGATCCAGACCATTTCTGGTTAAAGCAACCTGTGTATAAAGCTGCTCTGGCCAGGTCTTACAAGGCCCTAGCTTTCACTTCTCTTGGAAAAGTACTTAAACACGAAGAGCTCTGGGTAAGTAGGAGGCAACCACAATGTCTCACCCAGGGGTGCCCATTCTCCACAGCCACCCAAGGTGGATGGAGACCCAGAGCCTTCACATTTGTTCCAACGCATGTGCAGTCATTCAGGCTGGCAACACTAAGTGATGCTTAGTAAGTGGTAGCTCCTTCCGATTCCAATGTGCATGTTCCTGATAAACGATACTGAATACCTGTTCCTGTGCTTCCTGGCTGTTTGAATATCTTCTTGAAAGGTCTGCCAGGGGCCAGTCCGGCAGTGCTGCTCCACTTCCGATCCAGCTCTCTGCTAATGTGCCTGGGAAAGCAGCAGAAGATGGCCCAAGTGCTTGGGCTCCTGTCACTCATGTAGGAGACCCAGATAGAATTCTAGGCTCCTGGATGCAGACTAGTCCAGCCCCATCCTTTGTGCCCATTTTGGGGGACTGAATCAGTAGATGGAAGATCTCTTTTTCTCTGTCAGTCTGCCTTTCAAATAAATAAATAAATAAATAATCTTTTAAGAAACAACAGCAGTACATTGTGAAAACAAGGAAGTCAACATTGGTATAACCCATAGAACCTACGCCGATGTCCCCAGTCGTGTGTATGTGTGAGTGCGTGCAGCACTGTGCACTCGGATCATATGCAGGTTCATGAAATGAACACCAGCATAGAGACGCGTAACGGTGCCATCTCCAGAGGCTCTCTCTCACTCCCTGTGACAGCCATTCCTACCTCGTCCTAACCCCAGCAACTTCAGATCTGTTCCCCATCTCCATTGTTGCCTTATCTGATGGGTGTGGTGTGAAAGGAATCATGTGCAGGTGTCCCTTCAATTCCTGCACATCCCTGTGTGCACCGAGGCTCAATCCTGTTCACTGCCAAGTAGCATCCGCAGCAGGGATGTACCACAGTGCATTTCGACATTTGTTCCTTGAAGGTTATTTGGGCTGTTTCCAGATTTGGGCTGTTACAAAGAAAGCTGATATAAATATTCCTGTGCAAATTTTGACATGAAAATAAATATTCCTTTCTCTGGGATAAATGCCCGAGAGTGCAATTGCCGGGCCTTCGAGTAATTCCATTTATAGGTTTAAAAAGAGCTGCCATTCTCCGGAGTGGCTGCACCATTTTGCATTCCCAGCAGCAATGAATGAGTGATCGGCTTCCTCCGTGTCCTCATGGCCTCGGATGTTGTCCCTGTTTGTTAGTGTAGCTGATGGGTGTATAATAATATCCCATTCTGGGCTGCATTTGCATTTCCCTCGTGGCTGGTAGTGTCGAGCACCTTGTCACATGGTGGTTTGCCACCTGCATATCATTTTCAGCAGAACGTTCGTGCATTTTAGCAGTTTCTCTGGTGGGAACTGTTCTTCACTGTTAGGTTTTGAGAGGTCTTTGCATCTTCTAGACACTCTTCCTTCAGCAGGTCAGGTCAGCAAATGCAAATCTCTTCTTCCAAACTGCAGTCTGTCTTCTCAGCCTCTTAGTAGAGACTTCCACAGAGGAGCAGAAAGCGTTTTTCTGCGATCCATTTTCCTTTTATGGATTATCTTTTTGCTATCCATCCTGAGAACATTTTGATTTATCTAAAACTCTAAAATTTTCTTCTGTGTTTTTTTAAAAAGTGGTTTAGTTTTACATTTCACATTTAAATCTCAGATCCATTTTGAGTTTTGATCTGCTTCTAGTTTGCTAAAGTTTTTCTTTAAATCAATGGTTGCTGGATTTTTATCAAAAGCTTTTTCTGCATCAATTGATATCATGATATGATTTTCCTTCTTTAATAGTGGATTAAATGGGTTGATTTTAAATAGTGGACCAGCCTTGCATCCTTGGAATAGGTCCCACTTGGTCGTAGAATATACTTTTTTTTCTTATACCGCTGGTACTGCCATTGCTCTTGGGATCAAGGCACTCCTGGCCTCAGGAAGTGACCAAGGAAGTGTTCCCTGCTGTCCTGTTTTCTGGAAGAGACACTGTGGACATGGCACTAACTCTTCATTGTGTATTTGTTAGAATTTTCCAGTAGAAAATTTTGGCCGGGACATTTATTTTTCAGTAGCTTTAAAATGACCAGGGCAGGGCAGGCGTTCGGCCTGGCAGTTGGGACTCCCCATTCCCTTTCAGAGAGCCTGGGTTCAAGTCCTGGTTCCCTCCAATTCCAGCTTCTGGCCAGTGAGCACCCTGGGAGGCAGCAATGGTTGCTCAAGTGGGTGGGTTTCCTGCCACCCACATGGGAGACCTGGATCAAGTTCCTGACTCCCAGCTTCAACCTGGCTTTGTCCTGGCCATTGCAGGTGTATGGGGAGTGAACCAGTGAATAGGTGTGTGTGTGTGTGTGTGTGTGTGTGTGTGTGAGAGAGAGAGAGAGAGAGAGAGAGAGAGAGAGAGAGAGAGAGTACTTACTTGCCTGTCTCTCAAAAATAAAATAAAATTACTGGCTCCATTTATTTAGATGTTATAAAACTATTGAGTTTGTCTCCTCTCAGTAGAATTTTGGTCACTTGTGGTGTTGGAGGACTTGGTCCATTTCTTCTAGTTTGTGAAACTAATGAGCGTAAATCTGTTCATAGTTTTTCCTTGTGACACTTGAAATGGCTGTACTATCCCCTGTCTCATTCTCCATATTGGTGGTTTGGGGCTTTCCTCTATGTACCTTACTTTTGCTAGGAGATTATCAACTGATGCTTTCATAAATTTCCTGTATTATCTTCCTCTTTTCAATTTCACAGACTTTGGGGCTGGTGCTGTGGCACAGAAGGTTAAAGGCCTGGCCTGCAGTGCTGGCATCCCATATGGGTGCCAGTTTGAGTCCCAGCTGCTCCACTTCTGATCTAGTTCTCTGCTTTGGCCTGAGAAAGCAGAGGAAGATGGCCCAAGTCCTTGGGCCCCTGCACCCACGTGGGAGACCCAGAAGAGGCTCCTGGCCCCTGACTTCAGATTGGTGCAGCTCTGGTTGTTGCGGCCATCTGGGGAGTAAACCAGTGGATGGAAGATTTCTCTCTCTCTGTAACTGTCTTTCAAATAAATAAAATAAATCATTTTTAAAAGATTTATTTATTTATTTATTTGAAAGACAGAGTTACACATAGAGAGAAGGAGAGGCAGAGAGAGAGAGAGAGAGAGGTCTTCCATCTTCTGGTTCACTCCCCAAATAGTGAACCACCTCGGCCGAAGCTGCGCCAATCTGAAGCCAGGAGCCAGGAGCTTCTTCCCAGTCTCCCACGTGGGTGCAGGGGCCCAAGGACGTGGACTATCTTCTACTGCTTTCCCAGGCCATAGCAGAGAGCTGGATCGGAAGTGAAGCAGCCAGGACTGGAACCAGCACCCACATGGGATGCCGGCACTGCTGGCAGTGGCTTTACTCACTACGCCACAGCAATGACCCCAATAAAACAAATCTTTTAAAAAACGTCACAGACTACCTTGGAAATTTATATTCTAAATAAAAGTTAAAAAAACAAAAAAACGTCACAGACTTCTGCTCTTGTCTTTATTATTTGCCTTCTTCAGATTGTTTTGGAGATATTTTGCTCTTCTTTTCCTGTTGCTGTTGTCCACATGCCCTTCCCGTGTGGATTAATTTCTGGATATTCATTCAGTTCCATTTTTCTGTATCTGTATAGATTGTACATAGGCTTCTATATACATTCTTTATAACTTCATATCAAGGATTTTTAAGATGTTTATTTATTTGTTTATTTAAAAGGCAGAGAGAGAAAGAGAGTGAAAGAGAAAGAGAGATCTTCCGTCTCCTGGTGGAAAAGGCCACAATGCCCAGAACTGGTCCAGGCAAAAGCCCGCAGCCAACAGGCACCCTGACGTGGGATGCCTACACTGCAAGCCGTGGCTTCACCCACTGCACCACGAGGCTGATTTCCTATACCAGGTTTTGAAATCAACCAGTGTAGTCCTCCAATTTTGTTTTATTTTAATTGTTTGCTTTGCATATTCCAGGCCCTGTGCATCTCCATGTCAGTTTCTACTAAAAATATTGCTAAAGTTGGAATCGCAGCAGATGCGTAGCTTAGTTTGGAGGAATCAACATCTTAGAAGTATTGGCTCTTCCAATCAATAAACATAGTTTATCTCTCCATTTATTTGTCTTCTTTAATTTCTCTCAGCAGTTTTGTTAGTATCCCTAAGTATTCCCTGTTGTTTTAAATGTTATTGTAAGAAACGATTACTTTATAATTGCATTTCCACTTGTTCATTGCTAGCACATATAAATATAGTTGATTTGTCTAGCACTGATCTTGCATCCTGTAACCTTGGTACCTGACTTTTGATGGTCTCTCTGGTGTTACCACTTTTCTTTGTCTCTCCTTTGGACATTACAAGAGAAAAGTGATCCGTGGTCCAAGTCTTTGCTTAAAACAGTGCCAGTAGCTCTTTTGTAGATTCCTTAGGAATTGCTGCACACACAACATCATCTAATCAGCATGCCTTTTTCTTGTTTTCTTGCTCATTGCAGTGACTAACTGCAATGTTGACTAAGTCCTGACAGTGGCTGTCTTTGCCTCAATTCTGTTCCCCCGGGGAAAGCAGTCAGTCTGCTTCTCACCAGGAAGGATGAGAGTACTTCAAAACAGTCTGTGGAAAAATGTCATTCAAAGGCAAGTTCGCTTTGCTGGGGAGTAACTTTGAAAGGCATGTACAGTCTGTGCGCAGTGCACACGCCCATGGACTGAAAACCCGTCACGTTCACAGACGTCCTGACATCCCCCTGCTCAGTTTGAGCAAATGATTTCTGATCATACTGTTCTCTTCTTTATTCTCTGAGGACGAATTAAATTGATTTGAGGGTGTTAAGCCACCCCGCCTTCCTGAGATAAGCCTCACTTAACCGTGAAGCTGGGGACAGGCACCGGGCAGGCACAGCGGCTTTCCACACTGGAACGTCTGAGGCTGCATCCTGCCTCCAGGTGCAGATGGGATTCCTGCTAATGCACACCTGGGAGGCGCAGCTGATGGCTCAGATGTGTGAGCTCCTGCCGCCTGCGCACGGGGTGGGGGGGTGGGGGGGGACGGGGGGGGACACGAGGGGGGGGCTGCTTTGAGCGTCTGGAGAGTGAAGCAGAATTGCTATCTCCCTCTCCCCCACTTTCAAATAAAATAAAAGTAGATAAGATTAAAACATGTGAGGCAACACCCTTTTAATCAACTTATTTCGTGGAGAATATGTGTCTGTATACGTAAGGAATGTAAGTTTGCAGGTTTTTTGTAATTTCTTTGTAGTATCTCTTTGTGATATTTCTTTGTCATTTTCTTGTGGATAAGGATAACGCTGACCTTGTAAAATAAGAAATGTTGTCTGATCCTCTGTTTTCTGCAAAAGTGCATATATTTTCATAAAAGGTTTACTAGGATTCATCAGTGAAGCCATTTGGGCCTGTACATTTCTTGGTTGGATGGTTTTAAAATTAAGAAGGCCAAGGGGCCCACCCTGTGGTGTAGAAGATTAAGCCTCCGCCTGCAGTGCTGGCATCTCATATGGGTACCAGTTCCAGCCCTGGCTGCTCCACTTCCAATCCAGCTCCTTGCTAACGCTCCTGGGAAAGCGTCGGAATATGGCTTAAGTACTTGGGCCCCTAACGTCCACGTGGGATACCTGGAGGAAGCTCCTGCTTCTGGCCTGGCCCAACTCTGGCTGTTACGGCCATCTGGGGGAATGAACCAGTAGATGGAAGATCTCAGTCTCTCTCTCTTTCTCTCTCGCTCTCCCTCTGCAAATGGCCACAATGGCTGGGTCTCCCATGCGGGTGCAGGGGCCCAAGGACTTGGGCCGTCATCTTCCACTGCTTTCCCAGGCTGGATGGGAAGTGGAGCAGCTGACTCGAACCGGCGCCCATTTGGGATGCTGGCACTACAGGCGGTGGCTTAACCCACTACGCCACAGCGCCCGGCCCCCTTTGTTGTTCTTTTAATGCCTGTAGAATCTGCAGTGATACTCCTTCTCCTTGCTACACTGGTAATTTGCTCCATTTGTTTCTCGCGTCTGCCTAGCTAAAGGTTTGTCAATGTTATTGACCATTTCAAAGAATCACTTGGTTGTTTCTTTGATCTTCTCGATTGTTTTCCTGTTTTCTACTTCATTTTTTTTCAAGCGACTGACATTCAGTCACTAAGAGTACATTTAAGATGCAGTGCTCAGCCGTGCCCTGGGGCCATTTATCCTGAGGTCCTCTCGGTACCCCCTGCAGGCTTCCTGCGTCCCTGGAGGGCCAGGTGGCTCCGCAGCCCTTCCTGTCCTCTCCGTGACCCTGGCCTTGGCCCCAGCTCAGCACCTATCCATCACCACTTCCCCTCTGCCTTATCCCTCACCCCTACTGTCTGCGCCCACCTGTGCTTCCAGAGGGAGCCTCCCGCTCCCCCAGGCTCCACCCCACACTCAGGTCTCTGGCCCCCCAGGCTTCCCAGGCGGGGAGGGTCTGTCTCACCTGCAAGGGTGCTTTCAGGAGCGTCCTGTCCCCCCTCCCTGTGCCCAGGGTGCCTCGGGGAGGGAGGGGACCACAGTGACAGCTCCAGTTCCAGAGCTGACAGCCTGAGGCCGAGGTCCTGCCCAGGGATGTGGCCGCTGCCAGGGCTGGGGCCATGAATCACCACTGCCTCCCGGGAGGAAGCAGCGATAACCCAGACCCCAGCAGGGCCACTCGGGGCCTCCTCCGTCCTGACCCCGCCCCTGCCCACCACCAGCCCCTCTGCCCTCACAGGCAGCCGCTCTTGCAAAGTCCCCCCTTACCGCGCCACGCCCCAACCTCCCATCCCAGGCCCCTCAGTCCTCCTGGCTGGCCCACCGCCCCGCCAATGCCCTGTCTACCCACGAGTGAGTGAGAACCCTGAGGTGAGACCACCACTGGATCACCCCTTTTCCCAGCACCAGCCAGCAGAGGGTCAAGCAGGGGCTCTGTTCTCAGAAACCAAGGGGGCCCCTGGAGGCCTGTCTGACCATTCCCAGGGATGCCCCAGGGGCTGGGCATGGGACACCAGAAGGTTGAGATGCCCTGGGCAGTTAGTGGACAGCCAGAGGGCAGTGGGAGCCGCAGAGGGCCCCCCGAGCTGGAGGAGGGTGGCCAAAGGAGAGGAGGTTTCCAAGATGCCTCAGAGGGCAGAGAGGAAGACAGGGGCTGCTGTGGGGTCCCAGAGGCGGGGTGGGGCCGGTCCCGCGGGCTGAGGGGGAGCAGGGCGGCGGCTGCAGCCTGGGGACCGTGAAAGCACACCGCCCCTGCACACGCCTCCCCAGATCTGCAGCGCACTCACCCGCAGGAGGGCAGGTTGGAAACTCATCAGGAGACCGTTATCAGAACTCCAGGGCACCACGTTCAGAACAGAAGAAACAGCACAAGAGGACCGTATTCCCCAGAAAACCCCTCCTGCTGGAGTCCTCACCCTGGCCGGGCTCCCGGATGCCCAGGTGGAGCACAGAGCCCCAACCCTGGATCAGCGCTCCCCACCAGGAGCAGCCCAGGCCGGAGGACCCCCAGCGCCGGGAGACATCTGTGTGCTGTTGCAAGCGTCAGGTTCCGGAGGGCCCCCAGGACGGAAGGTGACGGAAGCGACTTTTGGGGGACAGTCACGATCCGGAGCCAGCTGGGCGCTGTCGTGGTTGGTCTCTGTAATCCCACAAGCACTGGACTGTGCCCCAGCGGGGGACCCAGGGGGCCCCCTGGAGGCAGAGGCCCGCGGTCCTCCCTATGCCTAAGGGGTGTCTCTCACTCTGCAGGAGCTCCCCAGGACCTGCAGCCAGAGGCCACGCCAGGTGCGCAAGTCGCAAGTCGCGTTACTAGGCAACTGGTCGAGTTCCTAGGCAACACGTGGAAGGAATTCCCCCCTCTCCAGGGCATTAAGGTGCACGCAGCCGCTGGCGCTAGCCGGGGCGCAGGCCTGCAGGGGCCTTCGTACAGGTGGGCCCCACGCCCCTGGGCCTGGGAGCCCAGGGCCGACCACCCTCAGGCCTGGCAGGTGCGGGCCCCACCCCCCCCACCCCACTTCCGCTCGAGGGGCAGGGCGCGCGGGTCTCACGACCACAGCCGCCCATGAGGCCAGGGAGGAAGTTGAGGTCCAAGGCCACCAGAGTTGGGGAGGGTCCAGCCGGGACCCCCCGACCGCAGTGGAGCGTTCCGCACTGGCCTCGCAGCTCTGCACTTCCGCTGTCTGGTAAATAGGTTTGCGGGGCGGGAGCGAGCGTGGGTGGGGGGGGTGGGGGTGGGGGAGGTTCCGATCTTGAAGCCACAGGGGCTGGGGGTGGAGTGGGCCCCTGGGCCGGACAGTGAGTGACGAGGCCGGGCGAGGGGCCCCAGCGAGGCCGGGTGTTTACACGCGCGCTCGTCTGTTTGGGGCCTGCAAATCCGTGTCAGATGTTAATGGAACAGCGTCATTTTTCTGCCGAGGTGGCACCCCCGGGTTGTTTGGATGAGGCCGCCCAGGGCTCAGCCTGGGAGAGGCCTGGGGGGCGGAGAGCAGCCTCGCTCGGGCTGGCTCCCCGCAGCCCTGGCCCCTGCCGGGCCCCACCCCTGCCTGCTGGGTTCCTGGGGAGGGTGCCCTGGGTTGTGAGGAGAGGACTGTAGCAGGAAACTAGAAACTGGGAATGAGCCAGTGTTTAATCAAGCATTGATTCGGCCCAACGCTCGGGGTGGGGGGCAGCCACTGCCCAGGCTCCAGCCCTGCCTGGCATTCGCAGGCCTCAGCTGGCACCCAGAGCAGCTCCACAAGTGTGGGCTGCCCACCTGCAGGCTCGGAGGCCGCGGGGTGGGGGGGAGGCGCGAAGGGGCGGCTGTGCCCTGCTGACTGGCCTCAGCTCTGCAGGCCATCTCGGATGTGTGGGGGCCCTCCTCTCCACCTGGGCGTGTCCTAGGCCTCCAGATGGCAAATAAAGGAAGAGGCCCAGAGAGGGAAAGCAACCCATCCAAGGCCACACAGCATGCCAGGCCCTCTGGGCAGGGTCGCTATCCAGGAGTGGCCTGGGAGGGATGAGGACGGAAACACCTCCGAGTGATGTCAAGGCCCTCATCCCCCTCTGCAGGTGAGAAGACTGTGCAGGCCGCTGGGGCCGCACAGCTGGGCTAGGCAGAGGCAGGGTCTGGATTCCTCGGAACTGGAAGGCCCAGGCAGCTGGGCTGTGCAGAGCAGACTGGGCCAAGAGTTTGAGGAGGTGAGAGCTCCCTGTCACCCCTGGCCCTGCCACAGTGACCCTCCCCCCACTGCCTGCAGCTGGCCCTTCGGCAGGCTTGCTCTTGCCCCAGGGCCTTTGCACAGGTGGCTCCTTCTATGGAACGTTCAGGGAACTGGGGATCTTGGGGCCCTGATCAACCGTGGGCTCCTTAGGGACCTCCCAGGCCAGGCTGGGAGAGTGACCCAGCCTTCTCCCTTCCACTGGGTGAGGCTTAGGGAAGGTAGTAAGTGCCAAGCCAGTGTGTGACAGCTTATAGCAGGCACTCAGGGATTGGGGCCACACTGGTCCCACTGTGGCTGCAGGAAAAGCCCGGTGTGTTTAATGCCTTCCATCTGAATGCCCCCCCCCCCATCTTTTTAAAGATTTATTTATTTGAAAGAGTTACAGAGAGGGGAAACAGAGAGAGAGAGACAGAGACAGAGACAGAGATCTTCCAACTCCAGATGGCCAGGGCTGGGCCAGACTGAAGCCAGGAGCCAGGAGCCAAAAGCTCCATCTGGGTCTCCTACAGGGGTTGCGGGCCCCAAGCACTCGGGCCACCCTCTGCTGCTTTCCCAGCGTATTAGCAGGAAGCTGGATCAGAAGTGGAGCAGCCAGGACAGGAACTGGTGCCCATATGGGGTGTCAGTGACGCAATGGCGGCTTTACCCACTACACTGCAGCGCCGGCGCCTCTGTGTCTCTCCTCACACTTGATCTTAGCCAAAAGGCCGAGCAGCGATTGTGTCTCTCATCACTGGGAACTGTGACTGCGAACACTGCTGTCAAGACGGCTGGGAACACAGCATAGATTTCTAAATCAGCATCTGGTTTTAAACCCTGGGTGGGGAGTGCTCTTGGGTCTCCCTCCCATACCCCAGCTGGCCTCTCAGGACCATGGAGGATGAGGGCAGGGGCTCTTACAGCCACGTGTCCGAGACAAGCCTGCCTCAGTGCCTTCCCCCCGCCTCCCTGTAAAATGGGCTCCCTGCCCAGAGCTCCACAGTGTCTGGGGTGTGTGCAGGGCCCAGGCCAGGCTGGGGAAGGCAAACATAGGAACCCGGAGGGCAGTGGGCGACCCCTTCATGATGGAGAGGGGAGCCTGGGGTGAGGATGGTGCCGGGCGCCCTGTAGTAAGCTTTGGGTACCTGCCGCTGGGCTCAGCCCCTGCTCTGGCCAGCCTTAGAAAGGGGTGTACTTCTCCCCACCCCAGGCCCTTTGCACCTGCGCCACTTCTGCAGGCTGTGGGAGTTGGCTCCTGGCCACCATCTGCAGGGGTGGGCTTACCCCCAGTCCACCAGCCATCTGCCTGGAGGCCAAACAAGCCCCCCCCCCCACATCAGTACAATAGTCCTGAGCCAACGAGATAACGCGGGCCTGGTGCTTAAAACGGATCACGGCTAAGGCAGTTCTATTTTTCTGTCTCACTCCCAACATTCACAGCATGCTTATACTTTCATTCTTTCTGCCTTTAGTCCCCCTGAGCCATAAGGCTCCTCATCCCAGCCCCAGGCATGTAATACCTCTTGCGATTGTCCACCCTGTTCCCAGCCCTGCCCTGCCCCCTGGTGTTCGTTCTGGGAAGTGCCCCCCAGGCTCACGAGTTACAGCCCCTTGCTGCCAACCACAGGTTCAGACAGCTTCAGGACTTGGGCACCTGGCAGGTGGGGTGTAGAGCAGACGGAGCTGCCTGCATTGCTGAGCTCCCTGGCAGGCAGGGGGAGGATGGGCGTGTGAAAAGGGGTGGGGAGCTCTTGTATGTGGCCCATTTGCCCACAGTGTGGGCAGCCCCTGCCCCGCCCTGAGCCCTGCTCTGAGTCGACCCTAGGCCCTCCTCTCAGCCTGCAAACCCAACTGACCTCAGCGTCTTGGCTCCAAGGGGCTGCCCAGGCTGCCTTCCCCTCGGCGGTGTCACCCACACCCTGCCCCGCGGCACAGGGGGCTCTGGGGCCTTGGTAGGGGAGCACGCCAGGACATGTAGGATGCCTTCCTGCAGGAAGCTAACCCCACAGTGCTGGGCACTCAGGAGCCAACTGTGGGCTCCGACCAGCTTGCTGGGCTGGCCGCTCAGTTGGACGGGGTTGCGGGAAGAAACACCTCAGCCCCTCCGAGGCCGGCGCAGAGACCCACCCTGCTGCTGCCCGGCGGCGCCCTGGGCAGCCCTCCTCCTGGTGGGCGCTCCAGAACCCGGCCGTGCATCCTGGGCCCCCAGTGCTGTCCCAGCGGGGTGGGCAGACCAGTGGCGCGGTCCCCCACCATGAGAGGGCTGAGCAGCGATGGCGAGTGCGGGCTGTGCCTGGTGCGCTGGGTCCCGTCCTCCAGTCCAGGCTGCCTGAATGTGGACAGGGCCTGGGCAGAGGCCCAAGGGTCGCTGTTCTCTGGATCTCTGCGTGCCAGAGGGTGCAGCTCTGGGATTGGGGCCCCATCCCAGCCTGCGCACCCGTGGGGTCTAACTGGACCCAGGAAGGCAGGAGCCGAGCCCTGAGTGCCAAGTCCCGGGACTCCTCGTGCTGGCTCCCAGAGGTGGACGACGAAGCCCGAATGAAGAAGGGGTCCAGGCTGTCTGCGAGAATCTAGAGCGCTGCCCCATTGAGGCTGTCTTGGACAGAGCTGGGGCCTGCCTGAGCCCGGCCTTTGGGTGCCCACCTGCTGTGGGCCTCAGCCACCCAGCCTCACTGGCAGGGAACTGTGATCCGCAGGAGGGCCCCGGTCAGGGACCCCCACCGCACCTGCTACAGGCACACATGCACTGGGCCAGGAGCCACAGGCTGGCACGAGGCAGGGCAGGACAGGGGCCCCAACCCTGCTGCACACAGGATCCCAGCCGCAGGCCCGGCACAGTGGGCTCCGTCCACGGTCTCCCTCAGGAAGCCTGTTTCTAGGCTTAGCTCAGGGTCCAACCCGGCCCAGCTACCTGCAGACGGGTGACCTTACATGGAAGTAGGAGCCTTCCTCACGCCCAGCGCCCATCCCCATGTGTGTGCGGGCACAGGCACCAGGGCTGGGGGGCAGCGCACTTCTGCTGAGGCTGCCAGGCCGACCACGGGTGCCATCACCAGCGCTGACACGGTGTGAGCAGCCCATGGTGACTGTGGCTGGCCCGCCTACCGTTGTTAGCATTGTCATCAGTCCCCACCTGCTCCGCCCCCACCAGAGAACCACCTGTGTCCCAGCAGCCCCACCCACTGCAACCAGGAACTGTCACCTGGCCCCCATGCTGGACACCCTCCCTTGTCCCCTTATCATTCCCATGCGTCTGTCGGGGGCCAGGGCCGCGCCCGTTGATTTGTCGTGACGAACCCTGCACCTCTGGGTGCCCTCTGAGGGGGGGGGGGTCTGGCCCCATGCTGGGTGGGTGCACCTGCGCGTGTGCCCTGGACTCGGCCAAGCCAGGCACCTGTGAGTAAGAAGGCTCCAGGAGCCCCCTGAGGATGCTCGTGGGGCTGAGACTGGCAGAGCCAGGGTCTCAAGGAGCACCCAGCCCTGGGAGTCGGCTCGGGGCACTGCAGGTTTGGGGGGCCACCCGAGGCTTGCCGTGGGGAATGCCGGTGGCCTGGCCCCCACCCCCCATGCCGTCCCCCCACCACGACGTGAGATGAAGGCCAAGGAGGCAGAAATGACACAGACATGGTTCTGTACAAAACCTGAAATATTTTTACTTTTTTAAAACTTTGGTCTAAGTTGCCTTAGACCTCATGGACTCGATACAAGAGTAATATGAATCGGGAAATAAAACACTTTAATAGCCACGATAAACTTTGTTAGAAATGTACATGTTGCCAAAATAATAATAATAAAATTAAAAAGAGAGAGAGAGACCAGCTTGGTGCCTGGGTTCGATTATATAAATGCTCATCAAGGACGGGGACGCGGATTCCGAGCAGGCCTGGGGCCCGCGGGTCCCCCTCTCTCAGCCTCGGGCCCTGGACCCCGCCGCGCCTCCCCGGACCAGTGGGAGTGGGGAAGGCTTCCGCCAAGCTGCTGCTCCCATGGACAGAACATCAGGTGATGGGTATATAAACAAAGCTCATAAGAAATGTACAAATATAAAAAGCTACAAACATTAATAAATTACAGCATCACAAAACACGGAAACACTTCACAAGGTGCTAGTAAAATAACTGTATCCCCACCCCTCATCATACAAGAAGGAAAACGAAGAGCTGGTATAGAGTCGAAGTCATCTTGACGTGGGCGCGGCGGGCCCCGCACGGCCGCCTCGCGCCTGCGGGGCAGCGGCTGCAGACGGCACTTGTTTTTCAGGCAATACCTTAGTTCCTAAAAGAAAAATGACAGTGACGGGAACGGAAGGAAAGAAAGAGCGAGGGCAGAAGCGTCGGAACCCACTGTCCATCAGACTCGGCAAAAAACTCGTATAAATGTTAATGGAGGACTCTCTAGAAAGAAACCCCTAAAGATACTTTTACTCTTATAAAAAAGAAGTTATTTAAAAAGCTATTTACACGCTACATTCTATGAAAAATATGCTTCAGGGAATACATCTAAAATGAAAATACAGGATTGCCTGAGAAACAAATCAGCCACTCTGTGTCGCCGGGCAGACGCGCCACCCGGGGACGACCCACGCTCGCCACGCACACGAGGGCCGCGTTCCGACTGCGAAGTGCTTCTCTGGAGCATCGCTGGCAGGGCTGGCGGGGGACCCTCCCCGTGGCTTAGCCTGGGTCCCCCGGACCCAAAGACGTGGCCGAGCCCCCGCCCTTCCCTTTCCACACGGCTCTCTGGCTCCCTAACACACCGACCTGGCTGTCAGTCCCAGCTGCGCCCGAAGAATGCCCCCTGGGCATTCGGGGCACGAGGCCCACCACACGGCCTGCCGCGGCCAGCCGGGGAACGCAGGGCACACCTCTCCTCGCTGGCCAAGTGCTCTCCGCACTTGTCTGAGAACCACTCGGGAAGGCAAGGGAAGGGAGGCACATCCATGCCCCACCTGCTCCTCCTCCTCTCTGTGTTCTTGGCCTCATTTTTTTAAGCCCCTGGAGGCTACCAGCCTGTGGCCAGCTCACGCTCTGGGGCTGGTGAGCATTGGCTCACTCTGCCTTCCTGGAAGGACTCACGCTCCCAGCAGAGCTGCGGAGGCCCCTGCAATCACACCCACACTCAGGGGTGCCCGGAATGGTCCTCCTCCTGGCAGGGCTGCTGTTCAGGAACTGGTCACTCTAAGCAACTTGAGAAAGGACGTCCGTATTCAAACCGCGGGACGGCCGGGCTCGGCTCCCTCCCGCCTGCTCCGGGACACACGTTCGTTTGGGGGAGTGGTGGCTGGGAGGAGGCAAGGCCCCCCCACCCCTGGGCAAGGCAGCTTGGCCACCCTCCTGGGGGGCGATGGTTCAGCGGGGCTCCAGGGGTCCTGAGCGGAGCAGAAGGCTCCTGGTTTTCCAAGCTTTAAAGGAGCAGCTTCCCATTCCGATGAATTTTCAAAATCTTCCCAAGCCTCTGTTTGGCGGTGGCCATGCCCTTTTTTGTACGTTTTCCTACAGAGAGATGAGGGGCAGGGACACGAAAAGGAAGATGAGTGAGGGGCGGCACGCAGCCCCTCGCCCGCACCCTCTCCAGAGGCTGCACCTACGGCCCGTAAGAGCGGCTGGACTCAGGCTCAGGTCGGCGTTCATGGAACACGAGGCCACCCCGGGCCCCCACCCCCTGCATCGCGGCCACCTGGAGCCACGCCAGTGACCACACCAGGCTCTCGATCTAGGGGGTGGACTGGGGCAGGAGAGGGAAGACACAGCGAGGCTGCAGGGCCTCTGTGGCCAGGTTCCTCTGCCCCCCACCCACACAGAGGGACCCTGGGCCTGGGTCAGCCTGGCTCACCGCAGGCCACCCCCAGCAGCACTAGACTGTGTCAGGCCCAGAGCTGAGGACCTGGACAGCTGTGCCATAACCAGGGTCCCCGGCCCGGCCCCATCCATCCATCTCTATCATACACAGATGAGGCACATCCCCTGGCAGGCCAGCCGTAGACACGCAGGTGCTACACTGCGGGGCACGCAGCTGCTCAGTGAGCACTGCCCTGGACCACGGCATCTGCCGCCCCAGGCCCAGAACCACCCCCGCTGGAGCGCCGTCCCCTCCCGGGGAACAGGGCTGTGACGGGGAGGGCGGGCAGGACGCTACCTTTGGCAGCGGTGCTGTTGTTGGGGGGCGAAGCCGAGGGCCGCCTCTGGGTGAGGAAGACGCCGGGTGCCATGGGCTGGGAGGCGCGGCCACCCTGGGCCCCGGCGAAGGCGCCAGCCGCCGTGTACTCGTGGTCAGTCAGGCTGCTGCTGTGGGACTCGGGCGGGGGCTCGGGCGAGCTGCCCTCCTGCGAGGCCTGGCTGCTAGCCGTGCTGGTGGAGGCCGGCGTGGTGGAGGCTGGCGTGGTGGAGGCCGGCGTGGTGGAGGCCGGCGTGGCGGAGGCCGGTGTGGCGGAGGCCGGTGTGGCCGAGGCCGGCATGGCCGAGGCCGGCGTGGCGGAGGCTGGCGTGGCCGAGGCCAGCGTGGTGGAGGCCAGCGTGGTGGAGGCGGAGGCAGCGTTAGGAGTCAGCTTCCTCTTGGCGCTCTTCCTCTTCTTGCTTTTCTGCTCCTCCTTTGAACAAGGCGCGCAGGTGTGTTACCTGCGGGAGGCCTGGAAACCCCCACTATCGCCGGGACAGGGCGGACCCCTCCCGGGCCCACACGTCTGGCCATCGTGAGCTCAGTCTGCCAGCTTTGGCTCCCGGCGCACCCCTGCCCAGCGGCAGGGGGAGGTGGGGGGGCGCGCCTCTCAGATCCTGTTAACCTCCCTGAGCCCGGTCCAGGGGATGCCTGAGGCTCAGGACCTCCCCTTCCTCAGCAAGAAGGAGCTGGAGGCAAACAAGACGGCGCTGGGGAGGAAGCTGGCTGCCGCCCCAGCAGAGGATGCCGGCCAGGGGCGCGTAGAGGCCTCAAGGCCCCCGCGTCGAAGAACAGCCCACCCTCAGCAAGAGGCACCTGCCCAGACTCAGGGTTCCAGGCCTCCGAGTCTGGCTGCCTGCTCCCCACTCACAGGAATCAGAGGCCCAGAAGAACAGGCCACTCTGTCATCAAGCAGCCCCAGGTCCTCTGCAGCCCGCAGCCTGGGTGGCCCGTGCCCGGGGGCGCCTGAGCCCAGGGGGGCACGATGGGACCTGGCCTCTGGGTGTCACCCACCTCAGCTCCTCCTCACCTGCTGGGACAGCTTGGCTGCGGCGGCCGCCAGCCCGGTCTCAATAGAGGCCACTCTGGTCCCCTCGCGTACGGGCCTGTCCTGTCTCGGCACTGACGGGCCGACCCTCGCTGTGGAAAAGAGAAGCCCCTCAAGCCATCAGCCACGGCCCATACCCGCCTCGTGGCCTGCACCCACCCCGCCTGTCCTGTCCCAGAGTCACAAGCATCTCAGCCTGGCCATCCAAGCAGACAGGTGCCACCCTGGTGTCTCCCTGGGGCAGAGGCCAGACGTGCAGCAAGATGGCAAAGGGCAGGCCCCCCCCCCGGGGGGGGGGCATGTGGAAGGAGGACAGAGCCCCACCCCACTGGCCACGGCGGCAGGCATCCCACAGCCCCATAAAGCGGGCTTGGGGGTGGGGTGCCAGGCACAAAGCTACGCCGGGTAGAGCCCCTCCCAGGAGGAACCCAGAGAGGAGGGGTGAGGCGAAGCTGGGCCCATCCTCCCCTGCAGCCCTGGAGGCACACGCCTGCCCTGGCTCTACCTGTGGGGCTGTAGGGGGCGTCGTCAGAGCCTTTCCTCTTCTTCGACCGGGACTTGAAGACGGGGTTGTCTTCGTCAGACTCCAGGGAGGGGTACACTGAGGGAGGCAGAGGGAAGGCGGGGCGCTGAGCCGCTGGGCGTGGCCACGGGGGCGGGGAGCTGCAGGAGCCAGCAGCCCTTCTTGACCAGTGGCCCCAGGCCGGTCCTCAGGGCCACGGGTGGCTGTGCCACATCACTGGGGACAGAAGCTACCCAAGTGAGGATTACCCTGCTCAGAGCCCGTCCACAGGGGCTGGGCCTCACCAAACGGCGGGGCACCTGCACCCTGCCCAGCAGTCGTGCCCGCCCCCCAGGGCTGCTGTCCACACCACTGTCCACAGAGCGGAGACCCAGAGGCCTGGTCACGGAGGCAGCTGCAGCACACAGAGGGAAGCCAGGGAGGTGCAGGCCCCGGGTCCCAGGAAAGGCTCTGTGTGGGGAGCAGTCTCGGCGGCTATCAAAGGAAATCGTGTCCAGCGTCCATGGCGCAGGGCCTGCCTGGCGGGAGCGGTTCAACTCAGGGAGCTGCCAGCGACCCGCTCTGAGCCGGGCGCAGCCCTCTAGCGCCAAGGCTCGCCAAGGACCCCCGGGAGCTAAGACAGCGTGAAACAGAAGTTGGCTTCGCTGTCAGTGTGTTTGTCGGAGCAGGGGGGGCCCCACCACGAAGACCCAATCTGTCCACCAGATGTGGGGCAGGGCCAGCGGGAGGCGTCTCCCGGGGACAGTAGGATAAACATGTAGCTCTCCCAGTCACAGCAGCCTTGGGATGGCTGAGGTCCAGCCTCTGGCCATGGGAACAGGTGTTGGAGGTGGCCCCCGGATGAAGTGAGCCATAGCACACCCAGCCTTGGGAAGCAGAGCCTGGGCCAGCTTCTCACCAACGGCTGCAACGTCCCCCTTGCAGCCGGAGCAGCTCCCCTTAGCGGGAGCCGGGAACTCCCAGCCTACTTCCCGTGTGGCCCCAGGGTTTCTCCACCTTACAGAGACCGACAGGCTGGATGGACAGGGTGTCGGCAGGCCCTCTGAAGGCCAACTGTGCGGTGACCTGCAGCCCAGCAACCACTCGCCTGGGACAGAGCCAGGCAGCACGCGAGCACTGGCCCCCGGCGGGAACCCACGCACACATGTTCACAGACGGCTATTCATGACAGGCCAGAGCAGAAGCAACCCGCGCGTCCACCGGCACGCAGACAGGTTAACAACCGCGGAGCATTAGTCAGCCTTATAAAAGGAAGGGATTGGGGCTGGCACTGTGGCCTGGTGGGTAAAGCCACCGCCTGCAGTGCCGATATCCCATATGGGTGCCGGTTCGAGTCCCGGCTGTTCCTCTTCCAATCCAGCTCTCTGCTATGGCCTGGGAAAGCAGTGGTAGATGGCCCAAAAGTTGGGGCCCCTGCACTCATGTGGGAGATCTGGAAGAAGCTCCTGGTTTGGGATCAGCCCAGCTCCAGCTGTTGCGGCCATTTGGGGAATGAACCAGCGGTTGAAGGATCTCTCAGGGAGGGAGAGAGGGAGGGATGGAGGGAGGGAGGGGTTCTGACACTGTGATAGCCCAGATGAACCTTGAGGACATGATGCCAAGGGAAATCTATGAAATGTCCCGAACAGGCAAACCCACAGACAGAGAGCGGAGCAGTGGTTCCCAGGGGCTGGGGCGAGGCGATGGGGCACAGGGCTTCCTGCCCCGGCGGACTGCGGCCTCGGCTGCACGCGCCAGCTCCCTGAGGGCACGCTTTCCCATGACAGACCTCACAGCAGTGAACCGCAAAATGAAGGCAGGCCCATGCCACCCCGCCGCCCCAGGCCCCAGGGCAAGCGGCCACCCGTGCCGTGACGCTCACCATAGTCCGAGTCCTTGAAGCAGGCATCCAGGTGGTCCTGCTCCTCCTCGTAGTCGTCCAGGTCCACGCTGTTCTTGGCGGGCCTCTTCAGCAGCCGCTTGCCTGCACCCTTGCCACCGCCACCCCCGTTCTTCCGGGTGCCGTGGGCCCCCAGCGAGCTGCCCTTGGCCTGGCCAGCGCCCCACGTGGTCTGCAGGCAGGAGTCGGAGGCCTGCAGGTTGGCCATGGACAGCATTCCCTGAATGGCTTCCTGTGTGCTGGGGGAGGCCGGGGGCTGGCTGGGGGCACAGGGAGACAGGCACTCAGCCCTCGGCCACGGCCCACAGCCCAAGGCCCAGCAGAGGGCACAGAGTGGCAAGGGTGGCCAAGGGCTGATCATCTCCCCATGGGAAAGGCCAGCTGTGCCCCTCCACTCACCTCCCCATACACTCATGAGGAAGGCTGAAGGCCCGGGCAGGTCAGGAGGCCGAGGACAGCGGGGCTTCCCCCGCCCCATGCTCAGCTGTGAAGAGATTCAGCCACCTCCTTCCATGCCCTTAAGTGGGCTCTGCACAGCCCTACACTCCCACATCCACCCTGCACCTCTCTCCCCAGTGCAGGGTGTGCCCCCCCTCCCCTCCCAGGACACCTGTCAGCCACTGCCCTGAATTGACAGCAGGACGGCCTTCCCTTGCCAGGGGACCCCACTTCTCCATGCCCACCCTTGTGGCCTCCCTGGACGGGCACAGTTGCCGCTTGGCTCAGTCCAAGATCTCCGGCGGCACCAGAATCCCAGGCTTTCTCGTGGTCACCCAACCGCCAATCCCACAGAGGCTGCCCTGGGGCTCGGGCTGTGTCCTCAGCCCCGGCCCCAGCCCCAGGCCTGCACCTCCTCCCCAGGCGGCACTGGCTCCCTGCCTCCCAGAAGGGGCTTCTGAAACACCCAGGGTGTGACAGGCTTGCCTGGATCCCGGAGGGCTGGACAAGGTGGTCACTGTCACCTCACACAGCCAGTGCCCAGTGTTGCCTCAAGGCCGTCCACAGGGGCCTCCCCTCCAGGCCCCCAGAGCTGCCCACACGGTCCAGCCCCAGCCTCTTCATGAGGCCCTGCCCCCACCCTGGCTCACCTGCGCAGCTCACAACAAATGGCTGATGGGTCAGGGGTCCCCCTGGACTCCCAGGCCATGTGCAGCCCCACAGCCTCCCACACTGCCACACGGGCCTGGCCTTCAGCATCCTTTCTGGGCCGCATCCTTGCCCACCGCCTTGTGGCCCCAGCCCTGGCCAAAGACGGACAAGACAGCCAACCCCAGCCTTCAGGGAAGACCCAGTCGCACTGTCACTGTGTCCAGCACTCCAGGAACCAGACTCAGGCACACAAGACGCCTGCCATCTCCTCCCTCCACTCTGGGCCTGCCCCTCCCAGCACTCCTTTGGTACCACCCCTACTATGTCCAAGAAGTGGCCAGAGCATTGTTAGTGAAACCATGAGATGAGGGTAAGTGAGAGATGAACGCATGGCAGGCCCAGGCCCCCTGGGAGTGCACGTGGGTGCTGCGTGGACTTGTACACCCATGCCCTTTGCTGGAGGCAGGGTGTGTGGGAGGTGAGAGGGGAGGCCAAGGCAGCCGCAGGGGCTGTCCACCATCAGCAGACACACACAGGAGCCCAGGCAAGAGGGTTCCCAACATGCAGGCACTGCCACCAGGCGGCCAGGAGATGAGGCTGTCCCCAGTGAACACAGCTCTCCTGTGGCTGGCCATGCCAGCTTGTCCAGAGCTGTCTCTGAGGGCCAACACTGACTGAGGTCCAGACTCATTGGCCCTCTGAGGGTCCCATGGATGAGGAGAGGCTGCACTGTGAGCCTGGGGAGGGGGGATGCAGCCAAGTTCAGTCGCTGCCCACCAGCCAAAGCCACGAACACAGGAAAATCAAGTCTGGCAAGGCAGCCCGCAGAGTCCCTGGAGGCCCATGGTACCTGGGCCGCAGTGCTGTGGAGCAGGGAGCACGGGCAGCTCACCCCACATGGCCTGCACCAGGCCCCTGACGCTCCAGCCTGCCGGGCCCAGACAGACAGGAGGGCGGGGCCTGCAGCCAGCCTGGAGTGGGGGGCGGGGGGGCGCCAGGACACCCACCACGCAGGTCCCACACAAAAAGCGCGCTGCCACCCATGCCATGTAAGTGACCTGGGGGCGGGCCCGTCTGTCCACGCGGTCGCAGGCGAATCAGTGGGCAAAGCTTAACCAGTTGGCGTAGAAAATAATACTTTAATCCTCCAATTATCATACCAAAATCCTCTCCTTTTCTCTCTCCAGCGGTAAACACTAAGCAAACGATCCTCGAGAAATTAGCATATTTTCCTCAGCTGTTCTTCCCCAAACAGTCAGTACTCAAAACAGAGCAAATGGACCATCAAAAACTGACCGACGCTCCAAATGGGAGACTTGGGAGAGGAACTGCCCGCGGCGGCGCGGGGGCCAGCCGGCTGCAGAGGCCCCAGTAGGCACGCGTGTGCACGTGTGTGGGCACACACTGGCGCTGCACAGCGCGCTCCTCTGGACACACGCACAGGACCTGGCAGCTCGGGGCTTCTCCTTAGCACACAGGCCAGCCCCTTCCTGGCTCTCATTTACAGCCAGGGTCCCCGACCTGACCCTTGCAAGACCCCCTGGTGCCCAGCCAGGTACCCAGACCTATTTGCCGCCAACATGGATGGGTGGCCCCAGACGCCCTAGCCCCACAGTGGCCGGCATGGCGGTGTCAGCTGGCACACACTTCCTACCCAAGACATGGACCCCGACACGTGGAGCCGTGCCCAGTGAGGGCCACAGCTTGGGCAGGGGGTGGGGCAGGCGCTCACAGCCAGACATCACCTGGGGGGCACAAGCACCTCTCTACCAGGTCACAGGGAATGCACACATGGAATCTGTCATGCACACAGGGAATCCGTCCCCCCCAAGGCACTGGGGGTTCCTCCGCTCATGCTGCAGTCCCATTAAAACAGAGTGCCTATGGGGCTGGTGCTGTGGCGCAGCTCGTAAAGCCACTGCCTGCAGTGCCGGCATCCCACACTAGCACCAGTTTGAGACCCGGCTGCTCCACTTCCAATCCAGCTCTCTGCTGTGGCCTGGGAAAGCAGTGGAGGATGGCCCAAGTGCTTGGGCCCCTGCACCCACGTAGGAGACCCGGAAGAGGCTCCTGGCTCCTGGCTTTGGATCAGCCCAGCTCCAGCCATTGCAGCCATTTGGGGAGTGAACCAGCAGATGAAGACCTCTCTCTCTATTTATTTCAAATAAATAAATAAATCTTAAAAAAAAAAAAAAAAAGAGTGCTGACAGCTGGCTATGAAATAAAACACGGCCAATTGAGTCAGCCAGAGCTCCTCTCAATCACCCTTAGTCCGCCCCTCTGTCATCTAAGAGTGGCCTCAGCCCACCCTGAGCAGTCCTCGGGGCTGTGCTGAGCTGTCGGTCGCGCAGCCCCGGATTACCCACCTTGCAAAGTGCAGAGGCTTGGGGCAGCCACCTGGCAGGCCCCGTGGGCCCTGTCTTCCACAGGCTGAGGCGCTCCCGTCACACAAGGACCCACGTCAACACCCTGGAGACCCCAGGCGTGGGCTCAAGAACCACATGGAGGTCTAGGCCTGCCTCTGCTGTGCACTGGGGATCTGTACCTGGGGAATGCCACTCCCCATGGTGGCTGGGGTCCCCATGTGCACCCAGCGGGGGGCTTCGAAGGCATGTGTAGACCCACCCCCTCAGGCACTGGTCTGCGGCACTCAAGTGGAATCCCCTTATGATTCTCATGTAACAAAACGAGGTCACAGTGATGAAAACAAAAACAGACACCCGTGACCTTCCTGGGACTGCTTTGAGAGCCAGAAGCCCTAGCTCTCCTTGCACACAATGCCCAGTGGGATGCTGGCCAGGCCAGCACCTCTGTCCTCTGGGAGCTTTGCCCGGGCCCCAGCCAGCTCAGCCCCTGCTGGCCCCAGCCCCGCAGCCCGAGGGCCAGTCTTGCACCTGCCAGACGTGGCCAGGGCCCACCTGTTGGGGTTGTACTCGAGCGCCCCGACCTCCTCGCTGGCCTGCAGCAGGTCCAGGATGCCGGCCGCAGAGCCCCCGCTCTCCTTCTTGGCTTTGGCATTGCGGCCGGGCTTGGTGTCCGTGTCGATGTGCAGCGAGCCCTCGTCTGACGAGTCATCACTCTGCTGCGAGGCACAGAGCAGCCAGTCAGCGGGGCTCCCGGGACGGAAGGGGGCTCCTTCCTCCCTTCAGGCACGCCAAGGGCCCCTCAGAGCCCCGCCCTCCAATGAGCACAGGCTGGGTGGCTCACCTTGTACACGGTGGAGTCCAGCTTTGGCTTCGTGGTGGGCGCGGGCAGCACCTCCTTCTTATCCAGCAAGACTGCGAGCAGAGCAGACGGCGTCTGGCACTGGCCCCTGGTGGCCCGGCCCCCTCCCCCCAGGCCCCGCTGCACTCACAGGACAAGTCCCTTTTTGGGGCATTCTTCTTCCTCCTGATGGGGAACTCGTCGATCTTGAGCTCCCCATCGTCTGACACGTACTCGTACTCATCCCGCACGGGCTTGGGCTGGTCCTCCTTGAAGTTCTGCAAGGCCCCGAACACCCCAGGGCTCGTCGGGGGCCGCACCGGCTTGGAGCTAGGGCAGCAGAAGGCGGTGAGTCAGCGGGCGCCCATGTGGCCCAAGGCCAGCGCGTGGGCAGGATGGCCCTAGGGACCCCGGCTGGGGGCAAGTGTCACGCTGCCCCTGCCTGCTCAGGGCTTCGGGAGCTCACCCAGCCCCAGCCCCATAGCCCACTCTCGGATGCCGTGTTCCCTGAGCGTGGCCCTGAAGCAGCCCGCGTGGCACAGAGAAAACCCTTCCCTGGACGGTGTAAGTGCACGAGCCTCTGCCCCACTGTCCAGGGCCGCAATGGGCATGGGCCTCCAGCCAGCGGCTCGGATATCCTGACACGTGCTGAAACCAGCCTCACACAGCAATGGGATCCAACCTGCCTGGTTTTTTTTTTCTTTTTTTCCCCTCGCACTGCTATTTTAGAAAAACAAATTCATGGCCAGGGCCAAAGCATAGACACAGTGATCTAAGAGCCGTGTAATCCGTCTCCCTGCGGGGCCAGGCAGAGCTCCCGCAGACAGGCGTGCCCACGCACTCAGCCTGCGAGCACTCGGCCTTGGCCTCCGCGAGGGCTGCAGGACAGCTTCCCTCCCAAGGGCAGGGACAGCAGGCCCAGGCAGAGATGTCCGGTGCTTCCAACAGACACAGCTCCCATTGGGAGCCCGGGGAGCCACAGCTGTCTGGTCGGCACTGGGGACAGGGTGGTGGCGGGGCCGTGTGTGTGCACGGTCGGAGAGCCACCTGCAGCTCTCTCCTCCTGTTTTACACTCTCAGCAGCACTGTCAACGACCTGATGCCATCTGGGAGCCTTCCCGGGACCCGGATGCAGAGCTTTGGATAAAGCAAGTGACACGCTCGAGGCTCGAGACGTGTGGTAACGTGTTGGGCACTGCCTAAAACCTCCATTACAACATGACGGATGTCCGAGGGGTGTGTCTGCAGCTGCCGCGGTTAAGCCACGTAAGATCAGACCACCGGCAGGGATAGGTCCGCTTTGGTTCTGGACACGTGACAGTGCGTGATCCCTATACTTTGCTTAAGATGCCCCTGTGCGTGGTCCACCCATGCCTGCATGACCTTTTCGCTGACTGGCTCCCTACTGCGCATGTGTTTCGTAAGCTTTATAAGCCTGCACACTTCCTCAATAAAGTGATTCCTGCTTCAACAGAACTCACGGGTGCTTGTGGTGTGTTTGACCCGTCGACCTTACCTCTCCCATTCACCTTGTCGGGGAGTGTCTGTACTGTCCCCTGCTGGTCAGCGGTCAGCTTTGGGCTTGAGACCCCGACAGTAACGGGGCCCCGCCGATCAGACCCACACACGTTTGGCTTCTGCTGGGACCCCGCCCCTTTCCGCACTCTCTCAGGCCCTGCTTCCTGTTTCTCCAGCACCCAGAAAGGGAAACTGAGGCCAGGCCAGGGAAAGTGGCCACCACTTCCCCAGGGACATGACTCAGCAAGCGACCACATGGGGAACATCTCAGTGGGACTGGGGGCCAGCTCACGTGTCCTAAGCCCTGCCTGGCAGGTGTGCCACTCCTAGAATGCTGTCCATCACTCAACTCGGCACCTCCTCCCTCCTCCTAGAAGTCCTCCTGACTCCCATATGAATCCTTCTCTAGGGCACTTGTCACAGTCATAACTTTAGGTGGATTTATCAGATTACTAAGTTCACTCTGCCGCCCTCACTGGCCACTGGGCACCAAGAGCCAAGGCCATGCCCATGTCCTCAGCACCAGCCCACAACTGCTCAGCAAACATCTGTGGAGTCACCCACACTCCCCCTGCCAGGTGCTGTGCCTCCCACAGGCGGCCTCCTTCCAGCCCACCCCCAGTGCTGCTGTCCCCGCCTGCCCTGCAGAGGCCCATGCAGCTCTCCCAGGATCTGCACCAGACCAAGGGTCCCAGGGCACAGATGCTACCAGCTCATAGGAAGGGGCCTTGCCGGGGAACCCAAATTCTCAGGTGTGTGTGCCCTGTGCTCTGTGTGTGTATGTGTGCGATGCAGTGTGTAGTGGGAATGCAGGTGGTATGTATGTGCACAGTGTGGTGTGTGGTGCAGTGTGTGTGCGTGTGGTATTTGGAATATGGGTGCAGTGTGTGATGTGTGTGCTGTGTATATGGTGTGTGTGCACTGTGGGGTGTGTAGCCTGTGGGGTGTGTATGTGTGCACTGTGGGGTGTGTAACCTGTGGGTATGTGTGCACTGTGCAGTGTGTAGCCTGTGTGGGATGTGTAGCCTGTGGGTGTGTATGTGTGCACTGTGCAGTGCCTGCAGTCTCCCGTCCCACCTGCACCCTCACGTACCCCAGGAGTTTCTTGTTGGAGAAAGAAAAGGAGAACTTGTCCTTGTTCCCAGCCACGGGCGGCTTCTCCAGCTTCTGCTCCTCCTCCATCTTCAGCAAGGAGTCAGGTTTGCTGTTCTGAAAACAAGACCAAGCCTGAGCGCTGACCGCACGCCGAGGCGGAAGGCTGCCCATGGCTCTGCTGGCTGCCTGGGCCACTGTGGGGCACTCCAGAGCTGCACCCCACAGACTCAGCAGCCACTGCAGCCCCAGGGCCTGCAGCACTGGCCCTCAGCACCACCCAGCCCAGGGAAGCACGAGCCAGGGCACGGACAGCAGCCGGGGAAGGGAACAGCCATCAACACAGAGGGTAGCGTGCTGGGTCTCCTGCAGCCTCGCAGACACGGGAGAAGGCGGCCAGCACAGACACCCCCTGGCACTGCCTCCTGGGAACGGGCCGACAAGCCCGCATGCACACGCACACACAGGGCCTCGCAGGCTGACATCACACACACGTGCACACACACAGTGCCCCGCAGGCTGACATCACACACACACACAGGGCCTTGCAGGCTATCACACACACACACAGGGCCTCGCAGGCTGACATCACACATGCGTGCACGTGTGCATGTCTCACCTTGTACTTCCACTTGGCCTCCGACTTGCTCTTCGTTTGCTCTCGGACTTCCAGCCTCTCCACGTCGTTCTGCGTGTGGACTGTGTCTTTGTTGGGCACACTCAGGACGCTCTTTGTGGCCTGGAAAAGAGAGCGGCAGTGACCCAGATGCAGATTTGGGAGGGAGACAGGACTCCTGCAGTTACAGCACAGAGGCCCGGCCCACAGACGCCTGTCCACCGGCACATACACAGCTCATCCGGCCACTCATCTATTCATTCGTTCATCCACCCAATCACCCAGCCATTCTCGGTCATTCATCCACCCTGTCCACTGTCCGCTCGTTTACTAATTCATCCATCTGCCCATTCACCCACTGATTCGTCCATCTGTCCATCTGCCCACCCATTTGTCAGTTCACTCGTCCATCTGCTCATCTATCCATTCATTCTGTATTCGTTCATTTCTTCATCTATCCACTTAATCACCCGTTTGGTCACCCATCCACCCATTCACCCATTAGCTCATAATCCATTCATTCTCCCATCCCATTTGTTCATTCATCCACCTATCCCCTCATTTCTTCACCCATCCTTAGTACACATATCCGGGGCTGGCGCTGTGGTGTAGTGGGTTAAGCCACCATCTGCAGCACCAGCATCCCATATGGGCACTGGCTTGAGACCTGGCTGCTCCACTTTTGATCCAGCTCCCTATTAATGTGCCTGGGAAAGCAGCAGAGGATGGCCCAAGTGCTTGGGCCCCTACACCCTGGATGAAGCTCCTGGCTTTGGCCTGGTCCAGCTCCAGCCATTGTAGCCTTTTGGGCAGTGAACCAGAGAATGGAGGATCCCTCTCTCTGTCTCTTCTCTCCCTCTGTAATAAACATACATCTTCTCTCCCTCTTTTAAATAAACATACATCTCTTTAAAAAATCATACATCCATATTTTGTTCAATTTCCTCATTCATCCACTGATCTGATGATTAGCTTATCTACCCATTCATCTATCCACCTACCCGTTCATCTGTTCATGCACTCACTCACTCGAACCTGGACACACCCCACTGCAGCAGTGGTGGGCTGCTGCTCCCAGGAAGTGGGTGGGAGCCTTCTCCCGGCAGAAGCCCACACTCAATGGCACTTGGTGTCAGGAGCTCCTGGCCCCAAAACCCCAGGGGCAGGATTCTCTGGTCAGAGAGGGTTCTCAGGGCTGAGCCTGACTCTCTCACTGTCCACAGGGACTCAGGCCATCACGGCAGCCCTGCCCCTGCCCTCGTCCTCTCCACCAGCATCCTCCTTCCCTGTGTGCTCACACGGACACCATGTTGTCACCTTCAGGCCTTGGCCCCAGGGACAGCTTCTCAGTCCCCTACAACCTCCCACCCCTCCCTGGAATGCCACTCTGTCCCCTCCAGCAAGTGCCCCCCCCCCCCCCCCCCGCTCTGAGGGCTTCCTGGGTTGCTCCCACCCTCCCAGGCTCTGGGCCTGGGTTGGGAGCAGACAGTGCGTCTGCCCGGCAGACTGCCCCCACAGTGAGACTCCAGAGCTCTGCAGCACAGCCGGCTCTGCAGAGGGCTTGCACCCCGGGCCCCCTCAGTGCCCACCCTCGCCCACCTTGCCCTTCTTGGGTGGCTCCATCTTGGTCAGCGCCTCCTTGGTGTGGGCCTCCAGCAGGTCCAGGTCAGGGATGGGGGGCGAGGTGGACTCCCGGCTCCTCTTCCCTTTCTTCTTGCCTCCGTCCTTGAGCTTCAGAGACTTGGGGGGCTTGGGCGGCTTTGGGGGCTTGGGGGCTTTGGGCATTTTGGACGGCTTGGGCATCTTCACAGTTTTGGGAGTCTTTTTTTTGGACACTTTTTCTAGGAGGGATCGAGGTGGGGTGGCTTCAAGGGGAGACGGGGGTTCTTCCTTCTCCCGGTCCCCCTCACAGATCTCATCTGAGGAAGCCACAGCATTCACTTCCGGCCGGACGGCCTTGGAGGCATTCTGGCGGGGGGAGCGGGGAGAGCACAGAGGGTCACGACTGGTTTTCTGCAAAAATGCAGCCGGGAGTCTCACAGCTCCCACGCCACGACACATTCATTCATCTGTGCCAGCAAGTGACACCGCCACCAGCTGTGTCCCCGAGGGACGGGCTCACACTAGCCTCACCACCGTGACGTGCTCACCCCCACCCTGCCATCATGCGACCCCATCCTAAGTGGCCCTGCCATCAGCCCCCGGGCCCCCACACCGCAGGGGCTCTGGTGTCTCCCTGAGTTCCTAGGCACAGGAGGCTGCAGGGCTGGGCCAGGCTCCAGGACGGACGCAGAAGCTCCTTCCAGACCCCCACCCCTCGCTCCCTGCGTCTTCACTTCCAGAGGGCTGAGCCCTCCCCTGGGCCCTCCCCTGGGGCCTCCCCGAGCACGGCTGGCTCCGAGGCCGGCACCAGGCGGGTGGGCCC
Organism: Sylvilagus floridanus; assembly: GCA_949820135.1. NCBI lineage: Eukaryota > Metazoa > Chordata > Mammalia > Lagomorpha > Leporidae > Sylvilagus > Sylvilagus floridanus. The sequence continues at coordinate 11,605,271 of OX463243.1, forward strand.
ACTCTTGCTCCAGGGGTCGGGCCGTACCTCGCTGAGCCGGATCTCTCTGGCCAGGTCTTTGATGAGCTGGGAGGGCCGGAAGTGCTCGGGAAGCTCGTCCTCGTGTTCCGCCAAGGCCTGCACGATGGCGGGCAGGGTCAGTGCCTGCCCTGGCCCCCGAGGCCCCTTGTCACTCTCTACAGCCCAGCCAGGACTACGGCCAACCAAACAGGCAGGGAGCAAGGGCAGCCACAGGACGGCCTAGGTGCACAGGGCCCTGGACCCCAGCCCTGACAAAAAGGCTCTGCTGTGACCGCCTGCCCTCCCCCACTGCCCCGCAACTCACAGGTGGGCACACCCAGCCCTGGGTGACGGGGCTCACCGGAGACCACCCCCAGCTGTCTGCACACCTCTGAGCTGATGCTGGCCGGCCGGGAGGAGTCAGGGGTGTCCTGAGCCTCCCTGTCCAGAACCAGATGCCTCCTGCTCACTGGGTCCCTGTCTGCCCCCTGCCGGCTCCAGGCCTGTCTGAGCTCACACAGTGCAGTCCACCCACGGCTGCCTAGCCCTTACCTGCCTTCCCCTCTGGCGGGCCAGAGCCCATTCACTCCTCCCATCCACTGGAGGGGACTTCTAACCACCAGGGTCCCCCACCCCAGGAGGCCCAGTCAGCAGCAGCAACAGGGTGTTGGTGTGGGATGCCCTGTACGCGTGGGCCAGCCTGGGCAGGTGAGCACTGCCTGCCCCCCCCCCCCCAGCACACTGAGGCAGATGGGCTGGGCACTGCTCTCAGGTCTCCAGGACGCCCCACCCCCACCCAGGCCAGGAGCGATGTGCTGCCTACCTGCTTCTTCGTCCATGACCTGAAAGCACCATTGAGAATTTTAGCTCCTTGGACTAAATGAGGGGGCAGCTGTTTCCCGGATTTGTGAGAGCCTAGGAGCAGACGGGCAGGTTAGCTGGGCAGGGCAGCCGGCCCACTGTTCACTGCCCGCCACCTGCAGGCCAGCAGCTAGTCAGGGACACGCAGGGCCCCACGTTCCAGGGCCCTCAGCCACAGCCACCCGCCCAACTGCCAACGGTTGCTCTTGGAACCTGGGCACCCGGTGGCCCACCCTGTAAGGGGAAGGACTGGCCTCCCCATGTCCCCCCACAGCCCACCCACAGTCCCTAACACTGCCCCACAGTCTTCACCAAGGATCCCTAGCAGCCTTCTGAGTCCCACCTCAGGACAGTGAGCCCAGGGCCAACCGCCATGCCTCAGCCAGGTAGGGGTTCCTGCTGGGCAGGGCCTCAAAGGCACCCTTAGGTCCAAGGATCCAATGCATCCTCCCCTCTGCCCGCTGTGGCATTCTGCAGGCCTAGGGCTCTGACGCCACCAGGGGACCACAGCAGCACCCTGGAGGGCTTTGAACTGTCCCACGGAAGGTGGCCCAGATGCACAGAGGCCAGAGGACTTGCCCAGGAGGCCAGCTTATCCCAAAGCATGGCTCCACGCCAGTGCCACCCCATCCCCAACCTGGCGCCAGCCCCCCAGGGCAGGGTGGGCCTCCCTCCTGCCAGTCAAGCTCAGGCCTAAAAATCATGGGGTGTAGCGGACACGTTCACTGACACCTGGCCAGCCAACGTTAAGGATGCTTGTCTCAAATGAGAGACACAGTGCAAAGCATTCTGGAAGACTCTTGGCTCATAGCCATTATCAAAACCAAACAGCAGTGTACCACCAAAACAGAAACTGTACGTAAAGCAAACCTTGCACCGGTTTGCTCTCATACTGCCGTGTGGCCGAGCCCTAAGCAGGGGGGATGGCAGCAGGGGCCACTGGCTCTCGTTCTGCCGGAAGAACCGGCAGGGCCCAGGACCAAAGGTGCAGCCCCAGGATGCAGAGTCCAGGAGGGCGGGGACCTGCCCTGCAGAGGGACAGATTGAGGAGAGGTCCCTGGGCTGCTGCAGAGTAAGGAAGGCCCCTAGGTCTCCCGCCTGCGCAGGGGTGGAGCTGGGAGCATTGTCTATAACTACGCTGGGGCCACAGGCTCCATACAGCGCACACTCTTGCTCCCGCAACATGCCGCCTCACTCTCTAAAACTCAGGCAGCCCTCCCAAGAGGACAGAGCAGCCAGCCCCCAGGCAGCGCCCGCCGACCTGCGGTGACCAGTACCTTTGAACGCCTCCAGCAGATGCTTCCCCATGTACCAGCAGGCAGTCTCAAAGTTGGGAAACTGAGTCAGGCTGCCCAGTTTCAACCTCCTTTCCACTTCATACGCTCTGTGGGCCACAGCAAAGAACTGCTCAGTGCACTGTGCACCAGGCACGCCATGCCACAGCGTGAATCTGGACCACAGGCACACGGAAGCCACGCCCCAAGCCACACCCCAGCCACGCCAGAGCACGCCTCCCCACTGGGCATTGTGAGGTGGAACAGGGTAGCAAGCACGTGGGGACAGCCACCCTGGAAAGGCAGTGGTGGCCTCAGGGACCCCAAACCCACCCGGCCAGCAGGGCCACCCCACACTAGGCCTCTCAGGAGTCTTGGGAGACCAGAAGCCACATGCTCCTTCCTCGCAGAGCACCAGGAAACCCAGCGAGGCTGGCGGTCCCTCCCAGGGCCAGCCCCAGTGCCCGTCACAGCAACTGGGCCTCAGGGGACCCTCCCCGTGGAGCCTGAGGTCGCCGGGGTACATGCACTACCTCATCTGCATCTCCACACTCAGGCTGTGGAGAAAATGACCCGCGAAGGCCAGGCAGTCCACCGGGGTGAGCGTGGCATAAATCCAGCCTGGGAGAGACAGACAGGGCACAGCTGGTCTCCAGCCTGCCCCTGAGGGCAGCCGGCCTGAGCCTCAGCACCCCCACCTGCCCCCAGGGCATTCCCAGAAGCAGCTTTGTGGCCCAGCCTCCACTGGGACAGACTCCGTCCGTCTGAGGTAGGCCAGCCCGTTCAGTCCAACTCTGCAGCACAGAGATGGGGAGATGGAGGCCCGGGAGCTCTGGGGGCAAGCTCAGGACACCTGAGGACTGCGCTCAGACCCAGAGAGCGAGCCCGGCTGCCATCCTGTCCTTGGCACCCAGGGGCAAAGGGAGACTGGCTGGGGCCAGACTGCAGGAAATCCACAGCTCCTCTGGGAGGGTACAGGGCGAAGTCCAGCCCTGCTCCGGGATCCAGAGGATTCTAGACCAGCTGAAATGCTGGGGCCTTGCTGCAGTCCTGACTGAAATGGGGGAAAAACCTACACACAACAGCAGGGAGACCTCAACATCCACAGCTACCCACGACCCGGGGCAGGGCGGCTCACGGCTCACGGCTCATGGCTGAGGCACGCCCGCGGCATTCTAAGTGTGTTATTTTCAAAGGCAGGCAGTGTCGGGGACAGCAGAGTGATGGGATCTGCTCTCACTTAACGCTCAGGCAGGCTCTCTCCTGCGCAGTCTAACCGTCCCTCAACACAGGGTTCTAGATAGTGGACATGCACGCCCAGGACCCCCGGGCAGCCTCGCTGTCTCTGAAGCCATGGCCACACGGAGCTCGCTCCTGCTGCTGCCAGGCCCACGGCCAATCCCTCGGAGGGATGCGGCTGGGATGAGCGTCAGGCCTAGGGAGGGTGAGCAGGTCGGGGATGCCAGGACACTCACCCGAGGGGATGAAGAGGGTCTGGCCCTGCTTGACGGTGCACCTGTAGCACTTGTCCACCTGGTCGGCAAAGAACATCTCGCTGTGGTTCGACGCTGACCGCCAGCGCTCATACAAGGAGATGTTGGCAGAAGCTGGCCGGATGAGATAGAAGATCTTCTCCCCCTGCCGAGAGAGCTCATTGGCAGAGCCGCGCGCACAGGGCCCACCGCGTCCCGATGGCTGGGGCTGGGTCCTGGCTTGGAAAGCGTCCCGCCTGGGCCTACCACTCCTGCCCGTGACATCATGGCACATGGCACTTTATCCCCAAGTGTGCACTCACACGAGCCTGGGCAGGTGAGCAGTAATGCCCTCCAACCCCGCCTCCCTTGACTGCTCAGCACCGCAAGTGTGTGCGTGCACGCTGGGCCAAGGTCTTGTCTGGCTGGCTAGCTGGTCAGCTCCAGCAAGCTCTGCTCATGGCAGGTGCTGGGCTCTGGGGCTTCGTCCTCACACACTGGGCTGGATGAGCTCAGACGACACAGAGCCACACCTGAGCCTGCCCCTCAGCCCACACTCTAGCTGATCTGGAAAAGCATCCTAGGCCTGGGCCCTCGAGCCTCGGGCTTAGGGTTCACTTTGTGGTTCCTTATGGCTCATTTGTCTTCCAGGCTCCCGACCTTTGCCCTATACACACCCCGGGAGTGAGACTGCTAGCACCCCGGCCCTCACCTCCCCGACTCTGGCCCCCGGTTCCTGGGCAAGGCACCTTGCTGGGCCCTTTCCAGGGCTGTCTCCCCAACAACCCTCTCCCTTCCTGGGGTGCTCCAGGGTCTGGGCTGCCCCCATGCCCCGTCTCCACAGCCTCCTCTCCAGAGATGGGCATCACAGCGCCCCTCCTGTGAGGCTATGCGACGTCGGCGGCGGGGGGTGGGTAGTGTGGGGGAGCTGGCGGCACGGAAGGAGGTGAGCTTGGAGGGGGCAGGCCCCGGGGGGCAGAGCTCACTTTGAGCACGTGGTGCCAAGCGGAAGCGCCGCCTGAGTCGATGTGGAAGTCGGTGTAGCCGTCTTTCACGCAGATCAGGCAGTACTTGGTCACTTTGGGCTTGGCCAGCAGCGCGTCGTCAGGCCAATAGTTTTCCACCCAGGACAGTTTCTTCACGATGTCAGGTGGCTCCACGAAGCTGGACATTCTGGGGCGGGAGGGAAGAGGGGTCAACGGCAAGGGAGCCGGCAGCCCCACTTTCATGTCCCCTTGGGGGGAAGGCGCTCTGCAGGCCACGCCCCACACCCTCCTCCCCACCTGTGGGCCACGCAGCAAACCCCATTTTGCAGATGAGCCAACTGAGGGTGGGATGGGGCTGCAAGATATGCTAGGCAGACACGGAGAGAGCAGAGAACCAACCCCCCCCGGGGGGGGCACTACCTCTGCTGGGTCGGGGAGGCCAGCGTTTCAGGCTGACAAACACTTGTGTGGCTGGCGAGGCCCCGGGAGTCAGTCACTTTTCCACACAGCCCCAGGCACCTCTTGCTGTCAGCCGTGTAGACACCACGGCTCTTGGGCAGACAAGCACGTGTGTGTAATGCTGACTCCCTGTCCAACCAGGCTAACTCAGGGCAAGACTGGAAAAGGCGAGCGCAGCCTTTGATTGTGCAAAATGTCTCTGGGTAAGACACACAAGGATGCCTCAAAACCGTCAAGCTCGGCGGCGCCTGAGCGGGACACAGCAGCCGCCAGCGAGACTCTCCGTCGCCCCATCTGGAAGCCCGCTGGCACGCTTTGTCTCTGGAGCCCATGCCCACCCGAAGTCTGCAGGGAACTCTCAAGCTTTACGTCATGGCTGCATGAGTTTTCTGTCCAAGTATCTTTCTCGAACAGAGCAGGGTTTCCCCCCAGGACCCTACCGTGCCCCCTCTGGATCTCCACCTCGACGGCCTCTCCTGGGTACCAGCTTCCTATGGGGATGGCTTCATGCACCTGCTGGACAGGCCCCCGGCCAGGTGGGTGCAGAAAGACCCATGCCTATTGCTCGAAACTGACCAATTAAAACTGCCCCTGGAAAACCTGTTTGGATAACGCCCTGGGCCCAGTCAAGGTGCTGGCCCCCAAATCCCTGCCCTCCGTGTACCCCCAGGCCTTGTGAATGCTAAAGGCTGGATTTCCATCCTGTCTCTCACAGTCACTGAAGGGACGCTCCCCTTTCTCCAACAGCCTGAGTCACAACCATCACAAACCATAACCTGACCTAGGGCCCCGAATGCCCCAGCTCAGTCACAAACCTGCCCTTTAAACCCCTAGCGTGGGGGCCAGCACTGTGGCACAGTGAGTTAAAGCCCTGCCTGCAGCGCCGGCATCCCATATGGGTGCCAGTTCAAGTCCCGGCTGCTCCTCTTCTGATCCAGCTCTCTGCTATGGCCTAGGAAAGCAGCAAAGGGTGGTCCAAGTCCTTGGGCTCCTGCACCCACGTGGGAGACCTCAAAGAAGCTCCTGGCTTCTGATCAGCTCAAATGGCCATTTGGGGACTTCTCTCTCTCTACCTCTCTAACTCTTTCAAATAAATAAACCTTTAAAAAAAATCCCTAGCATTGTCCATGCTGAAGTCTCCATCCCCTCCCCAGGGGTCTAATCCATGTCCTGGGTGGGCCACTGTGCAAGGGAGAGCGTCCTTGGCCATAGGACAGCAGCCCTGTGCACAGAACATGGCCCCTGCTCCCGCAGCCCGGGCCTGAGACTCAGGTCTGACCAGGCGTTCACACCCCACACACCACAGGGACTGGTCGTCCCACCTCCCGACACGGCCCCCGACTGCCTTCATTCCTTGGCTTGGCAAACTGAGGTGCAGAGCCAGCCCTTCCCAAGTTGGCATCGCATGTGATGGGTACCTGCACGGCAGGCACGCTATGATCTGGGGGTCACTGAGAGCTGCCCCAGGCAGCACCTTGGCTGAACATGGCAGTCTAGGTGATATCTTGGGGATGACTCGCTGAGGAGGTGGGGACCACACTCAGTAGCTAGCGAACAGAGCAGAACAGGTACCAGGGCTCGCCCACCAGCCCCAGCTCACACCTGCAGAGTGACCCAGTGTGGAAGTGGCTCACCATCTGCTGTGGCACTTGGACTGGGCTGGGGGACAAGGGAAGCAAAGGTAAGACTCTGCGGGGCTCAAGAGGGAACTCCAGGGCCAAGCACCATCTGCCCCTCACTCCACCCCTCTGTGAGGACCCTTCCGGCCAGGGCATAAATGAAGTGGGCGGCGACACAACTCCCAGGGTTCTTTGGTGCCCTGGAGGAGACTTTTCTCAGGAGGAACACACAGGAGGCAGCTTTCTCCGGCGCCAGCCCATCTCCCTTTTTGCCTTTGCTATCAGGAAGCTCAAGCAGAACCCCATGTCCAGATAGAGTTTCCGTGGCTTCTGGTGTACTTCTGCATTCTCTCAGTGTGGCTTTTGACCCTCCCTGTATTTTTCCCAGCCTCACATGTGCTTTCTGGAAGACACAAAATGTCTCAATCTCCAACACACACCTTCCATCTAGAGGAGATCTGATGCAGACGGCAGGGGAAGGGGCCTGACTGTGGTGAAGCTGAAGGCCCCGGGGGGAGGGTACAGAATCCTGGGGACAGGGGCAGAGCTGGCAGCACTGTCACCAGAAGCAGCTGGGATCCCACCCACCTGTGCTGATGGCAGCACCTGGGCCTCGTGGGGCGAGACTGCCAGGGCGCATCTGTGCGGGGACCTCATCGCCTAGGCAAGGGGGCCAGAGGAGCCAGGCCTGGGGGCAGGTGCAGGGCAGCGGCCGCTGCGAGCCCATGAGAGGGGCTGCACACAGGTGTGAGGATGCCGTGGGCACAGCAGGGGTGTGTGGTGTGGGTGTGAGCGTGTGCGCCCTGAGTGCATGCCTGCTGGAAGGAATGGCTCTCCCCGCGGAGGGGGAGGGCACAGGCGGGGGGCTCCCCACCTCTGCATCACTCTCATACTCTGTCACAGAAGAGAAGCAACGGACGGCGGGGTGCCAGGCCCGGTATGTCACTCCCAAGACCGCGACCGGAGCTTCTCCACCCGCTCCCAGGGACGGCTGCCCCCGACCCCTGGCCCGCAGCGCCCGCACCTGGTGTCAGAGAACTCGAGGTTGGTGACGTTGAGCACGCGCTTGCGGCTGGTGCTGTAGTAGTAATCCACGAACTCCTTCAGCTTCATCTTGCAATCCTTCTGCTTGGTGACGTCCGTCACGTCCACGCTCCGCTCCGGCCCTAGGGAGGCGGGGGCGTGGGGTGGGGGCTGAGTGCCCAGCAAGGCGGCCCATCGAGGCCAGGAACCGTGCAGTGGAAGCACCCCCTCCACTGCCCTCACACGAGGCACTGGCTGCTGGCCGCTGGACCTGAGACCGTGGGTGCTAACATCTGTCCCCTTCCCAACTCCCCAGCTGGACAGAGCTAAGGGCGGCCATCTGCCACCTGCACGGGTGGCCAGGTCAGCAAATATAGATCCAGATGCCTGGTCAGCTTGGACTTCAGGCAGACAGTAAATATAAAACACGCCCGGATGTGTCCACATTTGGAATATGCAAGTGGATTCGTGATCAGCCGAGGGGCGGGCGGGCTCAGCAAGGCAAGAGGCCACTGGGATTCCCGTGCGCAGATGGGACTGGGTCACGAGAGGTGGCGGCAGGTGCTGCGGCTGTCCCTGTCCTCATACACAGATGCTCCCTCCCCGCTGGATGTGGGGAATTATTCAGCACCCCCGACCCCGCGCCCAGCAGACCCAGGCGCCAGGTGCAGCGTGTGGGTCTGGCCTGGAGTCGGACCCAGACAGCGGAATGTAAGAAGTGCTTTGTAGGCAACGAGGGAGGAGGAACCCGGGTCTCAGACACCGTCCCAGAACTGCCGCTCAGGCTGTGGACTGCAGCAATGGAACTGTGCTGTGTGTCCTGGGGTTCTCGTGGGTGAAAAGATGGAAGCAACGAGATCCACTCTAAAATACTTCAGAGGGAACAGAAGAGTGAGGTTGGCAGAAAACCAGCCACAAGCTGGGAGTGTCTACAGCCAGTGATGGGACAGGGGTCCACCTTTCATTCCCCTCATTTTCTGTGTGTTTGAAAAGCTCCATATTCAAAACAAATGTTTAAGAGGTGAGAGAAAAACACAAAAGCAATAAAACCAAGAGCCATCTCCTCCCTCACTCTACAAGGACAGCAGCCGAGGGGCAGGGCCTGCGGGTGACAGGGAGCCCAGGACCTCCAGGGAGAACAGGTCCTTACCTCCCACAGCTATGGGAGCAGTGAAATTGGCTCCAGTGTGGGAGTAGCTTGGAGAACCGCCTGGCGCTGAGCAGCCAGCAGCAGTCATCCCTGGTGCTGGCCTTGTGCTGGCCTGGTGAGCAGGAACGCACCACACAGCAGCCCCGTGGAGCCCCTTTGCTGCATCCCAGAGCCACAGGAGAACAGACCAGCAGCACGCTGTCTGCACACAGCTGGACAGCTCCAGCCATGCCGCCTGCCCTCCCCGAGAAGAGCCCCATCAACACTCAGCCCAGGATGAGCCCTTCCTGGCCCCACCCCCGGGCAGCTCCAAGGTGGCCCCCGTCCTCCTGCTTCCCACGTGAAGTGCTGGCAGCTCATGAGGATGGTGCCATCGGGTCCTTCAGCACCCCACACAGGGGAGCTGTGGATGAAGGGAGCCAAACTCAGGGCAAGGAGCCACCTGCCTGCAGGACCCTGGCCTGTGTCCCCTCTGGGTCCTGAGCGTTTGCCTCTTCAGGGTTTTTCCTGCTCCACCTACCACAACCCAGGCACTGCCCCGAGCACCCAAGCCTTACAACCACTGGGGCTGCAGAGCCCAGGCCTGCAGGGGTCAGTCCCAGGGGGAATACAGGGTGTGCCCCTCGACAGCATCCGACACAGTCATCTTCCCCCAAGCACACAGGCCCTGTGTGTCAGTCCTGGGGGCTGCAAGAGGACACGCAATGGCAGCTGCTGACGGGCTCAGCGGGGGCCAGAAGAAGCCAGGAGGCAGCCTTGGCGCGCGAGGCGGGGGGGGGGGGGGGAGGTGATGGTGCAGCTGGGGACAGCACAGCCCCAGTGTGGCAGTCAAGACAGGACAGGGCCTCGTGGCTTTGGGCTCCTAAGGCACGACAGTGTCGCGTGGCACCCAGCAGTGATGGAACTCATGGCTGGCAGGACCAAGGGGGCCGCATGCCTGATCCAAGAGCCCCGGGTACAGCCAGGGCCCTGAAGGCAGAGGCACAGTGAGCGTCCCCAACACCCTCCAGCTAGGGGCCCATGCAACACCACGGAAGGGACCACACAACACTCACCCACGTAGTTCTCGACATCGCTGACGTAGAAGGTGGGGGCTGGGACGGCCAGGCCCAGCCCGTCTTTCTTGGGGACCAGGATGGGCTCAGTGAAGCCGTGCTCCTCCAGGTAGCCCAGCGTGAGCTGGCCGCCCGGCACACGGGCCACCACGTCTTCCGCACTGCAAGGGAGGCATGCATCAGAGGTCGGCAGGGGCCTCGGGGCACGGGGGAGATTGAGCCACACTTGCCTGCACCCCTCCTGACCCCACCACCTGGACAGGCTGAGCAGGCAGGCAGGCAGGCAGGCCCCTCACTCACCCCTGCCCATGCAAGAGGACTGGCCAAGCTCCACTCAGCCCTGGTTCCCGTGGGCAGGGGCTACCAAGACTGAAAGGGGCCCAAGAGGGGGCCAGGTTCCCTTTTATTCCAGGGAAGCCCCGCCCAGCCACCCTGTCCCCATAGGACTGACCCAGAGGAGGTGACCGGTGAGTGTCTGGGCCTGGCCTGCCCCCTACTGGACACCGCCACCCCTGCAGGGCCAGAGGCAGAAGAGAAGGGGCCCACAGGTGGAGGGTATGAGTGACCATCACAGGCACAGACACGTCCTGGCATCTTCCAGGGGACATGGGAGCCTGAGGAGAGCATAGTCTAATCGAAGCCACACACTGGAGGCCCTCTCATACCCACCCTTCCTCCAGAGGCTGCCTGGCCACCCATAGTGAGCAGCCCTCTCTCCCCCGCACTGGGTTGGGCACTGCCTGCCCTGGGCCCCGGAGCCACCAGTCCCACAGGAACTGGTGACCATGGGGCAGGCTCCCCCTGGGAGGAGCGCGCAGGGCCTCACCCATAGCTGAGCACACCGCTGTGGGCCAGTGAAAGACAGAGGCCCGGTGGGGCCTGGGAGGCGAGGAGGCCCCCAATAGGCAGACGCCTCCGCTGGGAGACCGGATCCCAGGCTCTGGTGTTGCTGGTGAGGCTCCCGATCATGCAAAGTCCTGGAGTGGGGACCTGGCCCCCGCAAAGGGCAACCACAGAACCCTCTTGCAGGGACACAGGGGCCGGGGGCGTGGCAGGGGGCACAGGGGCTACTGAAAACGCTCCCCTCCCCAAAGGGAGGCTGTGCAAGCCAGGAGTGGGTGTGGGGCCGGGGCGGGTCCCAGGAACCGTGGATGACCGAACCACAGAACCACGGAAAAGCAGATTTTCAGATGGACACGAGCAAGCGTGTTCAAAATGGTAACGAGAAGATGGGAGAAAAAGCAAACAGGGAAGTATGGAAACTGACTGGGCAATACTGAAAACAAACTTTACAGAAATCCCAGAAAATGTGATGATTAAAATGCGAAAACTCAAAATGGCAGAAGGAAAGAAAGGAAGAGAGGGAGGGTGGAGGGAGAGAGAAGGTGGAAGAGAGGGAGGAAGGGAGAATCATGTTCTTAGAATTTTATCTACGAACCAAACTGAATCTGTTAACAACTACTAAAATTTTTTTAAAAATAAAAAAAAAATTTTAAACTCAATGAATGTATTAAATGGTAGTGGCTGAAAAGTAGTGAATTTGAGAAAGATGTGCAAAATGACACAAAGACTGTGCGAGAAATGCTAGCGAAAGATCAAGCAGAGGCTGGTGCTGGGGCCAAGCAGGTTAAGCCGCTGCCTGCGACACCAGCATTCCACAAGAGCTCTGGTTCGGAGTCCCAGCTGCTCCGCTTTGGATCTGGCTCCCGGCTAATGCACCTGGGAGAGCAGCAGAGGATGGCCCGAGTCCCTGGGCCCCTGCTACCCATGTGGGAGACCCAGATGGAATTCTGGGCTCCTGGCTTCACCCCGTCCACCTGCTGTAGCCATTTGGGAAGACAGGAAATCTCTGCCTCTCCCTCTCTGTCACTCTGCCTTTCAACTAAATAAAATAAATCTTAAGAGAAAAAAAATGGAATATTTTTCAGAATACTAAGATATAACTTCTCAAATTAATGGAGCTTGCTGAGCTCTGAGCAGGATAAACAAATACAAATACAGATGTACGACTTCAAAGACAAGAGGAAAGTCGTCAATGTTGGCAGAGGAAAAAAAAAGATTATTTACTAGAGACAAAACAAAAACACAGCCCTGAGACTGCCAGCAGACATGTCATTAGCAGCACAAGATGTCCAAAGACAATAAAATAGCATCTCCAAAGAGTTACAGGAAAAGAACTTGCAGTCTAGAACGTCAGATACATCTTGGAGAGGGAGACGCACTCTGGAATAGGGATGAAAAGAAAACACTGTGGACCAAGTTCAGCTCGTCGGAACTCAAACGGAAGGAAGGATTCAAAACCCGAGGAAAGCTGACTTACAGACTCCGCGCAAACACTGGATCACAATCCCATGTGACTTCTTCCAGAAACGGACAGAGCAAACCTGGAATGCTGCATGGACACGAGGTACTCACCGTGACCAAAACAGTCTTTAAAAGGAACTGAGTTGGAAGATGCTTCGCAATTTCAAAATTCACTTCAAAGCTACAACAATCAAGACCGGATAGCCCCGGTGTGAGAAGAGGCATAGAGAGGAATATAGAGTAGAGAATAGGACAGGACAGGACAGGACAGGTGCACAAAGAGGAGGTGTTAATCTGGCAGTGAAGACGCTCCCGCCCCACGCTGGGGTTCCCAGGCTTGACAGCCTCTCTGGCCCCCGAATCCAGCTTCCAGCTAATGCGGATCCTGGAGGCAGTGGTGGTGACGGCTGCAGTGACTGTGTCTCCGTCTCCCACATGGCTGACCCAGACTGAGTTCCTGGCTCTCACAGCTCTGGTCCCAGCCCAGTCCTGGCTGCTGTGGGCATCTGGAGAAGGAACTAGCAGATGGGAGCTCTGTCTCTCAAATAAATAACATTTTACAAAAGAAAACAGAATGGTGTCCAGAAATAAACCCTTCCATCTCTGGTCACTTTTCACTGGAAGCACTGAGACCTTTCAGAGCAAAGTGTCCCGGACACAGGACGGGGAGAGCTGGACACCCACAGCCCTCACGAGTGGACAGAAAGACAGCAACCCAATGCGGGACACCTGCCCTCGGCTTTCCTCTCCACCAGGAGCAGAAGCCCCGCCCCACCTTCACAACAGCAGACAAGCCGAACAAAGGAAACACCAACCGTGCCCTTGATCTCAACAGAGAACTGGGGTCAGAGGGCAAACAACCGCCCCCAAATCCGGGAGAAAGTCACGGTGAGGCCGCCTGCCCCAGACAGCAGCTGCAGGGGCAGCAACAGGCAGGCACAGCAACGGTCACTTCTGACTGCCTGGCTTCTCCCTCCACAACCACCACCCACTTCCCACGGTCAAGGCCGCCGCCTGATTCAGGCACGGGAGGGGAACACTCTCCACAACAGAAGTCTGCCTTCCCGGGGAAGCCACTTGACCAGGCTGTCACCCCGCAGGAGCGCCCCCACCCTGTCCTGTCTTAGGTGAAGAGGAGAGGTGATTAGACCACAGCCGAGTCCCAGGTCGACAGCGCATGCCCACCCACAGCCTCCCTGCCACGGTTAGAAATGCCAGCAGTGAAGACAGATGCTATTGGATGCTCAGGGAGACCAAAGGAAAGCAGGTGAGAAAAATACACAAGGAAACTACGAGGAAGTGGTCTTTCGTACCTACAGCGGGAGCAGTTTTAACTCAGCCCAGCTGCCAACCAGATTAACACAAAACCTCACACCTGCTTACCTCAGGCCCCGGCACCTGGCACCAACATCAGCTCTTAACAAAAAATACAAGGCAAGGAAAACCACAGCCTAAAGAAACAAATTGGGCACCAGTGCTGTGGCATAGTGGGTTAAGCCATGGCCTGCGGTGCCAGCATCCCATATGGTTGTGGGTTAGTGTTATGGCTGCCCCACTTCTGTTTCAGCTCCCTGCTAATGTGCCTAGGAAAGCAGCGGAAGATGGTCCAAGTGCTTGAGCCCCTGCACCTACGTGGAAGACCCAAAAGAAGCTCCTGGCTCTTGGCCAGTTACAACTACCTTTCAAATAAATCAATCAATCTTCGGGGGGGGGGGGGGGGGGAGGCAGCAGAACCAGACTCAGATATGGACAGATTTTAGGAAATTTAAAATTCTTAAGATTAACATGTTAGGAGCAGGGGCTGGCATCACGTCGCAGCAGGTTAAGCTGCCCCTTGCAATGCCAACATCCCATATCAGAGTGCCAGTTCAAGTCCTGGCTGCTCCACTTCCAATCCAGTTTCCTGCTAACGCACCTGGAAAAGCAGCAGAGCATGGTTCAAGTACCTGGGCAATTGCCACCCATGTGGGAGACCCAGATGGAGTTCCTGGCTCCTGCCTCGGTCTGGGCCCGGCCCAACCAGAGACGCCATTTGGGAAGCGTACTACTTTACGGAAGATCTCTCTTCTCTCTCTGTCATTCTGCCTTTTAAATAAATAAAAATAAAATCTTAAAATGTTAGGAGCACTCACAGGAAAAGTGAACAACATGTAAGAACAGATGGGTACTATAAACAAAGAGATGGAAACTCTAACAAAGAACCCAAAGGAGATGCTACAATTATTTTTTAAATGGAAACTATAATGGAAAATTAGATTAGCTTCAAAGGGCTCATCAGTGGACAGGACACATGCCAAGGAAAGAATCAGTGAGACTGAGGATATAGGAAATCCCCAACCTGGAATGCAAACGCAAAAAACAACGAAAGAGAAAGCTTGAGCGAAGAACACGGAAGAAACATGGATATACGGAGGGTGTCACAGGTGCCCAGTTGGACTATCAGAAGGAAAAGAGAAAGGAGAAGAAATAGTTGATGTAATAGCCAATGAGTTTTTCAAAGTTAATGACAGACATGAATCCACACTTGCAGAAGTTCAGACAACACCAAACAGGAGAAATGCAGGAAAACCCCATACCTAGGCACACCATGCTCAAAAAGCAGAAAAACCAACGACAGCGCATCTTGAAAGAAGCCAGAGGAGAGCAAAACTTGCAACATGGTGAGGAAGTGGGGAAAATTATGCATAAAACAGCTGTTCAAAGCCGCTGGGAACCGTCCTAAGACTACAGAGCAAATGAAGGAACGCTGATGCAACAAAATCTACAAAAACGCAGTGAGAAAGGCTCACTTCTAGGATGCATGGACTAAGACCACTCCCTCTCCACCTCATACTCGGAGGATGGAGTCTCCAATCCAGAACACAGCGGCCAAGAACACAGGCTGCCTCCCCCGCCGGCTTCCAGCTCCCTGCTATGGCCTGGGAAAGCCGTGAAAGATGGCTCAAGTTCTTGGGCCCCTGCACCCAT
The DNA here is from genome assembly GCA_949820135.1 of Sylvilagus floridanus. NCBI lineage: Eukaryota > Metazoa > Chordata > Mammalia > Lagomorpha > Leporidae > Sylvilagus > Sylvilagus floridanus. Next base: position 11,620,441 of record OX463243.1, read on the forward strand.
GTGGGAGACTCGGAAGTTCCTGGTTCCTGGCTTCGGATTGGCGCAGCTCTGGCTGTTGCAGCCAACTAGGGATGAACCAGCAGATAGAAGACCTCTCTCTCTCTCTCTCTCTCTCTCTCTCTCTCTGTGTGTGTGTGTGTGTGTGTGTGTGTGTAGCTCTGACTTTTCAATAAATAAATAAATCTTTATTAAAAAAAAAAGACAGTAAGTCCACTTCCAATCCACTGCGATGGTCACGATCAAACGGCCAGGCAGTAGCCAGCACTGGTGCAGGGGTGAAGAAACAAACCCCGGTGCGCTGTGGGTGGGGTGCACAGTGGTGCAGCTGCCATGGAAGCAGGCTGCCAGAGGCACCCGGCACCAGCCACTCAGGGCCTGAAACACGAGCACACACGTGCACTCAGGGTAGCCACGAAGGGGAAGGCACACAAATTCTGCTGACCGGGTCAGCAGAACGCGTGCGTCCCCACCCTGGCGCATTATTCAGCTGTTAAAAGGATGATGCATGGACACACGGATGAACCTTGGAAGCTTCCTGCTGCCTGGGGGCAGCCCGCCACGTACCGCATAACTCGGCTGAAATAGAACACCCAGAAGCAGCGAGTCTCCTTGTAGATAAGAAAGTAGCTGAGTGGCGGCTCAGGGCTGTGGAACAAGGGGGAGAGGGGGCGACGGAGGAAAGGCGATGGGGGTGATGGAAACGTGCTACAAGTAGTGCCCATATCTGTGACTGCCCAAAAGCCACAGAAACATGCACCCTGGACGGGGGAATCGTATGCTGGGTAAACGATATCTCAGCGAAGAAGCCGGGGGTGACAACAGCTTAGGCAGAGAGGAGCAAGGGTAAGGCTGCCTCGGGTCTCTCATCAGAAGTCTCCCAAGCGAGAAGGGAGTAGGAGGTATTTAAGCAGCAGGAGAAAACCCCGTCAGCTTGGAAGGCTGTTGCCAGGGAGTGACACCACACATACACACGAGTACAGAAGAAATAGACTCAGACAGACAGACGCTGTCTAGGCGCTCCAGGGCACGGGCAGCTGCTCCGACTGGCCCTTTTCCACCGGACACCCGCTCGTCCTCCCAGCTTCTGCCCTCACACAGAACAGTGGTGTGGTGGCCAGGGTCAGAAGAGAAACCACGAGGGAACACCGGGCAGGCTCGCAGCCGCAGCGGGTGGCCAGGGGTCCCTTCTACCCACAGGAAGCATGGTCACCAGCACTGGTGCCCCTGTCCCTGGGAGGAGCTCACACAGGGGAGAAGCGGGCCCTGCTGCAGGAGTGGGGGGCGCTCCTCGCTGTCCTGGAAGAGGCAGCCCCCACAACCGAGGGCCGGGCACAGCCCGCAGCGTGGGGGACGGCCCACCTGGGGAAGGTCCGGCTCCGCAGCTCCTTGATGAAGAGCTGGCTGCCGTTCTGCACGGGCTTCACGTCGGCCGTCGGCCCCGGGCCATGCTTGTGCCAGGTCCGCTTCTTCTTCACTACGGGCGAGACAGGAGGCAGCTTGTCACCCTGCAGTGCAGCCCTGTCCCGGCGCCCACCCCCAGGCCCTCTCCCCAGCCCCCTCCATGTCTGTACACAGTGAGGAGCCACCCCCTCCCCAGCCTCAGGTCCCCTCCACACCCACGAGTCTGGATGGCACCAGACCCAGAAGCACATGTGCACACGCACACCTATGCACCCTCCCCACTGCACTGTAAGCCCTGGCACACTCCCATACTCACATGCACACACGCAGGCACTCCCACTCCTACTAGCTTTGAGCACCCGTGGGAGGAGGGCAGTCTCCTCCCCACCCGTTTCCCTGACACCCATGCAGGTGCTTGATCAGGGCAGACAGAGTAACCTGGGGGTGCAGGCAGACAGATGCTCCCCTAGGGGGCTCCCAGCTGGGCCCGACCAACTCAAACCCTGGAGCCACGCAGACTGAATGCAAGGGCCAAGCCAGACAGGACCCACGTGGCACCTGCACTTCTCAAACCAGGAAAGGCGGGGACAACAGAGCAGGGGCCATGGTGACAGAGGGCCACGTGCCCCCATTCTCCTGAGTCTTGGTGGTTATGGGGACAACAGGAGCTGAAGAGCACGCAGTAATTGTCACTGTTCCTGAACAAGATCTGCTACTGGTGCAGCTCAGGACAGGGCAGGGGCTGGGTAGGGAGGGTTTGCAGAGATGGTTCACATTATGCTCCTTTGGTTTGCAGAGATCCTTTACATTAGGCTCCGTCTCCCACTCACTAAGTGATACAGAAGCCTGGCCAGGGCCTGCAGTGTCAAAGCTGGAGGTGACAACCATCTTCTGGCTGTGTGGCCTCAAGCAAATTGCTGGGCATCTCTGTGCTCATACAAGCTGTGTGGAGTGGCCAAGGCCATATGTCAGCCCAGCACTGGCCAGAGGGCTCCACTTTCCCATAGCAAAGCCACATGGTGTGGCAGGTACTCAGTCAGGGCTAGGTGCTCCTGTGTGGCCTCCCTGTACTCAGGGTCAGACTGACACACTGTGGGCACAGAAAGGTCATCTGTGAAAGGATGGGGTCTCCCAGAGGGGTTGGAAGAGAAGGTGGACATGTCTGTCCTGGGAACCATCACACAGGGACGGACTCAGCTCATCCCATGCTTCTACCCACTCTGTCTACCCGAGCCAGGCAATCCAGGGCCACGGGCAGCACCAACCCACCCTCCCGTTGCCCACTGTCTCCTAGTACATACTCACAAGTCATCTGCAAACGCTAAGAAGCTTGGTGCTGAGCAGGGGCCACCCTGGGGCCTGCTCTTCGGGGCTCATACACACAGGGCCCCGGGCTGGCCCTGGTGTGCAAGTGTGGACCGGGGCAGCCAGGTGACAGGGTAAGCAGGGAAGACACTGTCCACAACAGCAGCCCGAGTCCTCCCTCCCCACGATCACACCCAGCCCTCAGCAGCTCCGCACACTCTGACGTCCTGCAGGACTTGGGCTATGTCAGGAGGGACCAGTGTACCGCAGGTGCACAGGCTGCAGCGATGACAGGGGCCTGCCTCATGTAGGAGCCAGAGACACTCATGTGATCTGTGGGGCCCGCCAGTGCATGCAGGGATGGGCGGGGGGAGGGACAAGTTAGAGACCCAGGCTGCAGGTGGCTCAGGCAGAGCTGAAGACTGTCCTGCCCATCTCTGGGCGGCAGTGGTGCTGCAGCTAGGAGAGGCCATGAGACAGAGCAGATGGTAGCCCAAGCAGTGCAGGGGCCACAGAGGCTGTGTAGGAGAAGGGCCGCCCACAGAGAGGGGCCCTGCAGGTAGGCAGGGTGGGGGCAACCCCAGGTGCCCACCTCCACAGTCACTACTTCATCATAGCAGCCTGTGCCCGAAGACGTTCGCTGTGGTACCTGTGCCCCCTCCTTTCCTCTCCATGGACAGAGAGACTGAGCCAGGGACATGGCCCCGGGTCAGGGTCTCCATGGAAGGTAAACGGAAGGGCATGGACGCAGACTGACTCCTGCCATTGCCCAGCAAGGCAGGCCCTGTCCCAGGAGGCCATGGGGGAAACTGAGCCTTGGGACGGTGGTGCAAGGTTGAGCAGTGCAAAAAGGAAGTGGGGGAGGGGCAGCTGGCACTTCAGATTCTCACCCCGAAGAGTCGAGTGGCCTCTCCAAGCAGCCGAGGACAGCGTGGGGATGCTCAGCGTCTCACCCCAGCCCTGCCAGGCATACGTGGCAAACACCCAAGGGACACAGAGTGAGTCTGGTCCACCAGGTGCTCCGTGATACCACAGAGCCACTTCTCACTGATGTGCCCGCTCCTCCTGCACCCTTGTCACACAGAAAGCCCTGCCACGTGCCCATCCAGAACCTGGGCCCTGGGCCAGACCTGTGTCAGGCAGGTTAACAGTGGGGTCCATGGCCCCACCCATGGGTGACAGCCCAGAGCCACTGCAGGGACACACATGGGGTCAGTGGGGGCAGGGCCCTGCAAACCTTCCGACGTGGCCTTGTTGAAGAAGAGGGGAACCGTGAGGCCTTGACTGCAGCATGGCGTACTCTGGCATCAGCAGTGTTCCCATCCTGGTCCCTGTCCTGCTGGGAGCCCCTCCCCAGGCCAGGGCCACGAGGGCAGAAAGGGCAGAGGCAGGCTTGAGGTCCCCAGGGGATCCCAGGCACAGACCACAGGCTGCAACTTCTCCGGGGATGTGGAACGAGTGACCTGCCCTAATGATGCAAAATCCAGCCGGGGTCAGAAACAGGCATGGGTCACAGTGCTGGCTCCCTGCAGAAGGTGCCAGAACCATGCACCTTTGTCCCCGAGGAAGCGACCATTTGCCCCCGTTATCAACACTGAAGAGTCGGACTCCCAGAGGGCACACAGCATGGTCAACATCCGTACACACATGCATGCACACACAAACACAGGCAAAAACAGACAAGCACACACAAACGCAAGGTCTTCAAAAAGTTCATGGAAAATGCTTATCATGAAAATATTATGCAGGTATTTCAAAACTCTTCAGAAATAAACTCATCTTTTAATTCCATTTCCAGGAACTTGTTCAAGTGCCCCATCTATGCCCATGTACACACACCACACACATGTGACAGCCAGGCAGAGGCTGGGGGCCTGCTTGCGGCAGTCCCACTGACTGCCGGTCTAGAGCACAGTTCCCTGGGTGCTGCTGTAGGAGACCGGAAGGGGAACCTGCACTTGCCTCTGCCTGCGGGCAGGTCCAGGAGACGCACACACACTTCCTGGGGCAGGCAAGCTGTCACCACGGGGTGAGGGGTTTCTGAGACCCTGGGGACACTGGAGAAGTCAGAGCTGTGTGCTCAGCCCTGCTCAGCACCCACACCCACCACAACCCAATCCCAGCCTGACTCCCACGAGAGCCCCACCACAGGAGAACCCTGACCTCCGGCCTCACAGCTGTCGCCAGAGGACGCACCACCAGCTTGCCTTGAAGGGCCACCAGCCTTCTCGCCTTCCCCCACCCGTGTGCTGAGCGCACTGGACGGGCTGCCGAGGACGTGGCAGGGAGCAGGGGATGAGATCAGAGCAAAGGCAGTCTCCGCGGTCACGTGGCTGGACACAGGCCAGGCACTAGGTGCTCAGGGCCTGGAGGGGCCAAGAGAGAGGCGTGAGGGCCTCAGGGTGGGGAGACCCACCTCCCGGCTCCAGCTTCACGAGGCGCCAGCCCACAGAGCTGGGGTGCTGGGCCTGCCCTACTGCCTGCACCCCAGGCTTGTGACGAGGCACCAGGAAGGGGCTCGCTTTGCAGGGAATGGTGCAGAGTGGCTGTGGCTGGAGTCAGACACACCTACTACCCTCCCTGCCCTTGGCTCAGCAGGCCCAGAGCTCAGGCCACAGAGCTAGGAGCAGCAATTGGCCAGGGCCACATCAGCCAACAACTTCGGTGCTAACACACACACCCCATACACTAACACACACACACAGAGCTGTGTGCCTTCAACCCTCAGGCCAGGCACTGTTCCCCACTAGCAACCTGCACCTGAAGCTTGGGCTGCTCCAGCCCGCGTGCATGGGGCTTGCACCACAGGCGCCCCCAGGGGTCACCACACACAAGAAAGACAGGGGAAGGGAAAGCCCTGGGGAGCTGGGAAAGGCGGGCCCTAAGAGTCCAGTCCCTGGAGAGGAGGCCAGGAGGACAGAGGCACTCAGAACCCACCTGCGGGTGGCAGCGCCCAGCTGGGCTGAGAGCCCTGTACAGCCACTGCCCTTCCATTCACCCAGTCACCACATCCACACCCCTGGCTCGAGCCACAAGCTGAGCGTATGACCCCTGCCCAAGCCCTGAAGCCCTGGGGTCTGTGCACAGCGGTCACCGTGAGCGGGGGTGGTCAGGAAGGGCCCCAGAGGCCATACGCGGCCCTTGGCTAAGCCAGCAGCTGTCCCCAGGTGCTGACACCACTATCTGCCCTACCCATGGTGTTCCAGCTCCAGTGGCCCAGGGTGCAGGCCCAGGGAGCCTGTCCACACGCAGCCTGGGCGAGGGGCAGCCCTGTCAGTCACGGTACTTACAGGTGGACTTCCCGTGGGTTTTCTCGCAGTTCGGGCAGTGATAAATGTCGATGTCTGGTGCCTCCTCCTCTTCCACCCCAACACAGCTGAAAAGGAACAAACACACCATTACCAGGTGGTCAACCCTACTCGGGCACCTTCCGTCTGCCAAGCCCCGGGGAGGGTCCCTGCTTGCATCTGGGCCCCAGCCAGACGGAGCAGAGCTGTGCCAGGACAGCGGTCCACGGTGGGGGACACAGCCGCTGCCACAGGCACCACGAAGACCCCTATAGCCCCCTTGAGGGGCAGAACTCGCCAGGGGCAGCCTGGAGCCGCCCCTGGGCCATACTACAGCCACGTTTCAGCTGTGCTTCAGAGAGTTCAGGGCAAGGCCACGTCCAGCGGCTCTAGCATCCAGGACCCCTCGGTGCGCCTCCCTCGAGTTCCTCCAGCCCTGTAAACCTGCACAAAGACTGAGCGCGGGGAGAGCACGCCCATTACACAGATACGGCCTTGGCACAGGCCTCAGGCCGTTAACCAACACCAAAGGCTTTGCCCTAAGACGTCCACAAGCGTCTAGAGAGGCAAGGCTGGCAAAATGGAAACCTGCAGCCCTCTGCACGGTTGTGTTTTGTTTTGGTAGGGAGGGGGGTTGAAAGCGACAAGATGCAAGAAGTGCATACAACTATAAGACCCCAGTGGACGGAGCGCAGGCCTGGGAGCAGGCAACTCCCATGAGAAAAATGCACCAAATGAGCTGGAAAATCCTTCAGCACTTTCCTCTAGCGAGCACTTAGGTGTAAATAACACTGGCCAGCAAATTTAAAACTCCCCTTTTCCCCAGGGCCAGCCCAGATCGCCTATGCAAGAGGCACTCGGGACAGCAAGCGGCCTGGAAGCCACGGATGTGCCCCGAGCAGCCTGGTTTTACTTCGGGGAAGCATACGAGGCCATCAACAATTCAAGTCTCCGAAGCTGCTTGTAATCACGTTTAGCGTTTGCTTTAGTTTTCAAGGGGGCTGTCGCTGATGTTACACTGCTTATACCTCAGGAGGGATTTTGTACGACCACTAAGATGCAAAGGTAAGGTGACCGGGAAACCGGGACAGATGCGTCCCTGCACACAGGGCGTGGCCCAAGGCTGGCCAGGAGCCCAAGCGCCCCGCGCCTGCTAGACAGCACACCCCCCCCAACAAAGACACTTCCAGAAAACTCTTCAGCAGAAGAAAGTGTTCCACGTGACATGAGCATCCTCTCTGTCAGAACGTTGCAAACAGCTTAAGAATGCACTTAGAAGGACCAGCCATGTGTCTGCCTGCGGTCCCTCCCTGGAATGGAATCGCCCACAGCCAGCAGAGGTGGGGAACAGGACCACGATGGCACAGGTTCTGAGCCACTGACACAAGGGAACGGAGCCAGAGATCGGACCAGAACCCGGGGTTCAGCTGCGCCAGGGGGAGAGGCAGGCGGCTTCCCCTTTCAAGTGCCCAAGCCTGGATTGCTTCGGGAGCAGCACACCGCAGTGCAGATGTTGGCGTCAGCCTCACTCCTGTCCACACATCGGGCACCAAACCAAAAGGTGGCTCGGACCCCAGTCTGCCTGACCACGAAAACGAGAGAGAAGACGAAAGTCAGCCATGAAGTAAAGACACTGCCACTGACCCCAAAAAGCAAGGCTCGTAAGAGCATGCTATAAATAATTATAGGGCAACAAGCTGGATAACCTGATGAAATGGACAAATTCCTAGAAACACAGGAACCATCGAGGTGACCTCAAAAAGAGATCGGAAAATGGAACAGGTCAATAGCAAGAGAGTGACTTAATAATAATAATAATAATAATAATAATAATAATAATAAAAAACTCCCCCAAATGAAAACCGCAGAACCACCACTGGTGAACTCTACCAATTTTTAAAAGATGTATCTATTTATTTGAAAGGCAAGTTACAGACAGAGAGAGGGCAAGACAAAGAGGGAGAGATCTTCCACCTGCTGGTTCACTCCCCAGATGGCTGCAACAGTCAAGGCTAGGCCAGGCCAAAGCCAGGAGCCAGCAGCTTCCCCTGGTCTCCCATGTGGGTACAGGGGCCCAAACAATTGGGCCATCTTCTGCTGCTTTCCTAAGCTCATTAGCAGAGAGCTGGATCAGAAGTGGAGCAGCCGGGACTCAAGCAGGAAATCCCTTATGGGATGCCAGCACTGCAGGTGGCAACTTAACCCACTATGCCACAATGCTGCCCACAAACTCTATCAAAATCTTAACACCAATTAAAATACAGGAGACTAACACCAATCTTCAAACTCATCCAGAAGCTAACAGAGGAGGAAAAGTTTCCTAACTCTATGAGGTCAGCAATACCTTAACTCCAAAGCTAGACAAGACACTACAAGAAAAGTACAGATCAGTATCGTGTATGAATAATGATGCAAAAATCCTCAACAACATACTAGCGAATATAAACCAGACGCATATTAAGGGGACTGGACCCTATATGACCAAGTGGGATTTATCACAGGAATGCAAGGACAGCTCAACACAGGAAAGAAGCCAGCGCTTCCAACCCTGAGGCCTCACCTCTGACAGCAAGGAAAGGACGCAGCCCTGGCACTGGAACCTGGGAAACAGAAGCTGAGCTTTTCTCCCGCAGCCCCCAAGGGCACAGCTCGAGAAGGTAGAAGATAGGAGGAGGAGGCTCACCCTACCCTTCCCCCCCGCTGGGACAGCTCCTCAACTCATCCCTCTGTTCCTGCCTCTCCCAGTCCCTTCCAAACCCTCCTCCTCCCTGAGATACACCACACTGTATTAACACAACGATGAAAAACTCCACATGTTCATCTCAATCAACAAAGCCTTTAGCAAAATCTAACACTGCTTCATGATAAAGACACTCCACAAACCAGGAACAGAAGGAGATTTTTCAGCATGATGAAGTCCACAGGGATATATGAAAAGCCCAGAGCTCACATGATATGCAATGGTGGATTGGTGGAAGCTTTTCCCAGAAGCCCAAGGGCCAGCCAGGATGCTCGCCGTTGCACTGTATTTCATGCAGTGTTGAAATTTTAGCCAAAGCCATTAGGCAAAAGGACAAAATAAAAGGCATCCAAATGGAAAGGAAAAAGTAAAATAATCTTCATTTGCAAAAGACACATCCTATATAGCAAAAAAATCCTAAAGAAACGTGCACACAAAAGACTTGTTAGATCTAACGAATAAACGCAACACTGGACAGAACAACATCCCAAAGCCAGCTGTATTTCTGTGTGCTAGCAATGAGTGCTCTGAAAACTAAATCAAGAAAGCAATTACAAGAGCATCAAAGAGAATAAAATAGGGGCAGCGCCATGGAGAAGTGGGCTAAGCCTCTGCCTGTGGCACTGGCAGCCCCCAAATGGGTGCCAGTTCGTGTCCCAGCTGTTCCAGCTCTCTGCTAAGGCCCGGGGAAGCAGTGGAAGATGGCTTAAGTGCTCGGGCCCCTGAACCCACTTGGGTGACCCAGAATAAGTTCCTAGCTCCTGGATTTGTATCAGCCCAGCTCTGGGCATTGCAGCTATTTGGAGTGAACCAGCAAATGGAAGACCTCTCTCTCTATCCCTCTCTCCCTCCCCCCCCCCATAGCTCTGCCTCTCAAATAAATAAGTAAAAACATTTTTTAAAAGATTTATTTATATATTTGCAAGCCAGAGTTATACGGCGGTGGGGAGAGGGGGATCTTCCATCCAATGGTTCACTCCCCAATTGGCTGCAACAGCTGGAGCTGCACCAATCCAAAGCCAGGAGTCAGGAGCTTCTTCTGGGTCTCCCATGCAGGTTCAGGGGACCAAGGACTTGGACCATCCTCTACTGCTTTCCCAGGTCATAGTAGAGAGCTGGATCGGAAGTGGTGCAACCAGGTCTCGAACCGGCGCCCATATCGGATGCTGGCGCTTCAGGCCAGGGCGTTAACCCACTGTGCCACAGCGCTGGCTTCATGAGTAAAAGCTTTTTAAAAATAATCCAGAAAACCAGAGACTTTGGTAGGCTAAGACTGTTTAAAAAAAAAAGTCAAATAACTACAAAAAATTTAAGCCAGGACACCAGCAGATTCAAGATTTGCACACTGCTGAAATAAAGTTTAAAAGGCAGAAATGGACAGAAACACACACTATGACCATGGATTGGAACACTTAAAAGTGCTAAAACTTAATACTACCAGAGCAACCTATGAATTCAATGCAAACTCCAGAAAAATCCTAGCACATCTGTTCACAGAAATGGAAAAGCTGATCCTCAAATTTTTATGGAATTGTCAGGAATCCCAAAACAAATTTCAAAACGGAAAATAAAGTTAAGAGGATCTGTATCTCTGTTTCGAAATTTTCTACAAAGCTACAGAAATGAAAACAGTGTGGCACTGGCATATGGACAGACACGTGGACCAACAGAATAGCACGGAGACTCCAGAAATAAACCCATACTTTAATGACCAACTAATTTTTGACAGGGGTTCTAAGACAGGGAAGGAATAATCTCTTCAATAATTGTTGCTGCGATAAGTGATTCACAGTAAGGAAAAAAATAAAGTTGGATGCTTCCTTCCCATTCTGTATAAAAGTTAACTGAAAATGGATAAACAGCCTAAATACACAGAAGGCTTAAAATTATAAAATCTCTTAGAAGAAAACAGAGAAAAATCTTCCTGATCTTGGATTTGGCGATATAGTCCTAGATAGAACACCAAAAGCATGAGAAACTAAAGAAGAAAATCCAGACTCCATCAAAATTTAAAACTCTGTGCACTGTGGCTAACACTGTGGTGCAGTGGGCTAAGTCTCTGCTTACAGCGCCAGCATCCCATATGGGTGCTAGTTTGAATCCTAGCTACTCCACTTCCAATCCAGCTCAGCAGTGGAGGACAGCCCAGGATCCTTGGGTCCCTGCACCTGCGTGGGAGACCCAGAAGATCAGCCCAGCTCCGGCTGCTGCAGCCATTTGAGGAGGGAACCAGCGGGTGGAAGATCTCTGTCTTTCCCTCTGTCTACAACCCTGCCTGTAAAATAAATAAATCTAAAAAACAAACAAACAAACAAACCTCTGTGCATCAAAGCACACTATCAACAGAATAAAAGGACAACTGAAAGAATGGGAGAAAATATTTATAAAACATGTATCTTACCAGAGTCTAAACCATATAAAGAATTCTTATTATAGCTCAACAATAAAAGGCAAACAACCCAATTTAAAAATGGACAAATGACTTCAACTGACATTTTCCCAAAGACACGCAAATGACTAACAAGCACATACAAAGATGCTCATTCAGAACTGCAGTAAGACACCATCTCACATCTACCAGATGGCTGCAAGTTTACTGAAAGAAAAAACTATGATGAGAACGCGAAGAAACCATAACCACCTTACTGCAGAGAAAGGAATGTAAAGCGGTGCAGGGTACTACAGGCAAAGGTTTGATACTTCCTCAGAAAATTAAACGTAAGGGGCCAGCACTGTGGCACAGCAGGGTAAGCTTCTGCCTGTGATGGCGGTATCCCACACTGGAGCACCAGTTCAAGTCCCGCCTGCTCTACTTCCAATCCAGCTCCCTGCTAATGCACCTAGGAAAGCAGCGGAGGATGGTCCAAACATTTGGGTCCCTGCCATCCATGTGGAAAACCTGGAGGGAGTCCCGGGCTCCTGGCTTTGGCCTGGATCAGCTCTGGACATTGCAGTTATTTAGGGAGTAAATCATCTCTCTCTCTCTCTCTCTCTCTATATATATATATATATATATATCTTTGTGTGTCTCTCCCTCTCTCTGTTACTCTGGCTTTCAACAAACAAATCTTTTTTAAAAAGATTCAACATAAAACTACAAGTCCATTCATAGGTAAATATCTCAGAGTTAAGAACAGGTATTCAAGGGGCCGGCACTGTGGCGTAGTGGGTAAAGCAGCCGCCAGCATCCAATATGAGCGCTGGTTGGAGTCCCCATTGCTCCACTTCCGATCCAGCTCTCTGGTATGGCCTAGGAAAGCAGTAGAAGATAGCCCATGTCCTTGGGCCTCTGCACCCATGTGAGAGACCCAGAAGAAGCTCCTGGCTCCCAGCTTTGGATCGGTGCAGCTCCGGCTGTAGCGGCCATCTGGAGAGTGAACCAACAAATGGAAGATTCTCTCTCTCTCTCTCTCTCTCTCTCTCTCTGCCTCTCTGTAACTCTTTCAAATAAATAAATAAAAGAACAGGTATTCAAACAAGTCCTGATACATAAATAATGATATTATTCACCAAAACTAACAGGTCCAACAACAAATAAATGGATACACAAAATGTGGTCTATAAAACAAGAAAGTTCTGCTACATCCCAAAACATGGATACATCTGAAAAACATTCCGCTAGGTGAAAGAAGTCAGCCACACAGGACTAACAACGTGATCCCATTTATATGGAATGTCCATTAACAGGTAACTCCAAGGAGACACAAGGCTGACTCCCTGTGCCAGAGGGTGGGACGAGAGAGGAATTGGAGTTATGGCTTGGTGGGTATAGAGTCCCCCTTGGAAATGAAAATGTTTTGGAACTGGATACAGTCAATGGTCACACAATATTGTGAATGTACTAAATGCCAATGATTTATTTTTAAATGGTTGATTTTATGTTATGTGAATTTTATCTCAATAAATATGGGTGGGGCCTGGTCCTGAGAAAATAACATCACCACCATCCCATCATCACCATCATTAACATCACCACCATCACCACCATCTTCACTATGATCATCACCATCGCCATCATACCACCATCACCACTGCCACCAACCCCACCATCGCTGGGCCCGGCCGAGACTCACTCACACGGGTGGCACATCAGGAACCCTAACTGCTCTTTTACAACCCTGTAACCACAGGGATTTTATGGCTCCGATTTAAAAGACTAGGGGAAAGAAGAGATTAAATGTCTGCCCCAACAATCTCCTTATTCGTTCACCAGAGATAGTCCTGCCCTTGTCTTCAGGGCACATGCAGAAGAAACTAAAGCTGGCAGACAGCTGGGTTGCCTGGCCTGGCGTGATGACCCCACAGACAGGGAGGGTGGTTACGGCTCATGCCCAGTGTGTCAGACTAAGCCCACCAGGCCACCAGTGAAAGGCCCTGCACAGGTGGCTCCGCTGCAGCTGCCACAGTCCTGAATCCTGCGAATACAGCCTGAAGCCCAGAAAAAGATCTTGGCAAGTTTTTGAGAAGATAAAGTTCACTGTACCACAAAAGACAAACTGAAGCCAAGTCCAGGTCTAAAGAAATAAGTGTTAAAGATAAAGCCATGGGGGCCAGTGCTGTGGCGTCGTGGGTAAAGCCACCACCTGCAGTGCCGGCATCCCATTTGGGTGACAGTTGGAGTCCCAGCTGCTCCACTTTGGACCCAGCTCTCTCTGCCATGGCCTGGGAAAGCAGTGGACGATGGCCCAAGTCCTTGGGCCCCTGCACCCATGTGGGAGACCCAGAAGCTCCTAGCTCTCAACTTCGGATCGGCTCAGCTCAGGCCATTGCAGCCGTCTGGGGAGTGAACCAGCAAACAGAAGACCTCTCTGTCTCTACCTCTCTCTGTAGCTGACTTTCAAATAAATAAAAATAAATTAAAGGCCAGCGCCGCGGCTCAATAGGCTAATCCTCCGCCTTGCAGTGCCAACACACCGGGTTCTAGTCCCGGTCGGGGCACCAGATTCTGTTCCGGTAGCTCCCTTTCCAGGCCAGCTCTCTGCTGTGGCCCGGGAGTGCAGTGGAGGATGGCCCAAGTGCTTGAGCCCTGCACCCCATGGGAGACCAGGAGAAGCACCTGGCTCCTGGCTTTGGATCAATGCGGTGTGCCAGCCGCAGCACTCCGTCCGCGGCGGCCATTGGAGGGTGAACCAACGGCAAAGGAAGACCTTTCTCTCTGTCTCTCTCTCTCACTGTCCACTCTGCCTGTCAAAAAAATAATTTAAAAAATTTTTAAAAGAAAATACAAAAAATACAGCAAAGTGTTACTATTCCCACTCTGGGCCAGGGCTGTGAACAGTGGGTTAAGCCGCCGCCTGTGACACCGGCATCCCATATAAGCACCGGTGGGAGTCCTGGCTGCTCCACTTCCCATCCAGCTCCCTGCTGATGGCCTGGGAAAGCAGCAGAAGACAGCCCAAGAGCTAAGGTCCCCACCACCACCGTGGGAGACCGGATGAAGCTCATTCCTCCTTCAGCCTAGCCTAGTTCCTGCAGCCAATTGGGGAATGAATCAGTGAATGGAAGACCTCTCTCTCTCTGTAACTCTGACATTCAAATAAATAAATAAATAATCTTTAAAAAAATTCTCACTCTATGAACTTTTTTTTAAAAGATTTATTTATGTTTTGAAAGTCAGAAGTTACATAGAGAGAGGAGAGGCAGAGAGAGAGAGAGAGAGGTCTTCCACCCACTGGTTCACTCCCCAGTTGGCTGCAGCGGCCGGAGCTGTGCTGATCTGAAGCCAGGAGCCAGGAGCTTCCTCCAGGTCTCCCATGCGAGTGCAGAGGCCCAAGGATCGGGCCATCCTCCACTGCTGTCCCAGGCCACAGCGGAGAGCTGGGTAGGAAGTGGAGCAGCCGGGACTCGAACTGGCATCCATAGCGGATGCTGGCACAGCAGGCAATGGCTTTATCTGCTATGCCACAGTGCCGGCCCCATCCATGAACTTCTTAGTAAGAGAATCGCCTCAACAGAAGAAAAGGACCCAAACCAGGTAGAAAGAAAAGCACATGACACACGGGAGGGCAGGCACAAGACACACGGCCAGGAGGGGCCCAGGACGAGGCGGAAGTGCTGCCGGGGTCCCCAGATTCTCAGCGATGCTGTTTTAGCCACATCCCAACGACAGGCTGAGTCAGCGGACAGGGGAGCTGGTCTCCCTCCCAGGTACCCTGGCCAGCAGGGCCCACCGGGTACTGTCCCACAGCTACCTCTGAAAGGCCAGCGAGCCTGGCTCACCTGGCTCACCTGCGACAGAGGTGGCGGAGAGCTTCACAGGGCAGTCCTCCCTCTCCCCAGCTCCACTTGGGTCCTCCACCCACCAGGAGCCGCAGGCTGGGAGGGAAACGGGTCCTCCACCTTCACACCAGTCAGGGGCTGGCTGGCCCAGGAGCTGGACCACCACCCACACGTGCCAGCAGGCCCCCTGTCAACCTCCATCCTGCCCCACGTCCATGCTCTGCATCCGGTGCCCCTGGCAGCTCCAGGCCATCTCTCGCCTGGTAGCATCTGGAGCAGACAGACGGTGGAAACCGCCCATGCGGCTCCTGTCCCGGGCTGAGCTGTCCCAGCAGGCACCTAACCTGCACAGCACCCCCCTCCCAGGCACTGGTGCTGACCCTGTGGGCAGGAGGTCCAGGATGCATCTGCTGAACTCAGCAAAGACTCCTCCAGGCTCACACAGCACAGCCAGCAGCCCCTGCCCACGTGAGACATCAGCAGTGCCCAGGAGTGCGAACAGCTGCTCACCCCAAGTCCCAACTCCCCAGCATTCCCTGGTCGAACCACTCAGTGTGATGAGACCAGTGGGTCCGCACAGCAAAGAGGGCCCAAGCCAGAGCCACCCGAGTCTGTGGGAGGGAGTTAGGGATCCAGGCCAATCCCCAGGACAGGCACCCACGCATTCCTAATGGCTCCACTACAGACCTGGGCTCCGCAGGTGCACTTACTAGGTTCTGTCAGCACCTGCCACACCCGGCCCCTGGCATGTCCAGCAGGCCCCCAGCGCCCACTGTGGCTCTGGCCAGCCTGGCAGATCCACTTCCGCACTGTCCCTGCTTCCAGGCAGGCAGTGTGGCCAGGACAGCCACCTTGGCTGGTCATTTGCTGCTTTGAGCAGGAGGCCCCAGGGACTCACAGGGTAAGAGGTAACCATGGCAAGGTGGCCCCTCTGCCCAGAATTAAGTTCAGAAAATGGAGGGCCTTGAGGCCCCTCTCCCAGGCGTCACCCAAGGCCTGGATCAGCAGTGAGTGTAGCCATCAGCAGGGGCCCTCCTCCTGCAGGAACCCTGAGTAGCTTTGCCAGTCCTAGCACCAGTGCCCTCACCCCCTGACCTGGGGGTGGAAGCCAAGGCCTTGAAGCAGCCACAGGACCCTAGGGAACAGCACACAACTCCCAGGGTCACAGCAAGACCACCATGCAAACCCTGGCACTGCAAGCATCGGTCAAGTCCTATCGTGGTCACCACCATCCTCACACAAAGGCTGCTTAGCCATTCATTCTATTATTCCAAAGCTAAGACTTTCCAAGCGCCCCCTAAGAAATCATTTGGACAATGACCAGAATGAAAAACAAGAGAACAGCTGCAGAGAATGAGGAAAACATTTCTTTGCCTCAAAGTCAAGAGCAAAGGTTGCTGCTGTTCTTTTTCCTTTTTAAATTATTTTATCTATTTGAAAGGCAGGGAGAAAAGTTCAATCTTCTGCTCACTGGTTCACTCTGCCAAGTGTCCACACAACATCCCGAGCTGGACCAGGCCAGACCCAGAGCCCGGAACTTAATCCAGGTCTCCCATACGGGTGGCAGGGACCCAAGGTCTTGAGCCATCATGTGCCGTCTCCCAGAGTGCACATTAGCAGGAAGCTGAAGTTGGGAGCAGAGGCAGGACTCAGACCCAGGCTCTCTGACTGGAGAGTGGGTCGTCCCAAGCAGCGTCTTCAGTAAGCATCGTGCCAAGTCATGGCCCCAGATGCTGATGTTCTAGTTGAGGTTTTGCGGCCACACAGCAGCTGTACCCCGGCACTCGACGTCAGCGCCATCCATCCACAGCGAGTGACAGGAAATGCTGGCATTGTGACAGCGCTCCGTGGCTGGTAGTGTGACGAATCAATGTGTTAAAGACAGAAAAGCAGCCTACACTTCTCTTTAACATAAATTCAACTCCCTCCTCCTGCCCCTTGCTAAGGTGCAGTGGGCCCATGGATAAGCACAGGAGTTTACAGATCCCAAGCAGCTCAGAGCCCACAGCCGTGTCTCTGTGGCCCTCTGCAAGACACCTGTTGTGGGCCACCTGACACACAGGCAGCCAGACCTGGCTAACATTTAAAATTGCCCTGGGAAGGCAGCGCTGGTTCACAAGAGCTGAGTCCCAACCCCAACTGGCCAGCCCATGTCTGCGTCTCTGTGCCCCCCAGGCCCTGCTTGCCCTCTCCTATGGTGGGTGTGATCCCAGGACCACCACCACAGATCAAGGGTCAGGAGGCCGCGAGTGTGCAGGGGAGGAGAGGTAGGGTGGCCCTCGCAGAGTCAGACCCCCAGACCCCAAGGCTTCTCAGAAGATGGAGGTGGGCATCTCTGCCCCAGGAGGCAGGCCAGGCCCTGCTGGGTCTGTGACCCCTGAGCCCACCCACAACTGCAGAAGGGGCAGGGTCATGGGCTGTGGAATGTGGGCTGCAAGGGCTCGGAGACCAGGAAGAGGAAGTGGTGGGTGAGAGAGAAACAGGCAAGGCGAGGCAGTCTGGCCGTCTCTGGGGGAGGGGCAGTGACAGGAGCCTGAGCCCAAGGGCACTAAGCAGAGCAGCAGAGTGGCTGGGGGTGGAAGTGCAGCGCCTGGAGAAAGCAGCCCCAAGTGACAGTGGCAGCGCCCGGCGAGCTCACTGCTCCCTTTGAGAAGGGAGCTCCTTAGTCACAGAGCCAGCCCCAGGCCTTGCTGTCCCCGAGACCCTGTCCAATGGACACAGGAGCATCAGAGCTGAGTCTGTGGGCCCCCAGGAGCCAGACTCAGACAGAACAGTGCTGTCCCCATCAACTCACAGACCTGGGTCTGTCTCACAGGGCTCCCAGGGGCTGGGAGACTGGGGCAAAGGGCTGTATACCTGTCACAGCTCAGGGGAGCACGACAGACCTGGGCCCCCCGTATTGAGAAGAAGCAGAGACCATGGCCAGAAGCCAGTGAGACATGAGGGAAGGTCCCCTGGCCCCAGCAGGGCATGAGGCGCAGCATGGGGGCAGGTCTGCAGACAGACCCCAGCCACAGCCAGTGACCGTGGGAGACACCCCCCCTCAGTGTGATGCCACTGGACTCTGAGACTGTGGGGACATGAACAGGCACCAAGAATGAGGCCTAGACGCAGCTTAACACACACAGAAACACACATGTGGACTGACACAGACACACACACTCCAAACGCCCAGACATAAACCACGTGTAGACATACAACACACACATGCAGACATATCACACATACACACAAATGCAGGTGTGCATGTGCAGAGTGCTCCACATGAGCAGAACACGGGAAAGCTAGATTTTACAATAAAAAGAATGAAGTAGGTCTTGACACACTGATGTGGAGTGATATCCACAACATACTCCCAAGTGGACAAGCACAGGACAATGTCTAAGGTACAATTCTATTTGGTGGAAACCCAAACCAAAAGGTGTGTGTGCGTGCATGCCTATGGTTGTGTCTACGTGCACACGTGCATCCTGTGTGTTTTGTATGTGGCCATGTTTGTGTCACATGTGTGTGTGCATACCCACGTAAGTGCTTGTAATCACGCGTACTGCCTTAGGTGTGTGTGTCCTTATCTGTGCACATGTATGTGTGTGCAATATGTCCATGCCTGTGCCGATCTGTGTGTCCGTGCACATCTGTGTGTCTGTGTTTGTGTGCACACCCGTGCGAGTCTTGGACACCCCACTCACCCTGCCTCTGAGGACAACCCAACAGTGGAAATGGGGTGGAGGGCTGTTCAGGTGGTGCACGTGCACTGTCTCGACTGCAAGAGCAGGTGAGCCCAAGCTCGAGACAGGATTCACTGGAGCCAGCTGTGACTCCAGTTCCCGGAGCTGAGTCAGCTCCACAGAAGTTTAAAGCCCAAGAACGAGAAAGACAACAGAATTTTTTTTTTTTTAATTTTTTTTGACAGGCAGAGTGGACAGTGAGAGAGAGAGACAGAGAGAAAGGTCTTCCTTTGCCGTTGGTTCACCCTCCAATGGCCACAGCGGCTGGTGCGCTGCGGCGGGCGCACCGCGCTCATCCGATGGCAGGAGCCAGGTGCTTCTCCTGGTCTCCCATGGGGTGCAGGGCCCAAGCACTTGGGCCATCCTCCACTGCACTCCCTGGCCACAGCAGAGAGCTGGCCTGGAAGAGGGGCAACTGGGACAGAATCCGGCGCCCCGACTGGGACTAGAACCCGGTGTGCTGGCGCCGCAAGGCGGAGGATTAGCCTGTTGAGCCACGGCGCCGGCCGACAACAGAATTTTCAATCACAGAACTTCGGTGGAGGGTCCAGTCCTTATCGCAGCACAGGGAGGGAAGACAGGACCCTGACCCCCTACCCCCAGCCTGAGTCCAGCCCCAAAATGCACTCCTTCGTGTTTCCGGATCAAGTCTGGGATTTACCTTAGGAACAGCATAGCTATAGTGCATGCGCAGTTTGCTGTTGTTAGGGAACACTGATTTAATGTAAACTACAGTGTGTCTAACCTTGGTTTGACTTTTTTTTTTTTTAATTACAGGAGGCACCTAAAATATGAAAGGTGACAGACAGGGCCTGAGAGCCTGATCCTCTGCAGTGTCCAGCATGGGAGCTGCGGCAGGCGCACTGCCAGGGGCCGCTAGAACCCACAGCACAGGGTGGCCGCAGGGAGCAGGCACTCTCATCCTTCCCGTCAGGGAACTGGACTGGGGACAAGCCTCCGGAGACCACTGCGTGTGGCACGAGCTCCAACAAGACTCGAGGGCAGGCACTTGGCACAGTGGTCAGCATGCCCAAAGACGACTGCATCCCGTATCGGAGGGCCTGGGTTCAAGTCTCAGCTCCATTGCCAGTTCCAGCTTCCTGCTACTGTGCAGCTTGGGAGGCAGCAGATCACGGCTGCACTAGCCGGGTCTCTGCCACTCACGCGGGGCATCCAGACTGAGTTCCTAGCGCCTGGATGTAGCCTGGCACGGCTGCAGCCGTTTGGAAGTGAATCAGCTTATGGCAGATGGAAGAGTCTCTCTCTATCAGTTGATGGCGGATGGAAGACCCCCCCCCTTCTCTGCCTTGCAATAAATAAAAATAAATTTAAGATTTCAAGGATTAATGAGCAACATATATCTCCCACCAATGGAAGTCAGGTAACCAGGTCATGCTGTACACACACAATGGTGTCTTACACAGCCATGAAAACTATGGGTTTTATAAATGTTTGTGTTTATAAGTTTAAAATCTATGCAGACACTAAAAACCACAGCACTTCTTCCTGGTGCACAGTGCCCAGTGTTCTTTATACTTCTCCGCACTTTCCTAAGTCGTGGAAAATGACGATGGACTCCTTTTAACAAGCAACAGAAATCCCACTTTAAACCAGAATGGCCATCCGACTGCCTGCTTCCCAGCACCTGTGCCAGCTTCTCTGGCTCATTGCAAAGAAATCACCTGGGCCGTCCACTCTGGAGAGAGCTGGGGGATCATCAGCTCAGGACTGCATGGATGGGTTCCTGGCGCTTGGTCCCATGGGTGCCTCACAGGAGTCTGGTGGAAGCTGGGTAAGGGAGGTGGTGCTTTCGGGATGGTGGGAGAGCTGACCCCCAGCACAGCCCCAGGGCGTCTCTCAGGGCCAGCAGCATACAGCACACGTGCGCCTTGAGCTCTGACTGCCGCCAACAGCTCCATGAGCGCGAGAGGCACCCAGGGTTACGGACTCGCATCCGCCTTCTACGCAAAGAGCAGACAGCGCTATTGACAGAATTACAGAAAGGGTTGCGTGTTCCAAGCCGCCCACGGCACCCGGCAGAGCAGTAAAGGCAGTTTACAGTCGTGAGCACGAGCATGCTCAGCATCACTGTCACCATCGCCGCCATCGCCATCGTCATCACTGCCGTCTTCCCCTGCTGGGCTCAGGACCACGACTCCAGCATTCACTTCGGGCACTGAGTGGCTAAGAAACGGCAAAACTCCAGAGGCGAGACAAAGAGTCTGTGTGGGAAGAACGCTGATAGCTCCCTCTTCCCTCCCACAGCTGTGCTGCGTCTGCTCCCCCAGGATTCTCAGCACAGCCCCTTCCGGCCTCCAAGCAGAGGAGGGCCGGTCCAGCCGGGCCCTGCCCCCGTTGCACCCAGAGCGCCTTCCTCCCCAGTGTGGCGCTGTCACGGGTGACGCCCCGCTGCAGGGTGAGGAAGCCACGCTCGGCGAGCCTGGGCCCCTGGAACTTCTCCATCTGTTCCCATGCACAGACACACCCTGTGGGGCTTATGCCATGCTCTCCTCTTCCAGCCCAGTCGTGGCACGAGCTGGGTGACAACCCTGTGAGCCGGTGTCCCTGGCACCCCAGGCCACTCCTCCTGGCAGCCTCAGGGCTGGTGATTCAGTCTCTCCATCTGGAAGAGGAGACAGAGGCGCCAAGTCCTCCAAAGGAAGTGGCGAGGACAAGGTACCCAGAACACGGGGATGTAGAGCCACGGGGCCCAGGAGCACCAGGCTCAGCCAGCGGCCACCAGACAGGCACCTGAGGACACTCACGGTGGCCAGCATGCACTGGCCCTGGGGCTTCAGGAAGAGCCGCCAAGAAGGGGGAAAGCACTTCGCTCCCTATGGGTCAGATGCCAGGCCAACAGCCCCAGGGCTGCCATTCCCCAAGCCCACTGCCCAGTCCAGGGCAGGGTCCCACTCAAAAGAACATGGCAGGGTGTGCAAGGCTGGCAGTGGAACCAGCATGGGACCCCAAACTCCTCATGACCCTGGCTGGGGTCTTGAGTGCACGCAGGCGCCACGTGGGGACCGGCAGGCTTGGTCGAGCAGGGGAGGGGGAAGTGGCCAGAGGCAGGCCGGTGACAGTGCTCAATGTCACCAGGCTCTGCAAGGGCTCTCCCTCCCCTGGAGAAAGGTTGGGAGACCACTGGGATGAATACAGAGGCCAACATTTCCCCTCCCCCGCCTTCTCGCTCCCTGTTTTCTGGATCACTTGCAACTAAGCTCCAACGTCAGGACCGTGGCCCTAATCCCTCGGCCTGGACCTCCTAAGAGCGGGACATTGCCCACCCATGCCGGACAAGGGTAACACCCGACCTGGGTGCTCTAATCTCTGCATGCTCTCAGTTTCCCGGGGATCCCAACAGCGCTCTTCACAGCTGCTTGGGTATTTGGCCTAGAGTCTCACGCAGCCCTCAGGGTGGACTTCTCATTCTTTGGGGGCTCCAGCCAGCGGTCTTGTGCAGAGACCTCTTTGCCCCTGCCTGGTGTCAACGGATCTGGGTTGTGCATCTCTGGGGGGTGCTGTGTGTGCAGGTCGCAGACACCTGCCAGGCTGGGTCTCCTGGCTGAGGCGAGTCCCCGAGATCCAGCCCCCCACCAGGTGTAAAGAAGGGGCTCTGACCGGCAGGCTCAGCCTCCAGGGTTTTCCACTTAGCCACCCCCTGGCCTCATTCCACACGGGATCACGGTGACCTCTGGGAAGGCTTTGAAAACCTGGGCCCCGAACCCTGGGGCCGTGGGGTCAGAGTCTGTTCCCAAAGACAGGCCAGGCCTGGGCCACGTGGTGGGGGCCGCCACAGGTCCTGGGTGAGTCAGGGGACCAGGCCCTGGTCCTGGCTTCCCATGACCCTGGGGGACAGCATCTCATGGGGTGGGGGGGCAGCCCAGAGGTGGGGCCAAGTTTCCCGTCAGCTTCTTCCCCACAGCAGCAGAGGCTATGCCCAGGTAGTGCTTTGATTGCCACAGCTTTTTTTTTTTTTTTTAAGATTTGTTTATTTATTTGAAAGTCAGGGTTACAGAGAGGGAAAGACAGAGAGCGAGAAAGAGAGAGAGGTCTTCCATTCGCTGGTTCACTCCCCAGATGGCTGCAACAGCCAGGGCTGAGCCAGGCAGAAGCCAGGAGCTTCATCTGGGTCTTCTATATAGGCGCCGGGGCCCAAGCACTTGGGCCATTATCTACTGCTTTCCCAGGCCATTAGCAGGGAGCTGGATCAGAAGTGGAGCAGCCAAGACTGGAGCCGGTATTCAATGCCTGACACCCCCCTAACCCCCACCACTACCTCCCACCCCGTCCCAGGCCTAGCTGTTAACTGCATTTCTAGAATGTCCCTGCATGGGAAAACCCCAGGCATGGCCGGTGGAAAGCAGCAGGCTGCAGACCTGGAACTCCCGAGATGTCACCACTTGTCATTGTTGATCCCACACACTTAGCTGTAGAGCCAAGCGCTCTACCCAGCCCATTTCACAAGTCCTCACGGCTGCCACACAGTGACAGAGACACCGAGAGCTGGCTCTGTACCCAGAGGAAGTGGGGAAGCCCTCATGTCCCCAGGCACCTTCACAGCGACGCCCCACCCAGCCAGCAGGGAGCAAATAGAAGTGGGGAGGAAGACCAGAGAGGCCACAGCACCAAGTCTCTGGGGCTCTCAGCTGAAATAACGCATTCCTAGGGCTGCCTTTTGAGATCTGACTTTAAGGCACCAACAAGCACAGAAGCACACCAACAGACTTGTTTAAAACCGGCATCCACTGGGCACACACAGACTTGCTGTTCTAATTAGACAGCGCCCCTCGGGGCTTGCTATGGCATGTACCCAAAGGGGAGCTGGCCCTTCTCTTCCCCAGAGAGACGCAGGGGAGGACCCCTGGGGGTCCTGCGAGGGTCCGCTGCAGCCTACCTCACAGGTGCAAAAATCAGAACGACTCAGGACTATGGCACTGTTCTGAACAAAACCAAGGACCGACAAGAGTGACTGCTAGCCATCATGACACACGCACCCAAAGGAGTCCTCAGTCGACTCCCAAGATGTGTGTGAGGGACGGGGTCACCGACGAGGAGCCCCACAAGCACACTGAGGGCGTCACGGCCTGACGTTCTTGCAGAAAAGGCTTTACACCACCAATGGCTTCACAGGCAAGCAGACAAGCCAAGTGACTTGGAGTCAGAGCGCCATCCAGCACCGCTGTGTGATTTCTCCCCACCTCAAGCCAAGGGGAGGCCACAAGGAGGGGCACCCGGTGTGGCCGAGGCCACGGAGCAACAGTTTCTCACATGCACGTGCAGGAACACGCTGGCACACTATTTCCAGCACAGGCACCTGCTGCCCGTTCCCTTCTGGGTCCAGCTCGGACCCACAGCACATGTGTGCACAGGCACTGGAAGCAGCCTACACGTCCACCCACAGGACACGGAGCTAAACATTCCGGAGGGTGGACAGCTCCCAACTGGACGCTTGCTGAGCTGGACAATCCCCAGATGTACCGTCTGGCCAAGGGCAGAGCCTGCCCACGGCTGCAGAGCCACACCTACTTCTGCGGGGACAGCAGCAGAGCACACATCTGTGACCGGCATCTGGACAGACACAGGGCACCTGATCCAGCGGCCACCTCTGCAGATGTCTCATGGCAGAGAGGGGCAGACTTTTCCCTAGAGACACAGTGTCTTTGACTGAAATTTTTTCCCATGTGCTTAGACTGCTATCTGCCCACTGATAGTTTTAAAGAGTATGTTTGGTTCCAGCAACTTGCTTTGATTCAAATCATATCTATTTAAATTTAAAAGTTCATACAAACTGATTTTTTTTAAAAAAATGCTCTCTAGGGGCCGGCACCGTGGCACAGTAGGTTAATCCTCTGCCTGTGGCACCGGCATCCCATATGGGCGCCAGTTCTAGTCCCGGCTGCTTTTCTTCCAATCCAGCTCTCTGCTATGGCCTGGGAGAGCAGTAGAAGATGCAAGTCCTTGGGCCCCTGCACCCACATGGGAGACCCAGAGGAAGCTCTTGGCTCCTGGCTTTGGATCGGCGCAGCTCCACCTGTAGCGGCCATTTGGGGAGTGAACCAGCAGATGGAAGACCTTTCTCTCCTCCTCACTGTCTGTAACTCTTTCAAATAAATAAATAAAATCTTTTAAAAAAATGCTCTCTGACTCTTGAGAATAAATGTGCATGGAACAGAAGTCAAGAGCAAGGACGAGCTTAGCTCTTAACTGCATTTCCCTTGGAGTAGTGGTTAGGATGCCTGCAACCCACACGGGAGTACCTGGGCCCACACCTGGCTCCACATCCTGCCTCCAGCTTCCTGCTAACACAGACCCTGGGAGGCAGCAGTGATGGCTCAAACAGTTGGGCTCCTGCCACCCACATAGGAGACCTGGGTTGAGTTCCCAGCTCCCATCTTTGGCCCTGCAGGCATTTGGGGGAGGGGGGAGTAGGTGTGTGAAATAGATATTTTTTTAATGTAAAAGCTAATATGCTCAGATCTTTCAGTGACAGTGGCTGGAGGGGACAAGAACTTGTGGCTGTCACAGCAACAGAACAAAAGGAATGAGCAGACACCTGTCCTGTCCAGTTCTCTGTGTGACAAGGACGAGAAGCCGAGGGTGGTGGACATGGTGTTTGCCCACAACACTGGGTCTCCTCCAACCACCACCACTTGGTGCTGCTGGGGGAGACCCTGGTGCAGGACGAAGCCTTCTCCAATACCACGCAAAGGAAGCAGAGAGACTGAAACACGAGAGACGCGGGCAGTTCCAATTCTCCAGGAGGAAACAGCAACGGGAAGTGAGTGTGCACAGCAAAGGAGACAGGACAGAGGCACCTGTGAGCACGTACCCCAGGTGGCTGCCTCCAGACAGTGGGTCTAAAGGGAGAGTCTTTTTCTAATTAGTTGTTTATTGCAACAAAAATTACAGAGCATACCGAGAGCAAAACAACCCCAGGCTGCAGAGACGAAGCAAGCATGAGAACCAGACCTGAAAGTGACTGGGACGCCGTGATGATCAGAACAAGAATGTGAAGCAGCTCCGACTACGACGCGAAGAGCTCTGATGGGAAGAGCGAACAGCCCGCGAGGGCAGCTGGGCAACGAGAGGGAGGTGGACGCTCCAAGATGGAATCAAAGGAAGTGCTGGAGATCACAACCACTGCCACAAAAACACCAGTGCCTCTGACGGGCTCCACGACAAACGGCACACGGCCAGGGAAGAGCCAGTGCGCACGATGGTGCATCAACCGCGACCGCCACAGCACAGTGCGGAAACAGAGAATGGAGGCCATGGGGCAGGCACAAACGCACGATGGGACACAGACACAGGAGGAGGAGAGAAAGGAGAGCAGGAAGCGTCTGAAGTACCTGACGTAACAATGGCTGAGAGGCACCGACCCACGGATGCAGGCAGCTCAGAGAACACTGAGGAGGATGAAGACCAACAAACCTGCACCTAGAGGGCCGGTGCTGTGGCACAGCGGGCAAAGCCGCCGCCTGCAGTGCCAGCATCCCATATGGGCACTGGTTCCAGTACCAGATGCTCCATTTACAATCCAGCTCTCTGCTATGGCCTGGGAAGGCAGTAGAAGATGGCCCAAGTCCTTGGGCCCCTGCACCTGCATGGGAGACCTGGAAGAAGCTCCTGGCTCCTGGCTTCGTATCAGCCCAGCTCCAGCAGTTGCAGCCATTTGGGGAGTGAACCAGTGGATTCTCTCTGCCTCTCCCTCTCACTGTCTGTAACTCTATCTCTCAAATTAAATTAAAATTCTTTTTTTAAAAAAAATGAAAGGCAAAAAAAATAGAAAACAGTAACAAATATGGTAGATATTAATCCAACTATATCAGTCACCATTTTAAACATCACTGGTCAATATATACCAGTTAAAAGACAGAGACTGTCAGAGTGGATAGAAAAACAAGACCCAATCACAGAAACCCACTTTATATATAAAGATTAAAAGTAGGGGCCAGCGCTATGGTGTGGAAGGCTGGACCTCTGCAAAACCCCTCAGCGGAGGTGTGTGCTTGGTGCAGCAGCTAAGCCGCTGCTTGGGTTGCCCACGTCCCATAAACAAAGCGCCTGGGTTCAAGTCCAGGCCCCACTCTTCATCCGAGCTTCCTGATGACGCACACCCGGGAGGCAGCAGGTGACAGCTCAAGGGGTTGGAAGACCAGACGGGGTTCCAGGCTCCTGGTTTCTGCCTGGCCCAGGTCTGGCTGCGCAGGCATTTGAGGAGTGAGCCAGATAATGGGAGTTCACTGTCAGCCTCTCTCTCTATCTCTGTGTCTCTCTGCCTTTCAAATAAATACAATAAACAAGCTTAAAAAAAAGTTTAAAGATCAGCAAAAGGCAAGAAGGTACTCGCTTCACCACCATCTTTCCACACTGTACTAGAAGCCCGCTAATGCAGAAACACACGCTGAGGAAACACAAGGCATGAAGATCGAGAAGGAAGACACAACACGCTCTTAGTTCACGGATGGCACGGTGTCTGTGTAGACAATCCCACAATCCCACAGGACCAACGAAAGAACTCCTGGAACTAATAAGCAATTGCAGAGCAAGGCTGGCAGAAAATTAAGAAAAAAAAAAAAAAAAACAGTTGCTTTCCTATATACTGGCAATGAACATCTGAAATTTGAATTTAAAAAATACAATACTACTACTTATATTAGCACTCTGAAAGTGCAACGAGATATAAACAAAATGCACAGAAAATCACAAAACCTTGAATGAAGAAAACAAAGAAGTAAATAAATGGAGAGATGCTCCCAGTTCACAGAAAGACAGGAAGACTCAATGTTGTCATGATGTCATTTCTTTCCAACTTACTCTAGAAAGTCAACACAATTCTGATAAACTTCCAGCAAGTTATCTTGCGGTGCTTTACAAGTGGAGTCTAGAGTTTATACAGACAGCATCCAATTTCAAGGCAGCGCGGTGCTGGGGCAGTAGACAAGCAGATCCATGGAGCAGTACAGAGCTCAGAAACACTAATGTAGCCGATTGATTTTTGAAAAAGGAGCAAAAGCAATACAGTGGAGAGAAGATCGTTTCTTTTTTTTCAAGATGCAGGACTGAAACCACGGGACCTGCGCATGCAAGAAGAAAAATGAATCTAGACAGAGATCCTATATTGTCACAAAAGCCAACTTTAGATTGTAATGTAATGTGAAACGCAAAATGATGAAACGCCTAGAAGATAACAAAAGAGAAAATCAAGGTGACTTTGGGTTTGGCAATGACTTTTTAGATAAAACATCAAAGGCACAATCCACGAAACAACTGATAAACTGGGCCTCATTCAGATTAAAATTTTCAGAGCTGGCACTGTGGAGTAGGGAGTTATGGAGTCACCTGCAGCGCCAGCATCCCATACAGGTGCCGGTGCCGGTCCCGGCTGCTCCACTTCCAAGCCAGTCCCTGTTAATGCACCTGGGAAAGCAACAGAAGATGGCCCCTGCATCACATGGGAGATCCAGAAGAAGCTCCTGGCTCCTGGCTCTGGCCTGGCCCAGCCTTGGCCCTTGCAGCCATTTGTGGGTGTGAACCCTCTCTCTCTGTCTCTCCCCTTCTCTCTGTAATTCTGACTTTCAAGTGAATAAACAAATCTTTTAGAATTAAAATTTTCTGCTCTATGAAAGATACTGTCAAGAAAATTTTAAAAAGCCACAGTCTAAGGCCAGGCTCTGTGGCACGTGGGCATCTGTTCAAGTCCCGGCTGCTCCACTTTCTATCCAGCTCCCTGCTAGTGCTACCGAGAAACCAGTGAGGGAGCCATGAAAAGTCAGGGAGGAACCTTATATGCATATCACCACGAAGTGAAGGAGGCCAGGCTGAAAAGACCAGAGTGAAGTCAGTGTCAACTATGGACACGTGTCAGTCCTGGCTCCTCAACTGTAACAAATACACCACACCACCAAACACATTAACAACAGGGAAATCAGGGGAGAGGGGGATTCCAAGAGAATTCTCTGTATTTTTAACTCACTCTTTCTATAAATTCAAGACTGGTCCAAAAACTTAAGTCTATTAAAAATAAACCACAAAGATGGGAACAGCGTTGTGACACAGTGGGTTAAGCCACTGCCTGCAACTCCTGCACCCCATATGGGCACCAGTTTGTGTTCTGTCTACTCCTCTTCTGATCCGGCTCTCTGCTGTGGCCTGAGAAAGCAGCAGAAGATGGCCCACGTGCTTGGGCCCCTGCACCCACGTAGGTTTCTTGGATGAGGCTCCTGGCTCCTGGCTTCAGCCTGGCTCAGCACTGGCTGGGGAGTGAACCTGCAGATGGAAGATCTCTCCTCACCCCTCATAACACTGACTTTCAAATAAATAAATCTTTAGAGAAAAAATAAGCTACAAAGAGAAAGGTCTGTGAGTCTATTTGGGAGATAAGGAGAAAACATCCAAATGGGAAAGTCTCAGGAAGGAACGGCTAAACCAGTGCTCAGAATGGAGTGATGCCGTCTCCGATACTACTTAAAAGAAGCTCCTGGCTCCTGGCTTCAACCTGGTCCAGCCCCGGCTGTTGCCGCCATTTGAGGAGTGAACCAATGGATGGAGGATCTCTCCTCTCTCTGTAACTCTGCCTTTCAAATAAACAAATAAATGTTAATCTTAGAATCCTATGCAAATGCCAAGAATTATCTTCCCACAAAATTAAAAGCAAGGCCTCCTGCCCCTGCCAAATCCCACTCCTCCTCCAGGGACCCTGGTCAGCCAGGATCTGACACGGACGCATGGCCTGTGCCGCCTGCCTGGGGCCTCAGGCCCCAGCAGAGCAGCGGCCTCTTCTGTTTCCCACCTTGGGGACCTCCTCCTCTGCCTCCCTGTGCTGCCCCATCAGTCCCAGAGTCTAATTCCAGGTCTCTGACTCTGCACCAAGACTCTACAACAGCCTGGTAGAGGCCGGTGGTGCACACTGTCTGTTCCAGATCTGGGCCCCGTGCTGCACAGGCGGCCTGCACTGGCAGCAGGATGGGGGATCTGGAGGCAGCCGACTGGTGCCAGCCCCCAGGTCTAAAGGTGGGCATGGTGAATGCCCTGTGCCAGCCCTCACGACCCTGTGGGCCACCAGCTACATACAAGACAACCTCTGGGTGAAGGTGCACGTGCACTCCAAGAAGCCCCTTGTGGTCTGGCTCAAAACCACAGCTCATCGGAACACCAGTTCACTGAACACCAGGCAGAGGTGTGCTGCCCCAATCTGCAGGCGATCGGGTGCCCCAGGCACCCTGGGGCCTACACGGTGGGTGAACTCGAGTGCGGAGAGGTGAGAGGCCACCACCCGCTGCAGTGAGTCCTCCAAGCTCAGGCGTGCTGGCCCATGAGGGTCGCTCTGCTCTGGCTTCCTGTGACCCCTGTTGGGTGGGCTCTGGGATCCAGAGCCAGCAGTACTTTAGGGGGCCCAGAAGCACCCAAACAACAGGACACGCCCTGTGTTTGGAGCTGCCCCACTTTAGACAAAGGGTCAGCACTGGTCAGCAGCCCTAGGCAGGGGAGCAGGCCTTTTCAGGCCGGGAGGGCACAGATGGAAAGTAGCCAGGTTGGCCTCCGTCCCCCCACCCGGTGTGGCCACTGGGGAAGAGGCCAGCCCAAGGCATCAACCCAGCACCAGCGAGACTCAGGGCACCAGGGTGCCCACCCAGCCCTGCCCTCTCTGGTCCAGGAGCAGCCCTGGACACCTGCTCTACTTCCTGGCTCCACCTCTACCAGGCACCGCAGCAGTGCTCTCCACTCTGTCCTGCCGACGCTGGGGCTCTGGAGAACCAGAAGCTTCCACCCTCAGGTCGGCCTCCCCAGCCTGGCACAGCCAGCCGTACCCGAGGGACCCTTAAAGGAGCAACATCACAATCTGGGAGCAGTAACCAGACTCTGGACCTCTGACCAAAGAATCTTGCTCCTGGAACACGAGTGAGTCCAATGACCGGAGAAAGAGGTGACCCTGGGGTCAGTCTACTCCCAGCGACGACAGGCAGCGACATACACGCAGCTAGGAATCAGGGGAAGCCACAACCTGGGGATATCCCAGGCCCCATGATGGTGGGGCATTTGCGTACAGTACCCAGGCAGGACCCTAGCTTTGTGCAAACAGCCCCGTGCCTGGGGCCAGGGACTAAGACAAGTCACATTGGTGGTGAGCTGTGGCTGTGGGGGCTCCTTCTACGACGGCCAGGCACAGCTGGCGCCCTCTCTGATCAGCACACAGGACAGCCTGTGGGAGGTGAGAAGAAGCATGCTGGGGTGCAGGCAGGGCTTCCAGGTCCTGAGGCCCTGAGATCTGGGGGTAGGTGTGAGCTCGGTCTCATGCAGAATTGGGTAGGATCTCATTTAATGGGGCCTCAGGAAAACAGGCCTTCCTGGGCTCCTGTAGTCTGCAATAGAGGAGAGGGGTCCTAATGTGGAGCCCTATTGGCCGCTGCCCACCCTCAGCAGACGGCTCCCTGCAAGCAGGTGCACATGTGGGAGAGTGTGGCCAACACCCCAATAAACACCCCATGAGTTCTCAGTAAGGATGGGAAGTCCCCAGAAGAGAGACAGAGAGTGCCTTGGAAACCAGTACAGCCGGCAAGTGCTCTGGGCTCCGACACGGCTGGTCTGGGAGCCAAGAGCTCGGGTTTTGAGATTAATGGGTCAGAAGAAGAGGCAGGAGTCTCCGCCCCCAACACCCACATGTACAAGGCCAGACTGCGGAAGGACGTAGCCCTCCATGCAAAGGCCATCAGGCCAAGCAGAGACACTGCCTGACGAGCCTGGGCTCCGGGCAGGGAACGAGGCTCCTGGCAGCAGCCCTGAGCCCAGGCCCAGCCTTCTAGGCCAGCCACAAACCAGACTGTCCAGCAGGCCCAGGAGCCCAGGGCCCACAAGACTGATATAAAACATCCCCCCAAACTCCATGCAGGATGTGACGTCCTGAGCTCCCAAACAGAAGCAGGAGGTTGACCTTGGGTGAAGCCGTTGTCAGATTAAACTGCCAAGAACCTAACACGGCAGGGTCACCTAACGCAGGACAGATCTGCTTTAACCCGCGGCACAGCAGGGAGACCACGGTTCACAAGACCCTGGTGCATATTTTATGAAGAACCAGAGCAGAGGAGCTCAAAGGTGCCAACATAAAGGAACGATAAGCAGACGTAAACACTAATGACAACGATTTGATCAGTACTTGTTCCATAAATGTCTTGAGATACCACACTGTACCCCATAAACATGCACGATTACAGGTTAATAAAACGGTGTATAAAATCCTTGTGGGATGTGAACAAATAAAGTTATAAAGGACAAAAAGAATATTAGAAATGTTTTAAATGATTGTAGAAAAAGACTTGAAAATGTGAAACACTCTCTAAGACACATCATCTAAGACACATCAGAAAACAACAATCAGAGGCTGGCGCTATGGCGTAGTGGGTAAGGCCGCTGCCTGCAGTGCCGGCATCCCATAAGGGCGCTGGTTCAAGTCCTGGCTGCTCCACTTCCGATCCAGCTCTCTGCTATGGCCTGGGAAAGCAGTGGAGGATGGACCAGGTCCTTGGGCCCCTGCACCCATGTGGGAGACCTGGAAGAAGCTCCTGGCTCCGGGCTTTGCATTGGCACAGCTCCAGCCATTGTGGCCATCTGGGGAGTGAACCAGCGGATGGAAGACCTCTCTCTCTCTCTTTCTGCCTTTCCTTCTCTCTCTGCCTCGGCCTCCCTGTAACTCTGCCTTTCAAATAAATAAATAATTCTTTAAAAAAAAAATCAGATAAATTTCAAAAGCACGAGCCTACAGACCTGAAAAATCATGTTAAACCCTAAGATTTCATGAACAGTTTAAGCAACACATCGGACACTTCACCACATTCAGGGAATTGTGAATCAGAAGAGAAAGTTGACGGAATGACCCACACTGGGTTAGGTCACCTCTTGCAGCATCAGCATCCCATATCAGAGTGCTCGTTTGAGTCCCAGCTCCTCTGCTTCTGATCCAGCTTCCTGCTGAAGCACCCGGGAAGTACCTGGGCCTCTGCACCCATGTCGGAGACCAGGATGGAGTACCTGGCTCCTGGCTTTAGCCTGGCCCAGCCCCAGCTGTTGTGGATATCTGGGGAGAGAAACAGCAGATGGAAAATACCTCTGTCACGCACTCTCTGGGTCTGTCTGCCTCTCTCTCTCTCTCTCTCTCTCTCTCATATGCTGCCTTTCAAATAAATGAATAAATCTTAAAGAAATCACCAGGGTATAACATGGGGAAAGGAAGCAGCAGGGAGAGCGAAAGCCCAGTTAGGAGCAGGATGGCGGTGAGAGGACTGACACTGTAGAGAGAGAACAGGAGTGTGGCCGGGAGGTCGGGCTGGAGCCAGTGCACACGCAGCTTTCTCATCAGAGTGCCCAGAGAACAAGGCACTCCCTCGAGGTCTCCCTGGAAAGCAGCACTGCCCCCTCTCTCTGCAGGATGCTGACTGCTCTGCCCCTACAGGCTGGGTAGCAAGTGAGCCCCTCAGCTCCGGCAGCAGGCAGCCTTCCACGCGGGGGGCTCTGACACCCTGCCCACACCTTGCTGGGCACCTGCGCTGGGCAGAGCTGCGGCTTCTGTCTCACAGGGGAAGAGGGCAGGGGAGGTGCTCCCTCAGGCCCAGCATGAACTCTGGCCTGGCAGGCTGGACTGCAAACAGCCTGTGGGTAGGGACAGGCGGGGCACATTTCAGACATGGATTCACAAAGCAGCAGCTAGAAAGCTCCTCCCCCACCTGGGGGGGGGGGCGGCAGGGGCACTGCTTCTCCCCTCAGGAGAGAGCCTGTGAGCCATAGCCAGGGGTGTGCAGGAAGCACAGACACCCAGACACCTAAATCACATACACACAATGTACCACACACTGCATCCACGGATCTCTCACACACACACACACACACACACACACAGAGGAACACACCACACATGACGTACAATGTACCACACACTGCATCCACGGATCTCTCTCTCACACACACACACACACACACAGGAACACACCACACACGACGTACACACAATGTACCACACACTGCATCCACGGATCTCACACACACACAGGAACACACCACACATGACGTACAATGTACCACACACTGCATCCACGGATCTCTCTCACACACACACACACACACACACACACACACAGGAACACACCACACATGACGTACAATGTACCACACACTGCATCCACGGATCTCTCTCTCACACACACACACACACACACAGAAACACACCACACACGACGTACAATGTACCACACACTGCATCACAGATCTCACACACACACACACACACACACAGGAACACACCACACATGATGTACACACAATGTACCACACACTGCATCACAGATCTCACACACACACACACAGGAACACACACCACACATGACATACACACAGCCTAACACACACCACACTGCATCCACAGATATAACACACACACACACACAGGAACATACACCACACATGACGTACACACAATGCAACACACACTGCATCCACAGATCTCACACACACACAGGAACACACACCATACATCACATACACACAGCCTAACACACACCACACACTGCATCCACAGATCACACACACACCACACACCCAGACACCACATATCAGACACCTAAATCATGTACACACAATGTAACACACATTGCAACACACACTGACACATTCCACACACATTCATTCCATACACACCAGCCACACTCTACACATACATGTCACAACACAGAGCACACATCACATATACCACGCACAACACGCACAGCAGGTTCTCACGGGGTCGCAGGGCAGATCCCCCTGAGCCGCGCACGGCCCCACAGGCCCTGCCTCTCATCTGCTGCCCAGGAGGAAGGGCCGGGCTGACCCTGGCTGACCTGACCTGGAGTAACCCTGAGCTTCCACAGGGTCACTGGGTGTCCCGGCGTGTCCCCTTGTGCTGTGCCCCCACTTCAAAGCTCAGAACTCGGAGGCTGGGCCCCAGGCACGCCAGGATGACGCCTGCAGGGGAGCAAGGTGAGGTCTGGGAAGGGACACACTCCCTGGACAGCTGCTCAGACTGTCCTGAGCCGCCGCTGGGCCTGAGACACCAGCGCTCTGGCCTCGTGCGTGTGCTCTTCCCCTGTCTAAGCTCGCTTCTGCCCCCTGCTGCTGCCCGCCTCCGCCACTGCTCCGCTGGCATCTACTTGCAGCCTGGGTCCACGCAGGTCCCACTCACTGGCTTGCAGTGAGGCAGGGGCGGCACTCCACCGTGCTGGTGGAGCTCTGCAGGGCCACCCACTCTCCCACCCGGGGCCGCCTCTCCAAGGGAAGGCACGGATGGTACGAGGCGCACATGGCACAACCCTCCCGGCCCACCGGCAGCCACCCCATCTGCCCGCAGGAGTGCCCGGGACGGGGGCAGGTGGAGACCTTTGCCGACTGTAGGAAAAGCCGCAGTTTGATGGCACACACAAGGTCCTTCAGAAGTATGCAAGATTCCAAAGAGCACTGGGATTTCCTAAGGGCAACCCCACGCATACAAGGTGGCCCATGGGAAGCCCCTCGGGGCACAGGGGCAAGGACAGGCCAAGGGTAAGGCTAGGGAATTTTAGGGACATTCATACCTGCACGACTTAGACGTGATTAAAGTTAGATTGTAAAAGAAGAAACACCCTGGATGGAGCCTACCTCTCCAGTCCCACGCCAGCCACCAGGGAAGGCAGCTGCTCCCAGCTCCTCCCAGCCTAGGTCCTGCCAAGGCGTCCCCAGCCAGGGTGAACCTGCCCTGGAGCTCGCCATCACTGTCCTGGAAGGGAGGGGGTGTGCCAGGGTGCAGGCAGCTGCTGCATTCAAGGGGAGCAGGGTTTGGGGCACAGAGGTGGTGAGTATGCATCTGTGGAGCACCCCCTACTCACTAAACAAACGTCCGTGGAGCCAGGAGCCGGCCAGGCCAGAACCAGGTTTGTGCAGGACGACAAATGCACACCCTTCAAGGCTGAGGTGCTGTGTTCCACAGTCAGCACGGCCCTCCAGCCCGCTGGCCTGGCGACTCACAGCTTCCTCACCATTCAAGGACCCAGGAGACGCCCTCTGAGAGCTCTCCCTACCCCAGTGTGCCCAGTCTCCTACAACACTGTCTCCACGGCCCTGGGTACTGTACATAGGACAGGAGGGAGCGCCTTAACAGAGAGGCCAGGAGCACGGAGCCCATGCATGGTTCACCCAAGAGGGCGGCAGCAGGTGAGCAAGCAATTGCGTGTGTCCAAAACAAGGACTAGTCAGCAAATCTGGAGTAGCACGGACAGCATCTCCTGAACCTGTGAGCTCGGGTAACCTAACACACACAAAACCACTGCTGTAGATCAACCTGCTCAGCCAACAGACACCCTGGATCAACACCTGGGTACTGACTGCTTCATGGGCTCCAGGC
Organism: Sylvilagus floridanus; assembly: GCA_949820135.1. Classification (NCBI taxonomy): domain Eukaryota; kingdom Metazoa; phylum Chordata; class Mammalia; order Lagomorpha; family Leporidae; genus Sylvilagus; species Sylvilagus floridanus. Next base: position 11,656,519 of record OX463243.1, read on the forward strand.
CTTGCAGACTCAGGGGTCCCCTGCCCCCCCCCCCCAGCAAGGACTCTGGACGCACACACATGGAGCTGCACACCCACCACGTGCACATGCACACCATGCGGGGAGCATTCTGACCAGGCACACCCAGAAAGGACCTGTGCACGACTCACAGACGTGCCGCTGGGCACCCCTGGACCAGGCACACAACGACGATGGCCCGAAAATACTTTCTGCAACTCCCAATCTTAATTTTCCCAAAGCATACACTGTACGTTCAGGAATTCTGTACTGCTGCTGCTGAAGTGGATCCACTTGAAGTGGCTCCTCAGACTCCTGCCCTCCTCTCTGCCTCCGGATGGAATAGCTGTGAGTCTCCATCAACACCCTCTCGGCGTCGGTAGGCATCTGAGACTATGTACGTAAACGCTGAGTGTGCACACACAGCCTGGGCTCTGGGAACTGGCCCTTCACTCCTGTAACACCCGAGGTTCCTAAGTTATGATAATGATAATTCAGCACCTGCACATATTCAAGAATCTACAGGTAAGCACTAGGTACCTGAGCACCTAGAGCATCCCAAACTGAGTACCTGCAGTACTCAGTAGCATCTATACGCTGAGCACTTATGAGCAATCATTTAGCATCTGTAAGTGCCTGAGTATCTGGTAGTAACTGGTCAGTATCTCTTAAGTACCTGAGTATTTTTAAGTACAGGGTTTACATCTGTAAGTACTGCTTTAATGTCTGTAAGTACCTAAGTACCTACAGGTAATAATTTAGCAACCACAGTACCTGAATATTTATGTTATTGTTCAGCACCTGGAACTAATTGTTAGCATCTGGAAAGTACCCAGTACCTGTATGTATTCTTTGAGTATCTGTAGTACCCACGTATCTGTAAGTAAACATTTAGCATAAGTATCTAAGTACCCAAAGTCATCATTTAGTGTCTTTACATGATCCTGTAACATCTGTCAGCATCCAAGTAATCATACGGCATCTCTAAGTGTCTGTTTCTAAGTAACTATCAGAATCTACAAATGCTCAGCTCTGTGCACGCGATCACTCAGCTGCTAAGTGCCCCTCTGTGCCCCTCTGTGAGCACTAGCAGGCGATCATCAGCGTGGGTAAGTACTGAATGGCTCTAAGTGTTCCTCTGGTGTCTGTAACTATCGGAGTACCTGTCACAAGGTCCCAGCTTGCTCTTCCCCGGAGCAGTGCCTGCGTGCTCCCTGACAATCAGCAGGAGGCTGGGGTCACACAGGCCACCCTGGGAGCGGGGCAGGGCAGCCCTGCTGCTCTGGGACATGGTCTTGGAGGGCCTATCCCTGACCCAGGAGTCAGGAGCTCACAGTCTGCAGGATGTGGGAACGGGAACCCCACCCCCACCCCCACCCCCACCCCAGGATAGTCCCAAAGGAGGGGAGGATGCTCCCCCTTCTGGACTGAACATTCCGCCTGCAGCCTCCTGCCCAGCCACAGGGATCGTCAGGGAGCTTGGGCCAAGGCGCCCATGTGTTAATGGGGGTGGGGTCATGGCAGAAAAGGGTGTGCCAAGGCTGGGGAGATCCCACCCCACCCCAGCCTTCGGTGTCGGGAGGCCTGGGGCCAACAGCCTGCCTCTGCTGCGTGGCCAGTGAGATAATCAAACAAACCTGTGTCTGCGGAATCCAGAGTCCACAGACTCTGCAGAAGGCAGCAAGAGCTCTGTGGCCCCTCATTCTAGTGCACTGCTCACTGTCCTTGTGAATACAAGAGTAACGTGATACACCTGGAACCCAGCTGGGGACACACAGAACAAAGCATCAGGAAAACACAACCTTAACCTTTAACATTTGGTACGTTCCCTTCTAGCATGTCTTTGAGTTGGACTGACTGACCCCAGCTATCATTACTATGCACACAGCACTCCACCTCATGTTTCATCATCAACACTTCCCATATTAACACCTTACTGAGGGGGCTGGCGCTGTGGTGCAGTAGGTCAATCTTTGGCCTGTGCTGTTGGCATCCCATATGGGCACGGGTTCTAGTCCCGGCTGCTCCTCTTCCCATCCAGCTCTCTGCTGTGGCCTGGGAGAGCAGTGCAAGATGGCCCAAGTCCTTGGGCCCCTACACCCACGTGAGAGACCCTGAAGAAGCTCCTGGCTCCTGGTTTCGGATCGGCGCAGCTCTGGCTGTTGCAGCCATTTGGGGAGTGAGCCAGTGGAAGGAAGACCTCTCTGTCTGTTTCTCACTCTCACTGTCTATAACTCTCAAATAAATAAATAAAAACACCTTGCCGGCCCCATCCCCACTGACAGCTGCATAGATCCCTACGGTGTGTCATTCACTTCATCCTCTCTCAGCTCCAGTAAGCAACAGTACAGGTGTCTTGAGTTGTTCAATGAATAACCAAAATGTCTCTCTGTGTACTTTTAAAGCTGCGATGGTGGATTTTGAACAGATAGTCCAGATAAAAGGCATAATCTCTTTCAAAATCAGAAGCCAGCTTTGCAGTGGCAACTCCAGCGGTTTCTAGGGAAACCAGTTTTACGAAGATGCAGATCGCTCCCTCGGGAAGCTCTGGATGAAATCCTCAGAGACCGCAGAGGAAATGCAGTCCAAGGTCCTATGAGCAGAGATAGAGACTCCAGACCAAGGGAGGTGAGCCCTGGGCCTCAGTCCCACCACAACTCCAAGAGCATCAACCTGGTGGCACTGCAGCCCCCAGAGGCAGCCCAGGAACAAAAGGTGGAAGTCAAGACCCCTCTGGAGGCTGGCACTGTGGCGCACCAGGTTAAGCCGCCTCCCACAAAGCCAGCAGGAGTGCTGGTTCAAGTCCTGGGTGCCCTGCTTCCTACCCAGCCCCGATAATGCAGCTGGGATAGCAGGGGAAGAGGGCCCACGTCCCTGGGCCCCTGCCACCCATGTGGGAGACCTGGATGGAGCACTGGGCTCCTGGCTTTGGCCTGGACCAGCCCTGGCCGTTGCAATGAGTGAACCTGAAGATGGAAGCTCTGTCTCCCTCCCTCTATCACTCTGCCTTTCAAGTAAATAATAATAAATCTTTCAGGGAAAAAAGGAAGAAGGAAGGAAGGAAGGAAGAAGGAAGGAAGGAAGGAAAGAAGGAAGGAAGGCAGGCAGGCTCTAATCCCCAAGGCCAGATCCTGCTAGAACTAGAAGATTCTAGCATCTGCTCTTTGAACATTTTTAAAGCCATAAGGGACAAGAAAAACAAAGACGGGAAACAGCAGCTTGTTGGGCAAATGTAGCCTGAGCCGCGCCCTCCCAGGGCCTCCAGGTGGGCCCTGCCCAGACCCCTGAAGAGGAAGCCACACGATTAGGGACGCCCACAGCCCACCTGGGAGTGCTGGTTTGAGTCCCCGGCTTCCCTGCTTCTAATCCGGCTCCTGCTCACGTGCCTGGGAAGGCAGCACACGGTAACCTTAGGCCCCTGCCACCCAAGGGGAGACGTGAACGGAGTTCTGGGTTCCTGGCTTCTGCCTGACCCAGCACCGGCTGTTGCAGGCATTTGGGGAGAAAGCCATCCAATGGAAGAGCTCTATCTCTCCCTTTCTCTCTCTCTTTCAAATAAATAAACTTTAATAAGAAGGGGAGGGGAGGGAAGGGGAGGGGAGGGGGAGAGGGGAGGGGAGGGGAGGGGAGGGGAGGGGAGGGGAGGGGAGGGGAGGGGAGGGGAGGGGAGGGGAGGGGAGAGGAGAGGAGAGGAGAGGAGAGGAGAGGAGAGGAGAGGAGAGGAGAGGAGAGGAGAGGAGAGGAGAGGAGAGGAGAGGAAGGAAGGATCAAGGGCTTGGAGTATCGATGTAGCCGCAGGCTCCCAATGTCCCCTGCTGGGGTGCCAGCTGGGGCCTCTCTGGCAATACAAGACCAAGCAGGTGGACTGGCCCTACTGCAAGAATATCTGTTGGTACTTGACCACCTCTGACCTCACTGTTGTCTGCCAAGGCTCCTGGGCCACCAGAGCATCAGTGTTCTCATCTATAAAATGGGGACATGGCCTCGCACACAGGCAGGCAGCAGACACCAGCTCAGATACCCCAGCCACAACCCACAGTAAACACACAGAGAGACAGATGGACAGACGGCAGCATGCCTCTCGTCGGCACGAGCTTCCAGACGCGCGCTGCAATCCCAAGGAGGAAGTCTGGTCCCTGCGCTGCACCTGGCAGATACCTCAGCAAGCCTTGGCCTTGCAGGATGCTCAGGCCAAGCGAGTGGTGGGGCCTGCGGGTGGGCGGGTGCCGTGGAAGAACTCCGCCGAGATCCCAGTGCTCCAGAGAGCCAGGTAGCAGGTGCAGATCACCCCACTGAGGCCAGCGGGGTGAAGTCCTCCCAGGACAAAGGCAAGCACAGGGTATCCAGTTCTGTAGCTCCGTGGGCTTCACAGGCCTGAAACTGAATTTGGTTGTGGGCATTTCCTCCAGAACACACAGGAGGAAGGAGTGTCGGGTGCAGAGAAGACTCTGGGCCCGCCTGGCCCTGACCCACTGCACAGCCTCAGCTCCCTGGCTGGGGAGAGGGCTTAGAGCAAATGCCCCCGGCACTCCCAGCACACACCTCTGGTTCAGGGCCTGGGGGGCAACAGAGGTGCGATTCCAAAGGTCATTTTCACTACATCTGTCCTTCCCAAAAAGGAAGGGAAGGCTGAGAAGGTGCCATAGCACCCGGAGGGGCCAAGACCATGAGGGACAGGTGCACACGCTTCACGGTGGCTCCCAGCTAAGGAAGGACCTGCAGGGAGGGCCCGCAGCCTCGTGGGTGGTGGTGCAAGATGTGAGCCCTTGGGGGAATGGGCCCAGAGTATGAGAAGATGTGTCTACACCTTCTCTGAAAAACTACCATTCCAAAATTAATGGGAGGAAGAAAAAACAAAGGAGGACTGCCGCCACGGATGGTCTTGGACACGGCAGGGGCATTTTGCAAACAGGTGGGAGGGAAGGAGGGGGCAGGCAGGAAGCATCTGTGTCACCTGACCTCTGGGACTGACCCTGCCAGTCCTAACTCCACAGAAGCATCAGGGCCATAGACACGGACCTACAACAGCAGGGAGACAGGATGGCAATGCGAGTGAGCTCAGTAGTGAGGAAACTGCAAGCTGAAAGGATGGTGGGAAACTGTTCTCCGCCTTCCAGGTTGAATGATACAGATCGAGACGTTCAGGACGTGTGCTGCCTGCCCAGCGTGCAGATTTTAAAATCTGAAATGCTGACTCCTTCCACTCAGCAACTTGACTTCCTGGACTGGATCCAGCAGATACACTTGCAGATGTGCACACAAACGTCCAGACCAGGATCCCACTGTGCAGGACTACACAATAATGCAAAAGGAGCCACAGGCCACATGTACCTCAGAGCTGCGTCGCCATGGCCCAATGGAGGGAACAGAAGCGTCAGGGAGTAAGTGGGGGCTTTTGGGACCATGAGCCACCGCTGGGGCTAGAGTCCTGCGGGCTCCAGACAGAGGGCCGGGGGGTTCCAAGCAGAGGGCTGGGGAAACCAGGCCCATCTTTCCCTCCCTCCCCCACTCCCTCTTTAATCCGTGCTAGTGTTTCCTCTGCAAAATAATTTAAAAACTTTCAAATGAATAAATGTGCATCAAAATAAATAATTAAATATCACTTTTCCACCAGATACAGTTGCAATATATCTGGAAGAAGGTTAGTGGCTTCCTGCCATCAACCAGGGAGATTCAGCAATGACCCAAGGCGCTTCAGGTTGTCACCCCCAGGGTGGCACCGCTGCGCTCGGCTGGGTGGGGGCAGTGCACAGGCAGCCCCGCCACAGGGCCTGCTGTGAACACACTTCCCTCCACTGTGGCCTGTTACAGTTCTTACAAAGGCTTCCCTCGGATGGAACCCCAACCCGCCTGCTTACTAAGCTCCCTTCTCCAGGTGTGAACCCAGCACGTGGGCCCTTCCCTGCGCCGTGGCCCGGCGGCTGCTCTGCAGACAACACTGGAGTGAGACTGTCAGGTGTGGCAAGGCACCGAACCCCAAGCTGGGAGTGAAGCTTCCTCACCCCCCGGCTGCCCCCTGGGGTCCCTCTCACTCAGCCAGCACCCACAAGCGCCAGGGGGGCTTCCTCAAACACAAATCCCTTCAGGTTACTCTGGTATTGCCTTCAGGGCCAGGGCCAGAGGTTTCATAAAGACTTGGCTGGGTACAGACTGAGCAGGACCAGCCTCTGTGACAACAGTGGGAGTTACCCACACTACCTGCTTGGCTTCGTGCTTAACAGCAGCAGAGCAGGTGCTTCAAGGCCAAGGCTGTCAGGGGGTGGACAGCAGAGGGGCAGGGTGGGAGCAGGGGGGCAGAGGGGCAGCTACCAGAAGGCAGATGGGTGGAATGAGTCCCAGGCCAACACTGGGCTGTGACGCCCTGGGGCCAAACAGCAGCCACAGCCTCCTTCCAAAGGCACCAAGCGGCTCAGAGCAGGTGCCACACTGGCAGGCTCAGCCCTCCCAGAGGGCAGGCAGGGTGACAGTGACAGACGCCCTCCCACCTCCCACCCTTCAGCACTCATCAACCCCCAACGGGAGCTCCAACATCGTCACCCTGGGCTTCCCCGTCCTTCAGTCCGGGGCTCTGCATCCCGTACCCAGGCCTCCTCCACCTTTCACCCTAGGACTCCATCGTCCCTGGTGTCTCTCTCTCGCCCTACAATCCACACCTCCCACAGCACTCCGAGAGAACTCTGCAAATGTAAACTGGACAATGCCCTGCCCCTGTCCTGCCCCTGCTGCTGCAGGGGTAAAATGTGAACCGCTACTCACCACCTCTCTCCGCACTCGGTACTGGCCCTGCCCTGTCTTCTCCCACACAGCAGGCTCAGGCAACCTCCAGGCTGCCCCCGTGTGCTCCTGAAGGTGGCTGGTGGTGAGCGCTGTGCCCATCCCACGGGATCGCTCCCTGCCCCAGCCCCAGGGTCTCACGGAGATGCAGAGACCCTGCCGTCTTCCCCACTGCTGCACCCCCTGGGCGTAGAACAGAGCCCAGTCCCCTAAGGTGCTTGGGAAGTGTCACCAGCCGGGTGATGGACAGATGAGGAGCCAGGCCCAGGCGTGGGCAAATCTCCCAACTCCCAGCCTGGCATGAGACTCAGGGATTCCTGGAGCAGGACATGCAGTCGCCATGCACAGCCAGGGGTGACGAGAAAGCCTCGCAGCTGTCCCCAACCGGCCAGCACTCTCGCTGTAGTAGAGGGGGTGGGGCAGCTGGCTGGGGCAAAGCCAGTGGCTCCACTACCAGAGGAGGACGTGTCAGGTGCAGACCCCCACCCCAGCTCACTCCGCCTGAGCAGCCCTGGGTCTGAGGCCCTCCAGGGAGCAGCGGTGAGGACGGCATCCAGGGGTGCCCTGTGCCAGGGACAGACAGTGCACAGGCACCTCTGGCAGGTGCCGCAGTTCCAGACAGCCGGGGGGTGGGGGTGGTCACTTTGTCTACTTTGAAGGAGACACTGCAGTGACTGCACTGACTAACCCTTACGTGTAGCGACTCCAGTGGGAGGAGATTCACAGCAAACCTCGTGCTGCCCACCTGAGCCTGCACGCAGCCACAGGGTCTCCCTCTTCCCCAGGACCTGGGGAGCTCCCACAAGCCGCACACCCTCTGCCCCCAGCCCTGTTCACCAAAGATGGACAGACTCAGGCTGCAGTTTCTGCCTGATTCCAGGCTGCTAGGACCTTAGGACTCCAGGTCTCAGTCTGTCCTGCAGGAAAGTGGGTGCGGAATCCCTGGGTCAGCCTGCAGTCTTGCTCCAGGAATGGCAGGACACCCCTGGGGTAGCGGGACTGGCAGGGAAGGCCCTCACGCCCTCTGCACGCTGCCTCTAGCCTAGACCCGGATTCCTGGGATGCAAGCACTCCTACAGCCTCTGCTTTTCCGGAGGTCCCTCGCAGAAGCTGCCCTGGGGGAAGCTTGTTCTCGGGGCAAGTCACAAAGCCACGTGGAGACCCCCAGGCTCCCAAGCTGCCGCATGTCCCACTGTCATCTGCAGTGGTCAGCCCCACAGGTGGCCCTACATGGGGGACCCAGTCTCCAGGACAAGGAGGCACCCACAGCACCCCGCTCCTGTCCTCAGTAGCAGCCTCAGCTCCTCCTTGGAGCCTCCGTGAGGCAGAGGGCTGCACCTTAGATGCCCAGACCAGTGCACCGGCCACAGGTTCTTTCAGCTGTCCCAGTACTGCTCTCATGACCTCCATCCTGACTCACTGGCCCTCCAGTCACTGAGACCCACCCTGGCTCTGTGTGGCCTCTGATGGGCAGCCTGGGTCCAAATCCCAGTCCACACTGAACAGCGGTAGGTCCCTGGGACAGCCCTATGGCTGTCCTCACTCTGATCTCCAACCTAGGAGGGTAGGGTGAGGGATGAGAAAGGATGTGGCTTCCCTGGGGTCCAGGGCTCAGCGCAGCCGCGGCACTCCTTCCCAGCCTTCTTAGCGCAGCCGCGGCACTCCTTCCCAGCCTCCTTAGCGCGGCCACGGCACTCCTTCCCAGCCTCCTTAGCGCGGCCACGGCACTCCTTCCCAGCCTGCTTGCAGGCGCCTTGGGACCCCACCCTCCTGCCCCTCTGGCTAGAACAAGCACTGGGCCTTCCCCTGCTGGCCCGGCCAGCTCCAACTCCAGGCCATTCCGAAGAGCTCTGTGCCTGGTGGACCTTGTGGCTGGCCTGGAGCTCCCTGTCATGGCGGCTGCTTGCTCAGTGCAGCTGTGGTCATCGCCTCGCTCTCAGGGGCCCTAGGCTCGTCCCATTAGAGCTTCCTCAACAGTATCTCGTGCAGCCAAAACGGGGAGGATGCAGTCAGGGGAGGATGGGATCCTGGGTCCTGCACGCGTCCAGACAATTCTCAGCCCTGCACCAAGGCAGGAGGCTCCACAAACACAAAGAGAGACAACATGCAGGCGCTCTGGGTACACCCAAGCCAGCATGCCAGGGGAGAGCGTGCCAGGAGAGACGGTGCCTGGCACACGCATGGTCCTGGAAACTCTGCCACCACGTGCAAAGGCGATTACAAAGAAAGATAAAAGTGCCAGCGATGAACAGTCTGAAAAGGAAGCTGAGAAAACAATTCTGGGCAACAGCACCCGAAAGAATAGAACACCTAGGAATACACTGGCCTGAGGAGGTGACGACAAGCACAGTGGAAACCACAAACCCCGGCTGAGATAAGCCCGGCACAGACACAAGGAGAGACGGCTCGTGCTTGTGCATGGGATGACTTAATGCTGGGGCGGGCATCTGGGGCCCTCATCACCTGGATTTGAGTCCTGGCTATACTTCCAGTTTTAGTTTCCTGCAAACAAGCAGAGGGAGGCAGCAGATGATGGCTCGAGTATGTGGGTCCCTGCCACCCACGTGGGAGACCCAGATAGAGTTCCTGGCTCCAGGTTTTGTCCTGGCCTAGCTCTGGCATTTGAAGAGTAAACCAGCAGATGTCTGTCTGTCTCTCTCTCTCTCTCTCTCTTATCCCCCCTTCAAACATAAAATAAATAAATGATTTTCAAAAGCCTTAATGCTATTACGATGACAATGCTACCCAAAGGGACCTACAGCTTGAACAGCATTCCTATCACAATCCCAACAGCCTTTCCTGCAGAAACGAAGCAGCAAATCCCCAGATTCAAGTGGAGCTGCAGGTGCCAAAGAACCACAAGAATCTTGAAAAATAACAAGTCTCATTTCAAAACTTCCTTCAAACCTTCACTAATCAAAACAGTATGATACTGGCACAAAGACAGACATGGAAACCAAGGGAACGGAACTGATAGTCCAGAAATAAACTCATATATATGGTCAAAAGAGTTTGATAAATGTGCAAGGCCATTCAATAAGCAAAGGACAGTGTTCCCAGTCAGTGCTGCTGAGACAATGGCTTATCCATATGCAAATGGACCAAACTGGACCCTTCCCTTAGGTCGTAAATAAAAATACGCTGAAAATGGATGAAAAACCTAAATATAAGAGCCAAAGTTATAAGACTCTTAAGGAGCCTGTGCTGTGGTGCATGAGTTAAGCCACCACCTGCAATGTCAACATCCCATGTGAGTGCCTGTCTGATTTCCAGCTGCTCCACTTCCAATCCAGCTCCCTGCTAATGCGCTTGGGAAAGTAGTGGAAGATGGCCCAGATGCTTGGGTCCTTGCATGCATGTGGGAGACCTGATGGAATTCCTGACTCCTTGCTTCAGCCTGGCCCACCCTAGCCTTTATGGCCTATTTGGGAAATGGATCCGTGGACAGAAGATGTCTGTTTGTCTCTCCCTCTGTAACTCTGCCTTGTAAATAAATAAACAAGTCTCAAAAAAAAAAAAAAAAAGAAAAGTAAAGAAAACCGTGTGAAAAGATGTTCAAAATCATTAGTCAATAGCAATAGCTAAGTCAGAACCACAGTGATATGACTTCACACTTGCTGGGGCAGCTATGGTTTAAAAAAAAATTAGGAAAGTAAAGAGTGTTGGCAAGAATGTGGAGAAATTAGAACACTCACACATTGCTGATAAAAGTTTAAAATAAGCGGCCCCTGTGGAAAACAGCTTGTTGGTTACTCAAAAAAGGTAAGCGTACGGGCATGGCATTGAGGAACAATGGATTAAACCTTTGCTTGGAATACCTGAATCCCATATCCGAGTTCCTGGGATTGAGTCCCATCCTCCACTCCCAATCCAACCTCCTGCTCATGCACACCATGGAAGGCAGCTGATGATGGCCCAAGTACCTAGGTCCCTGCCAGCCATGAGGAAGACCCAGGCTGAGTTTCCAGCACCTGGCTTCAGCCTGGGCCAGCCCTGGCTGCTGTGGGCATTTGGGGAAAGAACTAGCAGATGGAAGATATCTCAGTACCTCTCTTTTTCTCCCTCCCTCTCTCCTTCTTTCTCTGTTGCTCTGCCTTTTTAACAAATAAATCAATCTTTTAAAAAATTACTTAAAAATAGAATTATTGTATGATCCAGCAATTCCACTCCTATATATATATATCCCTAAAGAACTGAGAAAGGTGTTCAAACAGATAGTCTTCATGGCAGCACCATTTCTAACAGCCACGGGTGGAAACAACTCAAATGTCCATCAGCCGATGAATGGATAAAGTGTGGTCCATCCCACGGTGGAATATTATCCAGCCATAAAAATCAAGGAGACACTGGTACAGGCTACAGCACGGATAAACCTCAAAAACATTTGGCTCAGTGAAAGGCAGGCACACAAGGTCACATATTGTATGATTCTATTTATATGAAATATCCAAGATAGATAAATCCATAGAGACAGAAAGCAGATTGCTGGTTGCCAGGGGATGGGGGGGCAGGGGAGGGGAGAGCAATGAAAATGTTTGGGAACCAGACAGAAGCGATGGTTGCACAACATTGTGAATGTACTAAATGCCACTAATCTGTGCACTTTCAAATGGCTAATTTTATGTGTATTTTGCCTCAATTAAAGAAAAAAAAAAGGACGAAAATCTGGTTTTTCCACTTGTCAGGACAGATACCACAAAGAGCTACACACTCTGAGATGAAAACCAGTCGCGGGTGGGATCCTAAGTACGGTCGTCTGTGGCTGACCCGGCCCTTCGGTGGTGGGGGAAGTCCAGGGGAGAAGTGTACAGACCCCACTCCCAAAACAGAGCTCACAGCCAGGGGAGTCTACACCCCAGGGCCAGAAATCCAGGTCAGCAGAAATATGGAGCCCGAGAGGGAAGGATGCAGACACGACACAGGCGCCCCGTGAGAGACCCTAGGGAGCTGCCCCAGGGCCTCCCGGAAAGGGAACCACCTCCATCGCCTGGCACGGTCTGCAACGCTCCTCTGGGACGTCCCCACCCATGCCACGCTGTCGCAGCCATGGACACGAGTTGTTATCAGCACCTGGTATTTGCTCAGGCCCTTGAGCCAGAAGAGCATAAGCCAGGCAGACGCCACCTCCTCACCTGTACCGCGTGGGAGGTGAGTGTGTCCACCTGTGGCATAGCCAAGGGCACCGGCTGGAGCAAGAACAGCAGGGCTGCCTCTGCGCATGCGGAGAAAGATGGGCCACGGCGTGAGCCACCCCAGCTACCACCCACAGTGCCCGTGGAAGCCAAAGAAGATGATAAGGAGTCCAACACACCCAAGTGCCTGCCCCTGCAGCAAGAATCTCCAACAAGTGTCACTGGGGCTGGCTCTGTGGCACAGCAGGTTAAGCTGTTGCTTGTGACACCAGCATCCCATATGAGTCCTTTTGAGTCCTGGCTGCTCCACTTCCGATCCAGCTCCCTGCTGATGTCCCCAGGAAAGCAACAGAAGACAGCATGAGGGTGTGGGCCCCCCGCCATTCAACACAGGACACCACAATGAAGCCAATGGCTCCTGGCTCCTGGCACAGATCTGCTGTTGCAGCGATTTAAGAAGTAAAATTGAGGCACTTCTGCAATGCAAAGCAAACAGTTAGCAAAGTGAAGAGGCAAATGACAGAATGAGAGAAATTATTTGCAAACTATGCAACTGATAAAGGATTAATAAGAATGGGAATAGGAGAGGGAGGAGGAAGAAGGATGAGAGTGGGGGTACAGTGGGAAGAATCATTATGTTCCTAAAGTTACATTTATGAAATGCATGAAGTTTGTATTCCTTAAATAAAAGTTTTCTTGGAAAAAAAAAAAAAAGAAGAAGTAAACCAGCAGATGGGAGAACTCGACCTCTCTCTCTCTTCCTCTCCCTCTGTCTCCCTCCCACCCCAGGCACACATACTCTGCCTTTCAAATAAATAAATCAATCTTTAAAAAAAATTAGCGAATTTTGTTTCCCCCACAGCCTGGTTTTAGGAGTTGGGTTCCCAGAGCACACTCCAAAGCGGAACATTAGTTACTGGCCCACACACCAAATCTCTTCATTCTTCTGAGATAAGGACCTGGTACGCGCAAGACACCAGGAAAAGAGGGTGGCTGGGTGGCAGAGTCGACAGCAAGCAGCCCCAGGCTCTGCCCAGATCCCAGACCCTCCGTAGTGACCCGATGCCTGTGACACCAAAACACGGGCTGCAGTACAGAAGCTCCCACCAAGCCCTTGCCCAGCCAAAACTGTTTCTAAAAGGTACACACGTTCTGGAGAAGCAGAGTAGACACTCACAGGCCACCCCCTTCGGGACACCTCTCCTTTGGAGAGAAGTGGGCAGGACACTGCCCCTCCTCCTCCAGAGCCCCCGCAGCTCATGCCGGGAGGAAAGACCACTAATTAACGAATGGAAATGATGACGCCCTCCTGCCAAACACATCACCACACTGTCTCCACGAGAAGGGCCCCTGCTCCCCAGCATTCCGCGTCTGGGGCTCTGCAAACCCAAACTCCAGTGCTGGCGCCGGCCTGAACCCTGCAAGGGTCAGCACTGCTGACACTCACTGCCACGTTCTGCGTCCCCAGGTGCCTCCGTGGGGCTCTGCCCCAAGGAGAGTGAGGCTGGGTGTATACACACAGGCAAACTCAGTTCCACGGAAGGACACGAAGACCCTGGCGAGGATGAACACGTGAGAACCAGGCGAACCCTGCCCCGTGAGGCTGGTCCACTCCGCTTTCCGAGAACTTCCAGAAGTCCACAGTCGCCTATGCCGCCCTCTCTCACCTGGATGGGCAGCAGCTTCCTTACTGTCTCCTGCCCCCACTCTGGGTCCCTTCTGTCCCCACAGCAGCCACGGGGACCCTGTCAAAGCCCCAGTCCCCTGCTGTCCCTCGTCTGTTCAGATCCCCTGCAGGGCTCGCTCACCTCTGGGTACAGACTGGAGTGGAACTCTTCACACACAAGTTCCACTTCCCCACCCTGGCAGAGGCAAGCAAGCTGCCCAGGAGCCCTGGGGGCCAGCTGAGCCATGCAGGGAGTCGCGCCCAGCATGGGCACAGGCTTACTGAGGGCCGGGCAAAGCTCTCAGGCTCTCTGAGGATACCCCCACAAACCCTGGAGCCCAACAGAACAATGTCTGACACTTTACAGGATCAGTTCTGTCTCCCAGCAAGAGCCAGTCTTCAGCTCAAGTTGGTGACAGGGTGAGAGGCCCGGTCCTCCGTCACAGGGCACCAACTCCGCCCTTCAGATGGAAGACACCTGACCAAAGGACGGACCACAGCACTCAGCCCAAGGGCAGGAGCCTGAGAGCGGGATACATGTCCCTACTGACGGGGCAGACAGGACATGCTAGACAGCATCCGCCAGCCTCCCTGCCTCCTGCCAGGTTCTGCCCCCAAATCCATCCCTTCCAAGTCAAAGCCCCGATTCCAGGGCAGCAGCGGGGCCAGCGCAGGCCCTCGAAGCCGAAAGGCTTCCCTCAGCCAAGGTCAAGGTGGGACTGGAGGAGGAATCCTGCCAGGCACCTCAGGGCAGCCCACACACCCAGGGACCTCAAAGGAGGGCCTTTTTCTGCAGCCCCCCGCTCTGCATGGCCCTTCCAGGAATGCAGGACAAAGGATCCCCTGCCCAGGTGACTGCTTTTCCTCTCCCAGCCCAGCGGGGCGGCCCCCAGCAGAACACAGGGACAGTGCTTCACCTTAGAAGCCAGCTCTGGCCCCACCAAGTCCTCACCCCCGAAGCTTCCAGGAGCAAAGACTTCGGTTCTGAGTGCAGATGACTCACAGACCCTCCGCCCCATCCTCCACACAGCGGGGCTCACAGGGCAGGTGCAGCGTTGCAGGGGGCAGGCCACCGCTGCAATGCCTACATCCCATAATGGACCTCAGCACCCCTGCTTCCCGCTAATGTACCCTGGAAGGCAGGGTGCACTTGGGTGCCTGCCACTGCGTGGGAGACCAGGATGGAGTTCCCAGCTCCTGGCTTCCGTCTGGCTCAACCCTGGATGTTGATGCCATTTGGGAGGAGAAACAGTGGATGGAAGATCTCTCTCTCACACTCTTACTCTCTCACTCTAAGTTTCAAGTAAATGCAAATAAACTTAAAAAAAAAAAAAAAAAACAGGGCTCACTGAAGAATGCAATACGACCACAGCGGGGAGGACACAGGCTTTTCACTTCAACAGTTCCGTGTTTATTTTCACAGTGACTGTGCACAGCAAGTGACACTAATGTTCTATTTCAGGGAATGATACGAAGTTTCCTTTTAAAAGAAATATTCACCAGAGTAAGGAGACATAAGAATTAAATGTAACCTGGGACCCTAGACAGAAAAAGGGCAGGAAGGGGCTGGTGCCGTGGCTCACTTGGCTAATCCTCCGCCCGCAGGACCGGCATCCCATATGGGCACCAGGTTCTAGTCTCGGCTGCTCCTCTTCCAGTCCAGCTCTCTGCTGTGGCCCAGGAGGGCAGTGGAGGTCCCTGGCCCCTGCACCCGCATGGGAAACCAGGAGGAAGCACCTGGCTCCTGGCTTCAGATCGGCACAGCGCACCAGCCATAGCGGCCATTTGGGGGGGCGAACCAATGGAAGGAAGACCTTTCTCTCTGTCTATCTCTGTCAAAAAAAAAGGAAAAGAAAAGAAAAGAAAAAGGGCAGGAAGCAGGGGAAACCTGGTTACAGAAATACGAGTAAACGTTGTCGGTCGGAGAACAGCATTGTACACGCGTGAATATCTTCACTTGTGCACAGGCGCCATGGTTATGTAAGACGCTAACTTTAGGGAGATGGACAAAGTGAGCAAAGGGTACCCCACGGAGTAGCTGCACCATTTTTGTAATGCTAAAGTCCCCTCAGAATACAAAGTTAAAAAGGACTGAAACTTTTGAAAAGTGAGCTTTCAGGTAAACTATGAAGTAAATGGCAGCACAGGTGGTATGCCCGGGGTTCCTGAGGGTCATCCGAGCCCACGTAGACTGGGAAACATAAGGGCGTGGCGGCACACTTTCGTTCCGCTGATGGCAAGAACGATGCCGAGAGAGCCGCGTGCAGCCAAGCCCCACCTTGTCCACATAGCCCCGGTCCCTGAGCCGGCCTTCTGTCCATCACAGCCTGGAGCCACCCAGGGGACCAGATGCACCAGGAAGCTTTCTCCTCCCAGGGTTCCCAAGCAATCCTCTCTACAGTGTCTAAGGTCATCTCTCTCCTGCCCCCAGCCTGGACCAATAGAGCAAAGGACACCAGCCCTCTCCCCTGCCTGTCCCTTGTTCCTGGGTTTTCCCTGAGCAGATCAGAGCCAGCCCCCTTCCCCAGAGCTTCCCTTAGACACAAGAGGAAGCCCCCCCCCCCCCAGCCCTCTCTCCTCCCCAGTCTGGGCACCACGTGTGCGCAGCAGCCCGGAGCTGAGGACCAGGGTCCACGGGGTTCTGCAGGCCCTGGGTGGGGATGGGAGACTGGAGAGGCCTTACCACGTTCAAGGATTTCTGGGGCCAGCACCTCGGGATTGGCACAGCCATACAGGCTCTGGTCCTTGCACTCCCAGAGGATGCAGTTAGTGGGTGTGCACACGAGCCTGGGGCAAGCAGCAGTCAGAAGGGGTCTCCCAGCCCTGGGCAACCCCAAGAGAGTATCCTGGGAGCCCCACGTGTTTTCAGCATGTGTCCCTGAACCACACAACTCCACACCCTCCTCACAAGCATCCCCTTGACAGGCACGGAAGTGGGACTCAGGCACAGAGGGGACCAGGTCCTGCCACCCTGCTCCCCACATACGAACAGGGCGCCTGCGGACCGGGCCCTCATTTGTCAGAGGGTGTGAGAACCCCTGAGCCCATTCTCAACACCCTCAGCTGGGATCTGCAGGGGGTCTCCACTCCGGAGGGAGGGTCAGGAGCTGCAGCGACCCGGCCAGATCCCCCAGGCTGTCCTGGAACTCCGCAGGGCAGACAGCCCAAACACAGCCCACAGGCAAAGTCAGCCGCGGGAGAACCTGTCGGAGCAGTTCGGGCAGGAGTACCCCTCCTCTTCCTCCCGCTGCTTTTACTTCTGGGTGGGAAGGGCCTTTGGCTTGTGAAAAGTAGGCACCGGGCCAGGTCACGGCCACGGGCAAGGGCCAGGAAGGCAGGCTTCAGTGTCTCCCGGCTTACCTCCTGCCCCCTCCCCACCTTCCTTAGAGAGCATAAGGTCACGTCAACCTGGGGTGTCCCTGTCCAAGGAAATGGGGAACCTTGCAGGCCAGGGCGGAGGCGGCAAAGCCTGGCGCCCGCCCCGCGCACCGACACGACTCTGCCGCCGCAGTCCGCCGGGCTGGGTCCGCCCGCCGGGACGAGGTCCGGGGAGCCGCCGGGTGTCCCGGCCGCCCAGACCCGCCGCTCGCGCCTCTCGGGGACCCGCGCCGGCCGCGCGCCCGCCTCCCCCGGCCCGGCCGCCCGAGCCCGCGCGGGGAAAGTTCCTGCAACTTCGCAGGGGGAGGCGCGGGCGCGGGGCCTGGGCCTCCCTCCGAGCCGCCTCCGCGGCCGCGCGGCCCCGCTGTCAGGCGCCCGGCCGGGGCCTGGCCCCAACTTCCCCGCACCCTGGCGCCTCCGGGCCGTGGGCCTCGCTTTGTGCGGGCGCCAGGCGCCCCGCCGGCCCGGCTCGCGGCCCCCGCCCTGGGCACAAAAGGGCGCGCGGCGGCCCGGCCCCAGCGCGCGGGTTCCACCGAGCCGGCCTCCCCGAGCCGTGCCCGCTGAGCGGGCCGTCCCCGCGAGCCGTCCCCGGCGAGTCGTCCCCGCCGAGCCGTCCCCGCCGAGCGGGCCCGGGCGCCGGGTGGCCGCGGTGGCCGGGCGGGCGGGAGGCGGCCGGGCCGCTGCGCGCTCACCTGCCGTGGAACCAGTCCTTGCAGGCGTCGCACTCGATCATGAAGCGGGTAACGTCGTAGGGCAGCCGGCAGACGCAGTACACGGGCACCGTCGCCATGTTGCCGCGCGCGCCCCGCCGCTGCGCCGCGGTCGGGCCGGGCCGGGCCGGGCCGGGCCGCGCGGGGGCGGCGGGCGGGGGCGGCGGGCGCGGGCGGCGCCGCGGCCGGGGGACGGGCCGGGGGCGCAGACCGCCCGCGCGCTCCCGGCCGCGCGTCCGCACAATGCCGCGCGCGCTGGAGGCCGCGCCGGAGCCGCCCGGCCGCGGGGCGCAGGGCGCGAGTGTGCGCGGGCCGGGCCGCGCGCGGGACACAAAAGGGAAGGGACGCGCGGGGGCGGCGGGCGGGGAGCCGCGGCCCCACCGCAGGGACCCCCGGCCGCCGAGCGGCCTCTACGTCAGCGCCCCGGGTGGCGCCGCCTCCGCCCGCCGGCCTGGGCCCCGCTGCCGCGCGGGGAAGGCGGGCCGGGTGGAAGGTGGGCCGGCCGGGGGACCTAGCCAAGGGGAGAAGGCGAGCCGGGGGTCTCTGCTGGACAGGAGGTGGGCCGTGGTACTTGCTGCGGGAGAAGATAGGCGAGGGGTCCCTGCTCGGGGAGGAAGTTGGGCCAAAGGCTTCCCCGCCCCTGGGGGAGGTGGGCTGTGGGGACCCCGCGGAGAAGGTGGCGGGGACCCTAGGGCACGGCCGGCCGGGCTACTCGCGGCTGGGTCAAGGGGTGCCAGGCTGGAATGCTCCCTCCTCCAGCAGAGAGGAAAGTCCTCGACCCCTAACTTTCTTCTGACCCCGCGGCGAGTGGGAAGGAGATTCCTTCTTTGGCCTCCCTGCCTCTTCCCCAGCCCTTGGCCCCCAGTGGTGGTGCTGGCCCAAATACACCTCCTCCTCCTCCTCCTCCTCCTCCTCCTCACTCCCCTTATCCTAGCTGGAGATGCTCGCTCCCCAGACGCCGGGGACAGATCCAGAGGCACGAGGAGAGAGTGGCGTGCAGCTGCCCGGGAACCCCACTGAAAGTCCAGACCTCAGCCGGGAGACCGGCTACCCTACTTCTGTGTCCACAGGAGAGGAAGCCAGGGGTTGGCATTGCGCTGTCCCTGCAGCCTGCCCCACCTCACCTGCACTGCCCGGAGCCTTTGGTGAGTGGCGTGGGCGAGGTGCCCTCTGAGATGGACCCCCCCCCCCGCCACAACTGCCCTGGCTCCCCAGCTGCTGGCATCCCTGGGGCATCTGTGCTGGACAGAGGCCACATTCATAGTAGGAAACCCGTCAGGCCTGACTTGCCCTCCTCACTCCCTCTTGCCCCAGCCTCCTGTGGCAGAAGCCGCCTAATGCTGGGAGGTGCTGGGCAGCTCGGGGCAGGAATCTTGGCCCGCCGTGCATCGGGACACCCTTGACAAGGGGCTGTTTGGCCCACAGCATGCAGCTTGCCCTCCAAGCCCTCCTCCTATCCCCAGCAGGTGCCCCTGTGCGATGCATGAGGAGAGGAAGGGGCACCCCGACCTCTCGCCCCTGGGAGCCGCCCCGCGGGGTCACAGGAAGGCTTCGTCCCGGTTTTTTCCTTCCGCCTGCTGCTTTGACTGCTGCGGCTCTGGGCCCAGCTGGGCAGGCACCGCTGATGGGCACACTGCCGTTCCCTGACAGCGCCATGAGGGCAGTCGGGTGAGTGCTGGACGCTTCTGGAGAACACGGTGTGCGGCCCTGGCTCTGGGCAGCCCTCCCCATCCCAACACTTGTCTTTCCTTGTTTACAAATAAGGAAATGATTGCACGGCGGCGCGTGCCACGGGCTCCCCAGATGCAACACCTCTGTGCGGCCCTGGGCCTTGTAGTGCCCAGCCAGGCCTTGGAAAACCCTGTGTCAGGGTCTGGCTTGGATCGCCCCACGGGACACTCAGGCTGCTGCTAGAGAGATGGTCCTGGGGCTGTTTGACAGCCGTGAGGACGGAGGCTCGGAGTGTCTCAGTGTCAGCCAGCAAGATCAGCCGCCTGGGGAGAGAGAAGGGTGAACTGGAGGCCTGGCCCGTGCCTCAGCTGCCTCACAGAACGTGCCTGGGACAGCCTGTCTTCCCTCCCATTTGCCCCCGGAGGTCTCCTGTCTGCAGCCAGCCCTGCCCATGGCGTCTGGTTCTGAGCATGTCCAGACAGAGCCCCGTTCAAAACCCAGTTTGCTCCCGCTTCTCCCCATGACTCCCCTGCCCTGTCCTCTGCCCCTTCCCTCTCCCCTTCCTTCTCTGCCCCACTCAGGTACATGCAGAGCAGTGAAGACATGGAGGACTCTCAGAGATACAGCTTGAGAAGGTGACCTGGGAGAGCAGGGTGGTGGATGGTAGGGAGGGACAGCTGACTGGGCCACACACAGGGACTGGGGATGAGGGAGCCTCTTGTGTGGCTCACAGGGAGGGGAGGGACCCTGAGAGGATGAGGACAGTGGCCCAGAAGCTCAGCTGGCCTCGCCCCAAACTTGATGCCCCATTGCTTTTGCTGTCTGGGTCTCTACACCTGCCACCAAAAGCCTGCACGCCCCAGAGCTCAGCTGCAGTCTGGCACCTACTGGTCTGCCAGCATGTGGCGGTGGCCCCCTGGGCCCCAGGTGGCCTGGCCTGTGGCAGGGGTCAGGAGGATGGACCCGTGCCACTCTCCATCGTGGCACCCCGGGAACAGCGTGACGCAGCATTGCATGCAGGCGTGAGCATCAGAGGCAGGTGTGTTTTGTTCCTCTGCTGCCCAGCAGGTCATTGTATGGAGTGCATTTATTCTACATTCACGCATTCCTTGTTCCCCCGCTCAGCCAAGTGCAATGAGTGCTACTGCAAGTTGTTTTTTATTTAATTTTGGTTAAATACCCATAGTATAAAATGTACCATTTTTAAAAATGATTTATTTTATTTGAAAGGTCGAGTTACAGAGAGAGAGAGGGCTTCCATCTGCTGGTTCACTCCCCAATTGGCCACAATGGCCAGGGCGGGGCCAGACTGAACCCAGGAGCCAGGAGCTCCATCCAGGTCTCACGCAGGTGCAGGAGCCCGAGCACTTGGGCCACCTCTGCTGCTTTCCCAGGCCACTAGCAGGGAGCTGAATCAGAAATGGAGCAGCTGGGACTTGAACTGGCACCCATATGAGATACTGGCACTGCAGGTGGCAGCTTTACCTGCCACAGCACAACATTGGCCCCCCCAAAATTTACCATCTTTAACCATCTTTGGTCAGTGTGAAGGCCATTCACTTTGCTGTTTAACCATGTATACCATTGTTCTGCAGAACCCTTCGTCTCCACAAACTGATACTCCATCCCATTCAACACGGACTCCACATTTGTCTCTCCCAACCCCTGGCGCATGCACACACACACACACACACCTCTCTACACCCCTTCTCCCTCCTGTCTCCATTAATTTGACTACTCTAGGGACCTCGTACACATGGGTTCACACAATGTGTGTCCTTTTGCGACTGACTGATTTCACCGAGCACAATGCCCTCGAGGTCCGTCCACTACACTGGGTCAGAAGTCCATGCCTTTGTAACACTGCCTACTATTTCATTTCGTGTGTGTAGACCGCAGTTTGTTTATCTGTCCTGTGTCACTCAGTGGACACTCGGGGTGCTTCCACCCTTTGGCTGTTGTGAACAGCACTGCTGAGAACGCTGGCATGCAGATACCCGCTGTAGAACCTGCTCTCACGTTCAGGTATGTGTCCAGAAGTGGGCTCCCTGGGGCACAGGGCGGTATTGTTATTTGGTCCAAAGGGACTCACACCACTTTCCACAGTCACTGTTCCGTTTTGCATTTCCACAAGAGTTCCAGTTGCTCCACATCCATGCCAATGTGTGTTATTTTGTTTTATAGTAGCCATTGGGATGGATGTAAAGTGGTAACTTCTCGGGGTTTTGATTTGCATTTTCTGATGACGAGTGATACTTGATATTCTTTTGTGTGCTTCTTGGCCACCTATGTATCATCTGTATAGAAGTCTATTACAATCCTTTGCCCCATTTTTTTTTTTTTTTTGAGACATAGAGTTAGTGAGAGGGAGAGATAGAGAAAGGTCTTCCATCCGTTGGTTCACTCCCCAAATGGCCACAACAGCCGAGGCTGTGCCGATCTGCAGCCAGGAGCCAGGTGCTTCCTCCTGGTCTCCCATGTGGGTACAGGGACCCAAGCACTTGGGCCATCCTTCTGCTCTCCCAGGCCGCAGCAGAGAGCTGGAGTGGAAGAGGAGCAGCCAGGACTAGAACCGGCGCCCATACAGGATGCCAGTGCCGCAGGTGGAGGACTAAGCTACTGCGCCACGGCACCGGCCCCTGCCCATTTTTAAATTGGGTTGTTTGATTCCTGGTTGTGGAGCTTAGGAGTCCTTTCTGTGCAGTATTCTATATATTGATCTCTTATCGCTTAGATGATTTTCAAATATTTTCTCCCATTGTGTCTGTTGCCTTTTTATTCTTCTTTTTTTTTTTTTTTTTTTGGACAGGCAGAGTGGACAGTGAAAGAGAGAGACAGAGAGAAAGGTCTTCCTTTGCCGTTGGTTCACCCTCCAATGGCCGCCGCGGTCGGGCCCGCTGCAGCCGGCACACCGTGCTCATCCAATGGCAGGAGCCAGGAGCCAGGTGCTTTTCCTGGTCTCCCATGGGGTGCAGGGCCCAAGCACTTGGGCCATCCTCCACTGCACTCCCGGGCCACAGCAGAGGGCTGGCCTGGAAGAGGGGCAACCGGGACAGAATCTGGCGCCCCAACCGGGACTAGAACCCGGTGTGCCGGTGCCGCAAGGTGGAGGATTAGCCTGTTGAGCCACGGCGCCGGCCAGTTGCCTTTTTATTCTATTACCTAATCTCTGGTTCTTTGATAAAATTTTTTTTTGTTTTAATGAATTCTGAATTATCTACTTGCTCTTTTGTTGCCTGTATTTTTGGTTCCATATCCAAGGAATCACTGCCAAATTCAATGTCATGCAGCTTTTCCCTTGTGTTTTCTTCTAAGAGCTTTATGTTGTAGCTCTGTTTGGGTCTTCATTCCATTTTCAGTCCATTTTTGTGCTTAAGGTAAGGTAAGTTTCTGGCTTCATTCTTTTGTGTGTGGCTATCAAGTTTTCCCAGCACCATTGTTGAAGGGATTGTCCTTTGTCCTTTTTTCCATCAAATGGGTTTTGCCACCTTGTCAAGTAGCTTTTCACCATATATGTGAGGGTACGCTATTCCATTCTGTTGCCCTGTATGTCTGTATGCCAGTGCCGCACTGATTACTGTTTGTAGTAAGTTTTGAAATCAGGAAGTGTGAATTCTGCTTTAAGATTCTCTGGGTTATGTGGGGTCCATTGAGATTACATATGAATTTTTTTTCTAAAAATATTGTTTATGCAAAAAATCTCATTGGTATTTTGATAGGGATTACAGTAAATCTGTATTTTACTTTTTAAGAGAATGACTCTTAATAATAATAAATCTTGTAAGCCATGACCACAGGCTGTCTTTTCAATTATGTGTGTCTTCTTTAATTCCTTTCAGCAGTGTCTGGTAGTGTTCAGTGTACAAGTCTTTTGTCTCCTTGATTAAGTTTATTCTTGAGTATTTTATTGTTTTTGATGTAAATGGAATTTTTAATTTCCTCTTTTGTGTTTTTTACTGTTAGAGTATGGAAACAAAATGGATTTTTATATGTCAGTTTTGTGTCTTGCTCCTCAGTGACTTTATTAATTCTCACGGGTTTGGTTGTTTGTCTTGGGGAATCTTTAGTTTTCCTAAATTAAAAAAAAATTAATTTTATTTATTTGAAAGAGTTACAGAGAGAGGAGATATCTTCTATACTCTGGTTCACTCAGAGAGAGAGAGAGAGAGAGAGAGAGATCTTCCATCTGCTGTTTCACTCCCCAGATGGTCACAATGGCTGAGGCTGGGCCAGGCTGATGTCAGGAGCCAGGAGTTTCTTCCAAGTCTCCCACTGTGTGCATGGACCCAAGCATTTAGGCCATCTTTGCTACTTTTCCCAGGCGCATTAGCAGGGAGATGGATCAGAAATGCAGCAGCTGGACTCAGCCTATGTGGTATGCTGGCGTCACAGGTGGTGGCCCTAGGTTTCCTAAATCTTGATTACTGTGTGTGTGTGTGTATACATACATATATATAATACATGCCTATATACATATGTACATGATACCAAATCACTCTAAGCAGAGATCATTTTATCTCTGCCTTTCCAACTTGGAAGCTTTTTATTTATTTATTTGTTTGTTTTTGCCTAACAGCTCTGGCAAAGACTTCCAATGCTGTGTTGACTAGAAGTGGTGAGAATGGACATCCTTGCCCTATTCCTGATCTTAGAGGGAAAGCTTTCAACGTTTTACCATTGAGTATGATGTTAACTGTGGGCTTTTCACAGATGGCCTTTACTATGTTTACTTCTAAATTTGTTGATTTTTGGTTTAATAATAAGAGGGCTGGATTTTTGTTAAGATTTTTTCCTACAACAATTGAAATGATCATGTAAGGTTTTTTTTTTTTTTAAATCCCTTATTCTATTATCATGGTGAATTGCACTGATTTTCATGTTGAACTATCCTTACATTTTAGGACTAACTCCTACTTGGTCACAGGGTATGATCCTCTTAATATGCTGCTGATACCTGTTGGCTAGTATCTGGTCAAGGATTTTGGCAGCAGAATTGATAAGCAATAAGTAGTTTTCTGCTCGTGTCTTTGGCTTTGGTGTCACGGTCATGATGGCCTCAGAGAATGAGCTTGGAAGGGTTCCTTCCGCTTCTTTTTTTTTTTTTTTTTAAGATTTGTTTATTTGAAAGGCAGAGCGTCAGAAACACACACACACACACACACACACAGATAGCTTTCATCTGCTGGCTCACTCCTGAAATGGCCACTACGGTGAGAACTGACCAGGCTGAAGCTAGGTCTTCCCTAGGGGTGGCAGGGACACTAGCACTGTGCCATCCCTGCCTTCCCGGGTGCATGTTCAGGGAGCTGGATTCATAGTGGAGCAGCCAGGACTCGAACTGGTGCTGGAATATGGGATACCTGCCTGCCATGACACACCGGCTCCTCCTCTCCAACCTTCTGTGAGACTTGGAGAAAGTCCAGTTTATTTTTCTTTAAATGTTTGGTACAGTAGGACTTTTCTTTGTTGAAAAGTGTTGATGACTGATCTAACTTCACAAGACTACTGAGATTTTGTTATGCATGATTCGGTGTGGGTCGGTTGTGTGCTCCTGGGTGACTTCATTGTCAGGTTACACAGCTGGGCACAAGACAGGTTTATTGCCACCTCCAGGGAGCTCACAGGCCTGAACAAGAGACAGGTAAGTAATACCCAGATAGGCATGGGAAATAGCAGAAAGGAAAAGCCACTTTGCAGTTGGGTGAGTGCTTTGTGACAGGTGAACCCATCTGCAGGATACACAGAGTTCTACAAGTGGGCCCCTTCTTGGGGGGGACCCGGACAAGCTGATGTGATCCAGAACACATCTAAACAAACAGGCCGCATGAGCGGTCTGTAAACCAGGGGGTGGGTATGAAAGTGGCCTTCTTCCTGGCCGGTGTCGTGGTGTAGCAGGTGGAGTCCTGGATGCTCCTTCTCCAATCCAGCCCCCTGCTAATGCACCTGGGAAAGCAGCAGCAGATGGCCCACGTTCTTGGGTCCCTGCACCCACATGGGAGACCAGGAGGAAGCTCTGGCTGCTGTGGCCATCTGAGGAGTGAAGCAGTGGATGAAAACCCACTTTTTCTCTCTTCGCCCCACCCCACCCCGTGCCTTCCAAATAAATAAAGTGAATCTTTAAAGAGACATATGACACATTCTTGTTGCCATCTGCAGGATGGCCCTGGCACATCTGCATACTGGGGGTCTGTAGACCAGAAGCGCCCCTCAGCCAGCTGACCTCACCATTTGCTACCCAAAAGGATGTTGTTCATAAAGCTCCAGCACTGGCCGACTGGGGCACTGCTGGGCAGCTGGGGTGACCGTCCCCCCGGCCCATGCTGGGCTCAGCTGTCTGCAGGGATGGGCGTGCACCAGCGTCACCTGAGCTGCTGCCGCCTGCCGGGCTTTCCCTCGAGGTGCCTGGTGCTCTCCTGGGTAATCCCCACCTGCAAGTGGCGGAGGCGTCTATGATTCTATGATGCCCGCCTTGCACTGCCCTAGGTGAGCTCCCCATTCCCCAGCACGGCTCCTGGTGGAACCCCGCTCCTGCTGCAGCTGCCATCTTACCTCGGGTTGTCTTTCTTGGGTGCATTTTCACACAAGATGCGTTCTCAGGGCCATCTCCTGAGCAGCACACAGCACAGCGCCCCCACGCCCTCCTGGGGTGACCTGCAGGCAGATGCAGGCACAGACTGACATCCTTCTACGTGGGGGAGACAGGAAGGCTTTCCTTCTGGGTGCAGGGCCCAGCCTGGTCACTGGGTCAACTCCCTCAGCCTCAAGTCCCACCTCCGCCCACTGGGGAGGCAGCTTCATTCCTGACAGGACTTTCTGCATTCTGGTGGCCCAGGCCATGTCCAGTCCTGGGAGGCAAGGATCAACAAATGTGTGTGACCCAAGCCAACGCACACCTACTGTGGGACAGGAAAGGTGATGGACAGTGGCATTTGGGGTGTGCGAGCGTCCAGGGCTAGGGGACCAAGGACCACAGACAGGTGCCTTGGGAAACACATTTAGCACCTCCAGTTCTGGAGCCAGAAGTCAGAGATGAGGGTGCTGGCAGGACCCGGCCCCTCCAAGGATGCTTGGAAAGATCTGTTCCAGCCCCTGCAGCCTCTAGGGGCTCCTTAGCCTAGCAGCTTAACTCCAGTCTGCCTTGAGCACGCTTCCTGTGTGTGTCTCTCTCTGCCCAGACGCCCCGCCTTCACAGAAACAGTCCCATAGGAGCAGGGCCCACCTGCTGCAATACGACCTGGTCCTGTAAGTGCATCTTCGAAGGCCCCATTTCTGAGTAAGTTCACATAGTGAGGCAGGGGCCTGTGGATTCATCTTACAAATCTGGGGGGACACAGTCCACAGCATGGGGTGAAGTAACTGAATGAAAGGCTTGCCTGGGGTCACCTAGCTTGCCCCATGCTAGGGAACACCTGCTGTGGCTCCCTGGGGCACGTGCAGCACTGAGCAGACATCCTGGGGACCAGTGGGGAGGACGCAGGGCAGGGGAGGGGACGCTGGTGGCAGGCTCAAGGCAAGGAGGCTCTCCCCACCAAGTGAAGAGCCGGGTGGCAAGGGGCTTTCCCAGGTGCAGTAGGGGTTGTTAAATGGATGGCAAAGACAGCTCCCCAAGGACATCCTCCCTCCTTCAGGTGTCTTCCCGACTGGAGCCACGGGCTCCTTGTCCCCGCAGGCAAGGACCTGGATCAAGGAACGGACAATGAATTATTTCTCTGAATTCGTACCGCAGGCCTGTGTGGGGGGTCACTAGAGATGGGGATAGGCCGAGTTCCCTGTGGAGGAAGTGAGGAAACCAGGGTGTAGTAACAGAGGACATGTCCGCCTCAGAGACCAGAGCCACGCACGTGAAAACCCGCTGTTCCCCGTCAGACCGGCAAAGACCAGTGCTCTGGCTGTGCCCAGCAGCTGGGCCCACGGAGCTAGATGGCTCTGATGGGGGCACTGCGCCATCCAGGGCCACATGGGTGGGGGCATCAAGACTCCCTTCCTGGACCAGGCATAAGGACAACTGCAAGACGTACACATATGTGTGCTGGACACCCAGAGCTCTCGGGGCTGGTCCTGTCTCAGCCTTCTGGGACGCCCCAGGCTGCTCCCTTCTGCCCACTGCTGAACACTGTGCTCTAGTTCTGGCCCAGGTTTCTCATCACCTCATTTTATTTGCCTATTTTCTGGCCAGAAATTATTCTTCTTGGCCTTCACATGTGCTGCCCCCTCATTCAAGTGTCATTGCCACAAAGGCAGAGTCCTTGCTACCTTTCTGCCAGGGGGCGGGGGCAGGTGGACACAGCCACTCCTGAGGGCAAAGGAACGAAATGTCCCAGCCTGCAGACGGGAAAGATGGGGACTGGACAGTGGTGCCACACAGCATGGAGTCCACAGGGCTGCGGCAGAACACAGAGTGGGGAAAATGTTAGGACCATTTCCTGTTTAAAAAATTTATATAATGGGGCTGGTGCAGTGGGTTGGTCCTCTGCCTGTGGTGCCAGCATCCTATATGGGCACCAGTTCTAGTCCTGGCTGCTGCTCTTCCAATCCACCTCTCTGATACAGCCTGGGATAGCAGCAGCAGATGGCCCAGGTCCTTGGGCCCCTGCACCCATGTGGGAGACCTGGAGGAAACTCCTGGCTCCTGGCTTCGGATCAGCGCAGCTCCAGCTGTTGTGGCCATTTGGGGAGTGAACCAACGGACAGAAGACCTTTCTCTCTGTCTCTCCCTCTCAAATAAATAAAATCTTTAAAAAAGTCTCAGAAAGACTTATTTAAAAAAAAATTATATACTGGCTAGAAAAAGGAGAGACCCAATGTGAACAACAGGTGTCCCAGGATGCAATCACTTGTGATTGTTCTTTTTTGTTCTATATGTTTTAAACCTAGCACAATAAACATACTACTTTTGAAACAAGAAAAAAATCAACTAAGTGACTTTATAAGGAAGAAACTGGCCAGGAGGTGTGCGCCTTGCCCCTGGTGCTGCACCCAGGGCAGCACCAGCCTTGGAACTGTGGGTCCTCAGACCTGTCACTTTGGTGATGGGGGGAGGGATCCTGTTTCCTGGCTCGCTCTTCCAACCCCGCCGGGTTCTGCAGCCTGCGCCTCCCTTGCATAAGGAGCTGGGGCTGGGAGGACGCTTCAGCGGTAGTCACCTAGAGTCCTGGAGCGCTTAGACATGATGCGGGAGCCAGCGGGAGCAGCACCCGCCGCCACCCCGTCCCCTCGCCGACCCAGAGGGCCGTTCCGGTCACTTTGCTGCTGGCAGGTTGCGTGGGCCGGGCCCCTGGGAGTACGTGAAAAGGCAGGGCGTGCGCTTTTCACGGCGGAAGGCCCCGCGGGCAGTCCTGGGCGGCACGGCACCCGCGGCTTCATGTCCTCCAAAATCGGAATGCCGAACCCCGCGGAAGACAGAGCGGGTACACTCGCTTCCGGTCTGCGCGGCCCGGAGCAGGAGAGCCCGTGGGGCTGGTGTGGACAGCCGGGCCGGCGGCTCCGGGGTCCATCCGCATCGCAGCCGCGCGCCAGCCCTTCCCGCCCCACGGAGCGCTCAGCCCCGCGTCTCCCGGCCCACACGCACCGCCCGCCGCCGCGCGCACCCCGGGGGCGGGGCCCGCGTGTCCCCGCCCCGCCCCGCCCCGCCCGCCGCCGGAAGTGAGCGCGCCGCTCGGGCGAGCACCGCCCCGCCGCGCTGCCCCGTTTCCCGCCCGGCGTGTGCAGGCCCGCCGCGCCCCGCTGTGACTGCCAGGTGCAGAAACGCGTATAAACGCGGGGCTTACAGCCGACTCCTCAGTTACTAAGCCGGCTTTTTTTAGTGCCTTTGGTTTCGGGACGCCACCGTGGCTGGCCTGCGCGGACGGTACTCCACGGGGCAGACCTCTAAACGCTGGCTGGTCTGCTCCGGGCTGTGCAGCCGCCTTCTCCATTTGAATGACGCCTCACAAGGGAATTGAAGAGCCACGCCATACTTTATACTAAAAGAATAAAGATTTTTATTAAGCATTGTAAGTTGCATTCAATAGCCTCCAATACGCCACACCACAGTCCATCGACAGTCAATCAAACCCAACAGCAGTTCATTCTTCACAATCCATGAGTTAGGGCGGAACTCCCTTCAACTTACAGTAAGATCCTACTTAGCTCTTGCGGGCAGGGGTTGGGGAATTACACTTCATTTCTGATCACTAATGTGATGAAGAGCATCAGAAGTATATGAAAACGATAAGAAGTGATTCTGATTTCAAAGTACATTGTTTGGAAACATTAACAAAAACATCAAAATGATAGAAGTATACCTGCTTCTACTAAATTCTTGATGGGAAAGTTCTCAGAACAAGCAATTTGTTTCCTGCTACAGAAGGGGGGGGTGTTTTTTTTTTAAGATCAAAGGGTTTTTTTTTTCACAGAATTTCATATTTTGCTAATATGAAGGCATAAAACAGCAACAAAGAACAATAATGCATACAGCAGTGAATACACCAGGGTAATGTTGATATTTGAGACGGCTAGATAATTTTGGGGGGTTTTAGAATAAATGCAACAGAGGTCAATAATCACAAAATTTTAAGGTTAGAGCAAGATCAGTCAATTACTAAACAGAGTTAACATCTTTTATAGGACTATTACTGATTATTAGCATTTTTGTTTTGCAAATGGGCACATACTGGTAAGAATGGAAGAAAGGACAATAACATGCATAATATTAACTACACACTTTAAAAATTATGAACCATGCAGAAGTTTAGCTCAAGTAGTAGTACTAACGT
This sequence comes from Sylvilagus floridanus, assembly GCA_949820135.1. Classification (NCBI taxonomy): domain Eukaryota; kingdom Metazoa; phylum Chordata; class Mammalia; order Lagomorpha; family Leporidae; genus Sylvilagus; species Sylvilagus floridanus. The sequence goes on from OX463243.1 coordinate 11,686,601, forward strand.
CTACATCCGATTCAAAACCACATAGTTCACTGATCGCAGATGCATGGTATTAGTCACCAAAAGTTTCAGAACACATCGTGTGGATTTTGAAAGGTCATTTGCATCTTCTATGATTTCAACTTTACCTCCATTTAACTTGCTTATAAAGTATGTATGATGTACTGTGTATTTAAAAATCAGCAGAACGGCAATATTACTCTATAATTTTTCAGTTTCGATAGTTGCACTTTTTTTTTTTAACACAAAAGAACCACATCAACAGTGATGAAATTTAAGAAAGAAAAACTGTGGTTGTGCCTTATTTCTTTCATAATCATAAAAAACAAAGCCTTAAACAAAGCTTCATTGTGAAACAGTAATGCAAAATCAAATATAATGGCATACATATGGTGCCAAATGCTAAAAATTATATTTTAAGCTATATATACTTAAAGACTGCCAAAATTTGTTTTCTTTATAGTTCAAGAAACACAACTATAGGCTTTTGTCATAACCAGTTTAAACTTTATGTGTACTTCATTTTAAGTGCGGGAGTCAAATGCTCTTCATTTTCTTTCTCTCTTTTTGTTTTATTGTAGCATTTTGACCACAACTGGTTAAAACTAAAAATGTGTTGTTTAAATCTCTGATATCAAAGAGGGATCTGAATTTCCAAAGTCCTCATTTTTCTCTTACGGAAAGGACAAAATGTACGTAACTGCAGGCTCTCTTTCTCTCCAGATATTCCTAAATCCTTACCCTTCCAGCATCCTTCACCCTCTATAAAAAATAAGTTTACTCTTCTTTATTTAAGACAGCCGCCTCCAGAGCAGCTTCTCTGTGGCAAGCGCTGTCTGTACTTAGTGCATTTAAGCGAGGATTTGTATTGCACGTTTTAGAGTCACTGTTCAAGGCACTTTCGGAGCGGCTGGGGGCCCTGGCATCACCCGCACTCCCATTCATCTGGGGCAGGGGCTTCTCCTCGGCGGTCACTCCGTTTTCCGCCAGGGACCCGTCCGAAGAGGCGGCAGATGACTTGGGTTCCCCGGATTTCGACTTGAGCTCTTTGGCCACTTCCTCTGCTGAAGCAGCATACGGAGGTCTGCCCTGCACGGAAGGAGACAGGGCGTGAGGAGGAGGCTTCAGACAAGCAGCGGGGACAGAGGGGCCAACGCCGGCCTCAGGGTGCCCCGCAGGCGCCAGAGCACTCTAAGTGGTATATGACGTGCTCAATTTAAGTTTATATGTGTCCCATATATATATATAGGATGAGACATAATGGGGTAACACATGCACCCCAAATTAACAGGTCTTCTGACCACGCATAAACCCCATGTACGTGGGAAACCTGAACAAGCAACAAACTGGCATTGATCACGGTGGCACATCTGTGGTGGTGGCTTCTGAATGGGCCCCCTCCTGTTAACAGATTAAAGCTAACTCTAGACTGAAGTGCTGTGGTGCAGTGGGTTACACCGCTGCTTCGGATGCCTACACCCCATTTTGGAGTGCCTGGTTCAGACGTAGCAGAAGATGGCTCAAGGGCTTGGGCCCATGCCATTCTTGCGGGACAAGTGGAGTTCCTCGCTCCAGCCTGGCACAGTCTGCCTGTTGCAGGCATTTAGGGCATGAATCAGCAGGTCAAAGATCTGTGTGTGTCTTCCTGTGTCTTCCCCTTCTGTAACTGTGCATAAATAAATCTTTTAAAAATAAATAGATAAATATAACTCTTAGAAAAAAAATCAGCCTAGGGACTGATGCATAGTCACTCCAGGCCACTGTGGGGTGCCCAGCAGCAGCTCTGCCCCTGCCCATGTCTGCAGGTATCCCTCAGAGCCAGGAGGCATCACATGCGTGCAGAAGCAAACTTGCATGGCTTCCCCTCCCAACGGCCATGTCTCAGATGAGAACAAGCATTTCTGTCTCATTACCCTACTCCCTTCCCACCCCAGATGGTGCCTTCTAGCACCCTCCATTCCTTCTATCCTGATATACAGGGCATTGGCCTTACTAAGGACAAAGCCCACTGCTCAATTCAGGTTGTGCCCAGAGACCTCCAGGGAGCAGCATGCCACCAATCCCCCCACAATATCTTATCTTAGCTTCCAAATAAAAATGTTAGGATACTAACATGCCCTTCTCGGGGCCAGCGCTGTGGAATAGTGGGTAAAGCCACTGCCTGCAGTGCCGGCATCCCATATGGGCACCGGTTCAAGACCCGGCTGCTCCATTTCCAATCCAGCTCCCTGTTATGGCCTGGGAAAGCAGTCCTTGGGCCCCTGGCCCCACATGGGAGACCCAGAAGCAGCTCCAGGCTCCTGGCTTTGGATCAGCGCAGCTCTGGCCAGTACGGCCATCTGGGATCTGGGAAGTGAACCAGTGGATGGAAGACCTCTCTCTATAATTTCACCTTTCAAATAAATAAATCTTTTTTTAGTGCTCTTCTCCTTGAGTCATTCTGTGGAACTGTGAGACAAATACCTAATATAAAATTATAGCAGGACCAAGAAGGGGAGGAAAACTGCTGACATTTTCACTACCTCCTTTCAAATCTCAGAGCCCACCTGCTGCAGCAGAGCCACCTGCAGGGCTGCAGCAACACCTGGCGTGGGAGCACACACATCCCCCAGGCGCACCAGCAACCGCCAGGGGTCTGGCTGTTGGGAGTGCTCAGGGTAGCAGGGGAAGGGCGTGCATAAAGCACACAGGCGATGAAAAAAAGCTGGCTTTCCCCGTGTGGAAACAGACAGCCTGTCTGCTTCCCCTCAAAGCTCTGCTCCAGGTAGCTCCTTCCACCACTGCCAAGCGCACCATCTCAGCAGCGCAGTCTCCTCTGAGAACCCACCACCCACCAGGATGGGCTCCCAGCGAGAACAAGTGCTGGGAGTGAAATACAAGCTGCGTGGACAGCAACAACAGAGGCAGGGAAAGAGAAGGCCCTGAACTGCAAGAAGCAAGCTGTGTGTGTGTGGTTTTTTTAATTTTTTTTTTTTTTGACAGGCAGAGTGGACAGTGAGTGAGAGAGAGACAGAGAGAAAGGTCTTCCTTTTGCCGTTGGTTCACCCTCCAATGGCCGCCGCGGCCAGCACGCTGCAGCCGGCGCATCGCGCTGATCCGAAGCCAGGAGCCAGGTGCTTCTCCTGGTCTCCTATGGGGTGCAGGGCCCAAACACTTGGGCCATCCTCCACTGCATTCCCGGGCCACAGCAGAGAGCTGGCCTGGAAGAAGGGCAACCAGGACAGAATCCGGCGCCCCGACCAGGACTAGAACCTGGTGTGCTGGTGCTGCAGGCGGAGGATTAGCCTAGTGAGCTAACACGAGATGAGCCTATTGAGTTTAACACGAGATGAGAACAACAGGAATGACAGCAACACTGCGCACAGCGTCCAGCCAAACTCTCAAGGTACATTAAGACCCAACTTCACCTAAAAATGTGCAACAGAAAACACCAAGATGGAATCACAAACAACACTAAAAGCAAAGAGAAAATACGGAATGCAGACACATCCCACAACCAACCAACCACATCAGAAAGATGGGAGCGTAAGAAAGACCGAGAGCACCTCCTCTGACAAAATAGGAGAATAACATGATAGAAGAAATGAAAGAGCAGCAGAAATCAAACTTTAAGAATAAAGACTAAGGCAGAGGAAACACCAACAACAAATAACTGCAGAAAATCTAGAAGAAGAACATTTTAAAGATCCACAAGAAAGGAAGATAGGGGAAATGCAAATCAAACACTCAATGCTGCCACTTCACATGCCTGAGGCGCAGACTCTCAACATGCTGAGAGTGCCCCTGTGCACTGCTGGTGGGAACGCAGCTGGTGGGACCAGTGTGGCAGAGAGAGCAGACGACCCAGCAATTCCACTCCCAAAAGAACTGAGAACATTCGTCCACAGAAAAGCTTACAGATCAATATTCCTACCACTATTAGTCACAATATCCAAAAGGCAGCAACCCAAATATCCATCAATGGATTTTAAAAATGTGTAGAATGGAACATGACTCAGCAATAAAATGTCCTGATACAGGCTAGCCGCTGCGCTCCCCAGTGACACCCCCTAACAGGCAGTCCAAGGACACACAGAATGGATCAGCAGTCACCGGCAGCTAGGCATGGCATGACTGGGGGTGACTGCCCATGAATAGAAAGGAGTTTCCACTAGGGAGGTGATGAATGTCCTATAGTTAGCGCTGCTGGCCGCTTGACCCTGCGAATACGCCGAAACCCACCAAATTAAAATAACATGATGACATATTGGGGCAAAGACCTGAACAGACTCCACCAAAGCCAAAACACAGATAGCAAATAAGCTGATGAAAAGGTGCTCGACCACATGAGTCATCGGGGGAGCACAAGCTAAAGTGACTACGAGCTGTACTACACACGTCAGAATGGCCAGGATCCACCACATTGACACCACCAAATGCTGCTGAGGATTTGGAGCGATAAAAACTCATTCACTGGGTCCAGCATCGTGGGGTCACAGGTAAAGCTGGTGGCAATGATGCTGGCATCTCATACATTTGCCAGTTTGTTTTTCTTTTCTTTTCTTTTTTAAAGATTTTATTTATTTATTTGAGAGGTAGAGTTAGTCAGTGAGAGGGAGAGAGAGAGAGAAAGGTCTTCCTTCCGTTGGTTCACTCCCCAAATAGCCACAATGGCCGAAGCTGCACCGATACAAAGCCAGGAGCCAGGAGCTTCTTCTGGGTCTCACATGTGGGCGCAGGGGCCCAAGCACCTGGGCCATCTTCTACTGCTTTCCCAGGCCACAGCAGAGAGCTGGATTGGAAGAGCAGCATCCGGAGGGTTAACCTACTGCGCCACGGCGCCAGTCAGTTCGTTTTTCCTATGTGTTCTACTTCTGGTCCAGGTCTCTGCTAATGGCCTGATAAAAGCAACTTAAGATGGCTAAAGTGCTTGGGTCTCTGCCACCTACATGGGAGACCAAGATGAAGCTCCTGGCTCTGGCCTGGCCCAGCCCTGTCGTGGACCATCTGGGGAGTGAATCAATGGATGGAAAACCTCTCTCTGTAATTCTTTCTCTCTCTCTCTCTCTTTTAAAGATTTATTTATTTATTTGAAAGTCAGAGTTTACAAGAGAGAAGAGATAGAGAGAGAGATTGTCCATGTGCTGTCTTACTCTCCATATGGCTGGTGCGGGGCCAGGTTGAAGCCAGGAGCTTTTTCCATCACCCATGTGGGTGCAAGGGCTCATGGACTTGCGCCATCTTCTGCTGCCTCCCCAGCTACATTAGCAGGGAGTTGGATGGGAAGTGGAGCAGCTGGGACTCAAATTGGTGCCCATATGGGATACTGGAGTTGCAAGTGGCAGCTTTACCTGCTATAACACAACGCTGGGTCCGTAACTCTGGCTTTCCAATAAATAAATGAATCTTTAAAAACAACTTATTCACTGCTGGTGGGAGTGCAACATGCTGCAGCTACTTTGGAAGACAGCATGGCAACCACTATGTCCTTCAGGAGAGGAGTATATAACTAAATCGGCTTATCTGAGCAATGGGATATCATTCATCACTAAAATAAGCTATCAAGCCATGAAAAAACATGGAAGAGCCTTAAATGTGTATCACTGAGTGCAAGAAGCCAGTCTGCAAAGGCACCATACTGTACGATTCCAAGTATGTGATATTTTGGAAAAGGCAAAATTATGGGGGCAGTGAAAAGATCAGTGAGGGGGGCCAGTGCTGTGGCGCAGGCTAATCCTCCGCCTGTGGTGCCGGCATCCCATTTGGGCACCGGTTCAAGTCCCAGCTGCTCCTCTTCCAATCTAGCTCTCTGGTATGGCCTGGGAAAGCAGTAGAAGATAGCCCAAGTGCTTGGGGCCCTGCACCCTCATGGGAGACCTGGATTGACCCAGCTCTGAACATTGCGGCCATTTGGGTAGTGAACCAGCAGATGGAAGACCTTTCTCTCTGTCTCTTCCTCTCATTGTCTATAACTCTGCCTCTCAAATAAGTAAATCTTTAAAAAAAATTTTAAAAGATCAATGGATTATGGGGTCATTGTGAGGGAGGCTGACTAAATGGCACATGGAGGACTTTTAGGTCCGTCATACTACTCTGTATGAGCCTACAACGGTGGATCCTGTCATGATACACTGTCTAAACCCACAGAATACAGGACATCAGGACAGAACCCTCATTTGAATGATAATGATGTGTCAGTGTAGGTCATGGATTGAAACAAATGTACCATTCTGGAAGGGGATGCTCACAGTGGAGGACATTGTGAGGGGGAAGGAGTGGGAAATATATGGGAAAACTCTGTATCTGCCTATTAAAATTTAACCTGGGCTGGCGCCATGGCTCAATAGGCTAATCCTCCGCCTGCAGCTCCGGCACCCCGGGTTCTAGTCCCAGTCGGGGCGCCAGATTCTGTCCCGGTTGCCCCTCTTCCAGGCCAGCTCTCTGCTGTGGCCCGAGAGTGCAGTGGAGGATGGCCCAAGTGCTTAGGCCCTGCACCCGCGTGGGAGACCAGGAGAAGCACCTGGCTCCTGCCTTCGGATCAGCGCGGCTGCATAGCGGCCATTGGAGGGTGAACCAACGGAAAAAGGAAGACCTTTCTCACTGTCTCTCTTTCTCTCTCACTGTCCACTCTGCCTGTCAAAAAAAAAAAAAAAAATTAACCTAAAGTTGTTCTACAAATCAGTCTTTAAAAAAATCACTGAATTGTATACTTTAAATAGATAAACTGTATGTGAGTTATGTGCCAACAAAGACAGAAGAGATGAAAAAGAATCAAACGAGTAAGCCACATCTTGAAGACAGGCCCAGAAGAGCATGCCAGGGTGACGGGAGCGACAAAGCAAAGTAAAAGAACAAACACAGAACCAGTCATTCGGGATGACTTTCTGAAATAAGATCGGAAACCACATTTGGGAAGAGTGTCCCTTGCACTAGGAACAGGGATCCCAAACAACTGGCACCGTGGCACAAGGAAACACACTGAACTTGCATGGGGAAACAAAACCAGTCTGAACATTTGCATCAAATCAGCAAGTTGCTTCAAAGGGAAAGAAAATTATATTACTGTCAGTCTTTTTCAGCAACACTCTATGCAAGAAGAAAATGACATAAGATAACGTGAGGAGAAAAAACGGGAGCCCTGCTTCCAAGGATAAGGAGAAATCTCTACTTCACACCCTAAATCTTTCTGAAGGCATTCTTCAGACTAATCTATGAAAGAAAGGGTTTCAGTGCCCAAAAGACATGCAAAGACACTGGATGGTGGGGGGCATAGGACAGGAAGGTATGTATAGAACCAAAACAAACAAGGTAAAGGAAAGTATAGTAGGTCATGGCCATCTGCACAGACAACACACATAGTAACTAACAGCACTGCTACTTTTTTTTTAAGCACAAGAATGGTGGAGAATGAGGAGGGGATATGCAGACACCTTCTTTGAACTGTTCTTGAACTGGCATTAAGAGACCTCCTCAGTCTGTGCGTGCAGTATGTCCCTGTGCACAGTGGATATACGTGTGCACCGCTGCACCTCCCCCAGCACCATCCACAGGAAAGCCCAGACTCTGACAGGGTACAGGAGGAAGGAAACAAAGACCTGGCAGATGTTAAGTAAGAGCCCCATAGTTCTCAATCTGAATTAGAAACATCAAGAGGAACTCATGAGGATTTTTTAAAATTATATATTTATTTCTAAGGTGTGTGGGGGGGGGGTGGAGGAGGAAGGTGAGTGAGAGTGAGAGAGAGAGAGATAGATAGATAGAATGAATGTGCTTCCATCCACCAGTCCACTCCCCCAATTCCCACAACAGCAGAGCCTGAACCAAGCCAAAGCCAGAAACCAGGAACTCAATCTGGGTCTTTCCTGGCTTCAGATCAGTGTAGCGCGCTGGCCGTTGCAGCCACTTGGGGCATGAACCAACGGAAAAAGGAAGACCTTTCTTTCTCTCTCTAACTCTGCCTGTCAAAAAATAAATAAATAAATAAAAATAAAGCAGTGTCTTAACTGTTAGGCATGCTCCACTTCCGATCTAGCTCTCTGCTATGCCCTGGGAAAGCAGTAGAAGATGGCCCAAGGCTTTGGAGCCCTGCACCCACGTGGGAGACCCTAGCTTCAGACTGGCACAGCTCCAGCTGTTGCGGCCACTTGAGGAGTATACCAACAGATACACTACCTTCCCCCGACCTGCCCCGTAGCTCTGACTTCCAAATAAATAAAAAAGAGAGAGATCCTCCATCTGTTGGTTCACTCCCCAAATGTTTACAATGGCCGATCCAAAACCAATAGCTGGGCCAATAAGCCACGAACCTGGAGTAAAGGGGCCCAAGTGCTTGGGTCATCTTCAGCTGTCGTCCAGGCCATTAGCAGGCAGCTGGACTGGAAGTGGAGCAGCCAGGACATGAATTGGTGCCTATTTGGGATGCCAGCATCACAGGTGGTGGCTTTACCCACTATGCCATGATGCCAGCCCCAAGGATCTTAGTTTTAAAAAAGAAAAGCACCTTTGTGCCAGGCATTGCTCATGCAGGACATCTACAGAACACCTTCACCCCTAAGTCTGAGCACAGGCACAGAAAACCCACCTCAGGGAGGAGACACAGCCAGGACAACAGCAGCAGTGTTGTGTGCACAATTACCTGAATCGCTCCCTGGTTCTTATAGCCTCTGCCGTAGTACCTTCCACCTCTTCCAAAGGTTCGAATCACTGGGGTGGAAATAACTCCTCTTGGACGCCTAAGTGAACAGAAGGGACAACAGCAAACAGACGTAGAGCCATTACAGATGGCATTCACAATAATATAGCAAAAGTCTTTAAAAATGTCTCATCTAGCGGCCAGCACTGTGGAGCAGTGGGTAAAGCCACCGCCCGCAGTGCCAGCATCCCATCTGGGTACTAGTTCAAGTCCCAGCTGCTTCACTTCCAATTCAGCTCTCTGCCATGGTGTGGGAAAGCAGAAGATGGCCCAAGTATTTGGTTGGGCCCCTGCAACCGCATAGGAGACTCCAAAGAAGCTCCAACTCCTGGCTTCAGATCAGCCCAGGTCCAGGTTTCAGATTGGCCATTGCGACCATTTGGGAAGTGAAGCAGTGGACAGAAGACCTTCCTCCCTCTTTCCCTCCCTCCCTCCTTCTCTACCTCTCTTAAAATAAATACATAAAATCTTTTTTTTAAAAAAAAAAAATCTATGCTCTATAAAGCATAGAGTTTAAGTATGGCTACTTCAAACATTTATATATGTATTTTTGGTTTATATTCAACGCATCTGCTTTAAATGACACTTTAAAAATATTAAGTTTAAGGCCTGGCATTGTGGAGTAAAGCCACTGTCTGCAATGCTGGCATCCCATATGGGCCCCGATTAGAGTCCTGGCTGCTCCATTTCTGATCCAGCTCCCTGCTAAAGACCTGGGAAAAGCAGTGGAATACAGACTAAGTGCTCTGGCCCTTGTACCCACATAGAACCTGGAAGAAGTTCCTGCCTCACAGCTCCAGCTTGGCCCAGCCCTGGCCATTGCAGACAATTGGAGAGTGACTTTCAAAAAAATAAACAAATCTTAAAAAAACTGTTTAGAAATAATATTTGGAAAAGCCATCTGGTTAACTGAATCATATGTGTGGTTATTTAATAATTTACTTAATGCTCTGTTATGGAATCCTATGCAACCATTAGGAAGGTGTTTTAGAATATATGAAACAATATAAAAACTCATGTAAAAAGCAAGTGAGAGGCTGTTTTTCTATTCATGCAAAATGTATGTTCCCAGTCCCAACGCACCCTCTGGCAGATCCTCCAACAGAGACCACCTGCAAGGGGAAGGGCCCACGGCCCCCCCGGCCCCGCCTGCTCCCGGCCCAGTGGCCCACCACGGTGCCAGCGATTTCTAGCTTCCCTCCCTGAGAAGGCATAGGTTGGACTCCTGCACAGAAAATACACAAGAAGAAAACATCTTTACAACCACAGCACTGAGAACAGTGAACAACAAAACAAGCAAGCCACTTCTTTGCATTTGGGTTCATATTTTTGGATGAAGCTGCTTCATCCCACCCTGAGAAGACTCTACACCGCTTGATTTTCAACTGTCATGAAAAACCTGTGACAACTGAATGTGGTTGCAGCTGCAAGGCGCTTCAGAGAGAAGAGGATCAAATGAGGTACCCCAGCCGCGCGAGAGGCTCGCCCGGCATCACTGGGAGGGTTTCTGCGGTCAGCGTTTTCCTCTTTAGGCAAATCGCTTTCATGTTTACTACCTTAGCAAACATTACAGAAGACAATTAGTCTGTAGAATTTCCTTAAGCAGAATCACAACTATTCATTGAAATCACTACCTTCTATTCATTTCTGGTAGCCTGCATATTGTTAGGTTTTCTAATGTAAGAAAACTCTCAAATTATTAACTGATAAGCATCTGATAAAAGAAATACAACAGGGTGAGCACTGGCACACTGAGTTAAGCTCCCACCTGCAATCCGGCATCCCATGAGTGCCAGTTCAAGTCTCAGCTGCTTCTTCCCATCCAGCTCCCTGCTAACGCATCTGGGAAAGCAGCAGCAGATGGCCCAAGTGCTTGGGCTCCTGCATCCACATGGGAGGCTCAAAAAAGTTCCAGGCTCCTGGCTTCAGCCTGGCACAGCCCTGGTTGTTGTGCCCATTTGGAATGAACCAGCAAATGAAAGATCTCTAACTCTCTCGCCTTTCAAACAAATAAATAAATAAATAAAGTCTTTAAAAAGAGATAAAATAGAACCTCAGGTATCTTGTTTTCTGGCAGGGGGCTGGGTTATAATGAGGTCCCGGTTTCCCGGTGTCAGCTGTGGTCACAGCCACCTCACTGCTTTGCCTTATATTTTCTGGTAGCCAATGACATGGATGAAGTAAGTCCTTCAGCCTTGTGGGCCAACACAGGGCCGGCGCTGAAGAAGCGGCAGCAGCCAAGTGGCAGAGGACACGGTGGAGCTGCAGGAGGCGCAGCCAGGGGCAGAAAAGCCCCATGGGAGGCTAGGGGCAAGGGGGGGCCTCCACTGCAGAAGGCGCAGGCACAGCTGGTCTGCAGGAGTCTCCTTCAACAGCAGGCGCCTCCCGTTGGCCTCCCTGAGCACTCTAGGGACCTGAGTCAGAGACAGTGTGGGGCTGCAGCGAGGCCTGCCTGTCCTCCGTTACCCCGCGGGGTCACTTGATGGCTACAGAGATCTGCAGCTCCAAGATGTGGGAAGAGGACAAAGCCACAGCAGAGTCACAAGTGTCTCCAGAACAAATACGGCTTTGTTCCCCTCACACACAACATAAATGAGAACAGAAGCAGCGGGAATGGACAGTAATCTAACTTATTTATATACCTGGTGTTAGATCTTCTGTGAAAATGTTTCTATGAAACAAACGGTGACAGACTGTTCACCCCAGGACTCGCGTGCCCCGTAGAGCCCTCTGTCCCAGCAAGGCACCTTTACCAAGGATCCCCACCGAGGACCAAGACGCCGCTGGGCAGGAGTCCGCGCTGATCCTGTGTGCGTGGGGCGTGGCCAGCTCTGCTCTAGCAGACTGGACAGTCTACCCTCAAGGAGAGAGGGCCCAGGAGAGAGGGTGTGCACCGGGGTGGCTCAAGAGGACAGGAAGGGGGCTGGAGCAAGAAGTGCTGGCAGCAACAGCCGTCATGGGGGGAGGGGGAGGGTGATAATTACCGCCCTGGGCCTTGCTAGTTCTGCTGCTGTCACTGCCTGAGAAGGCTCCGCAGGGTCCCGACGCCGCCACCCGGAAGGCTCGGTAGGGGCCTGTTGCTACCGCTTCCCCATAGGGGCCTCCAAAGCCACAGACTCCTGTAGGACCCAGGCAGAGAGAGACAGGGGAAAAGCATGAGGGACAGCGTCTCCTTCAGTGGCAGTTGCTAGCGCACCATCTGCACCCCAGCTCCTCAGGGATAACCCTCCCTGTCGCAGCGCCTCCAAGAGCGCACTGACGAGGGCTGAACTCAAAGACAGCTCCCCGACTCACGTGGATTTATTTTCTCCCAAAGAAACCTTAATCCAAAATTTTGAGGAGAGGGTTTCTAGCTGGTGAACGGGTTCTGGCCAGCGTGGCGGCTCCCACTCTCCCTCTGCCACCACCCCCTTGCTGCTCTGCAGACAGACTGACAGCTACAGGGTCTCTGCACTGCAGCTCTGGCTCCCTAGCAGCCTGCCTCTCCTCCCACCTAGACAAACGCTGCCACGACTCACCTGCAAAGCCTCTGCCCCTGCCTTGGGAGGGCGGCACGGGCCCGAAGTGCCGTGGGTACACTGAGGTGGGGTAGAAGGGCAGGGCGGGGGGTGGGGGGAAGGGCAGGGGGTGGTTCTGCCGGGAGAGGTTGAGCCCCTCGAGGATGCTCTGGCGCATCTTCTCCACCTTGGCAGCCTGCTCGGCCTGCAAAGCAAGGACAGCAGTGAATATTCAGCTCTGCTCCTGCCAGGCCGACACGCACGCTGGCAGACCAACATGCCAACTCCACTGCTCCTGAGTTCTGTCTCTGCAGCTTCACCTACTGTGAAATGCTGCACTGTCTGTACTCCACACGGATACTCCTGGCACTTCCCTGGTTGCGGCAGGCTTGGGCACGGGTTGAGTGAGACAAGCCTGCCTGCTTGCTTCAGCTCACGCTGCAAACACTCCCCTCCATGCTCTGTGTTTGCCTCATTTTTCAGTTTGGGTGCTTTGGGTGGTGATTTTGCTGTTAAAAATGGTCCCTAAGTGTGGTGCTGATGTGCTGTCCAAGTGCACAGGAAGAGATGACAGGCTTGTTGAAAAAACACACTCATCAGAGAGGTTTCCTTCAGGCATAAGGTAGAGCGCTACTGGCCGTGAGTGCAACAGTAGTCAACAACACAAACAAAGGCACACACTGACTGGCTGAGGAGAGCCTATGACCACAGACCACAGCCTCACAAGAACCTCATCCTGGACCCCCCGCCCCGCCCCCAGGAGGGGTGGTTCAGTTTTCAAGGCAAATTTCACAACCTAACTACTACTGAGAAGTAAGCAGTCCGTGGCCTAACGGGAGCACTCAGTCACACACTGGCTGGGCCTAATCTAAAACCACCACTATCACACTGCTTCTGTTACAAAGGATCCCAGAGGATGACAGATTCAGCTAGTGTGCTGCATTCCACGCTAGCCAGCGGTGCCCCTGACATACCTGACCATCACAGAGGTCGATGAGCGGGGTCTTTTCCCGGCTGGCTTTGAGGAGCTTGGACTGGAAGAGCTTCCCGTCAAAATACATCCATGGACAACAGTGCTCCCAGGGGATGGGCTGTCCACACGCGTCGTTTGCGAACAGCGCCATGTCCACCCCACTCATGAAGAGAGCTGACAGCTGAATCCCTCGGGGGTCGAGGTTCTCAATCTTAAATTGAAAAGAGTAATTTCTATGGAATAAGAGCACTACAGCATTAATTCTTCCAGCGTCTCACTACATCCCCTCCCCCAAAGTTAACAGAGAACATCCCTCAACAAAACAGCACCCCTAAGTCATCCCGTCACTATCTTACAGTGACCCCATTGGCCCCACATTGAACAGAAATACTTTTCAGTGATTTAACTGACTCTATTCCAGTTTGGGCTTTGCAAAGCCTCACACAGTGTGGAGGGATACTCTGCATAAGGCTGGCTCATAACACCATCAGCCATGATGTGTAGTCTTGAGCAGACCAGAGCCCAACAACCCTGTACAGAATAATAGTCCACACCTCAGAAGTGAACACGGGAATGTACTACAGCAAGGGTGTCAAAAAGGAACAGTCAAGATTTTGCATTTTTCAAGTAGTTATAGTAAAAAATTACTTGGTATAATTTCATTCTAAAGTAAATTTGTACTTTGGTATTTTATATGTTAATGTTTTAGATAGCAACTTATTAATGAGACTGTCAAAATGTTTTTAGGAGAAATGGATAGATTATAAATGAAAGAATGCAACAACAAAAATGCTGTGTTTGCACCATGCATGCTATAGAATTTGCATGTGTTATTTCCCCAGGGATGGGGAGCAGGGCAGGAATCTAACAGGCACAGTCAACTCTTGATTGCCTGTGAGGGGCCTAGTTTGTGGATTATCCAGAACTAAGTTTTCACTCTGCTCTGGTTTTTATCTTCCCAATCTGGTGACTTCTTAAGGAACATACTCTTTATGAGGCCACAGACCCACGGGAAGTAAAATTCAAGAGAAAACAAAGTCATTCTAATGCTGAATGCTAACAAATCTATGATTACCTGCTGTTCTACGCTATTTGTGTCAACATTCCCAGTGATCAGCCAACACTGAGTCTGAAACCTTTCCTTACACTTGAGGTAAATGTGGCCAAATATCCAAAGCCTGGAGACATCTGCCCACAAATGTAGGAAAGCTGCTCATCTCCACCCCAGTCCTACCATGCATAACCATTCCCACTTTCCCTCGCAGGGAAGTGAACTGAAGCATGTCCAGTGGAGGGCAGGGGAGCTGCACTGACAGAATCAGAAACATTTTTATGTCTATGTGCCAAGTGGAGAAAGAGAGGGCCAAGCTGGAACAAAACAGAAATGTATTCGGTTTAGTTAGAGGCCAGCCACTGTCTCTAAACTACTACAGAAAGGAAGGAGAATCCTCAAGGAGGAGGAAGCCAGGCCAGCTGGAAAGGGCCTAGCAGAGGTGTGGCTGTGGGTAAACAGCTGCCCCAGCACAACAGCACAACCAGCCATGAATCCCTCCCAGTGACATGGGGCTCCAGCACTTCGCATATGGAGCCTCTCCCAGAGAGTCAGGGATCAGGGAAAAAGTGATGGGGTGGGTGTCGTCTCAGATGTGCCTCACCATCTGAATGTCACATACAAAATGGCACCAGTGGTTCTCACTCACGCATTATCACTGGACACATCCAGATTCAAGCCCCTAGTGACCCAGGGAACTCACACAGCCATCTGCATGCTGAGTTTAAAAAGTCTCTGCAGATGTGCCCTGCACAGATGTATTCTCATCAAAATCACTCATCTCCAAACTTGCTGGCATGAGGAACTGGAGCAAGGCTAAACTACCCACACACACATACCCACATCCACACAGATATGTGTGTACAAGGTAGTTCAAAGTTCAGCGAAAAATAGAACTAAAAGTTTAGTTTAGAACTAGGTGTTCAGGCCACTGGATAAGATTACAGGTAAGACGCCCAAGTCCCGTATATCTGAGTGCCTGGGTTCCAGTCCTAACTCTGGCTCTTAATTCTAGGTTCTTGCTAATTTGGACTCTGGGGGCCAACAGGCGATGGCTCAAGTTCCTGCCACAAACATGGGAGTCCTGGATTAAGTTCCTGGCTCCCAACTTCAGCTCAGCCTAGCTCTGGCTGTTACGGACATTTAGATAAAACCTCTGTCTCAGATAGACATGTGTGTGTGATTTTGGTGCAAAAGTTTTTGAAAGCCATGCATATGAGGGGTCTTTGAAACATTCATTGAAAAATTTGTATTACGAAAAAACTGTATGGTTCCCCAAAATATTTTTGCACCAAAATAACCCTATCTCTTGATACGACTTTCCATGAACTTTTTGATGCATTGTGTGAGTGGTACATACAAACACATGTTAGTAAATGGCCTTAGAGTAAGTTGAGACTCCGTATTTTATGGACTTAAAAACGATGTTACAGGGGCCAGCACTGTGGCACAGCAGGTTAATCCCTGGCCTGCAGTGCCAGCATCCCATATGGGTGCCAGCTCGAGACCCGGCTGCTCCACTTCCAATCCAGCTCTCTGCTATGGCCTGGGAAAGCAGCAAAAGATGGCCCAAGTCCTTGGGCCCCTGCACCCACGTGGGAGACCTGGAAGAAGCTCCTGGATCCTGGCTTCGAATTGACACAGCTCCAGCCATTGTGGCCAACTGGGGAGTGAACCATCGGATGGAAGACCTCTTTCTCTGCCTCTCCTCTCTCTTTGTAACTCTGCCTTTCAAATAAATAAATAAATCTTTTTAAGACGATGTTACAGTTTCAAAAAAATTAGTTGTAGTAGTGACCATTACCAATATTTAACAGAATGCTTCTTAAAAGCTATAAAAACAATGTGAATAAAATCACAACTGCTGTACAGATTTTGCTTTCTTATAACAATTTTAAAACTTATATTAAATAGTGTTTTCATTTCTTTCTCTAAATGTTAGTTATGTAAATGATAATGGCTAATATTCATGGGAACTTAATAAATACCTAATAGACACTGCCCTTTTCACATGTATTTCTGCACATACTGTCTCATTTCCACTGCTCACCAGTACAGAACACAGGCACTTCTGAGAAAGAGTCCATGGCAGAGCTGGGGCCCAGGGAGCTCATGGACACAAAGCTAGACACTGCAGGGCTCAAATCTGAATCCTCAATTATTGAAACTGCTGCCATATGCACATTCTAACCTCATTTTCTGACTCTAAGATAATATGTTCAACATTACCCACAGCTCCTCAACTAGAGAAACAGACAAAACCAATTCTGATTTTATAGCAAATACAAATTTGGAACTTCATTTCTTCCCAGTTCAAGAACCAAATTCTAGTGAAGTTACACTGTATGATTTTTTATTAGTGGGCAACAGACTCTTACTTTGTCATATTTACCTATAGGGAAAACCGTTCTTTCAGGGATCAGACACGCTGCACTTCCCTAGTACTATCTTTAAAGCTCTTCAATTTCCATCTTTCATATTCTGCACTTGGCACGTGAAACTGTTAATGTAATTTGAGGCAATTATAGAGATGCCAAGGACAGGGGAGAAAGAAGCTGGGCAGATATTACAACTGTGCAGAGCTACCTCTCCTGACCGTCCACCTACCTGCCCCAAGGCCCAGGCTTGGTGGGAATGTTACCCTCATAATTACATTTCTGCTGGCAACCAAGGACAGCACAGCAATGTAGCAGGAAGGGAATAAGGGCCATAACTCACAGGAGTTCAAGAACCACATGAGAAACCCAGCTTACTCATGGACACGGAGGTGGAGGAAACATGGATGAGATGGGGCCTCACAGATCCACCTCAGGTCTCAATGTCTGCTCCCCAAACCTCTCCCAGAGAACCTAAGAGTTCAAACTGTCCGAATTGGGTGTTCTCTTCTTTTTCTCCTCTGATAGCAAAGCCTGGAGTGGACAACACATGGGGAGGGGACAGGAGGAGAATCTGGGCAATCCACAAACTGGGCAGGGCCGGATAGAACAGTACAACAGGCAAGAGTTGACCACATCATAATCAGTGAAATGGTGTAGTGTGAAAAAGCAATGTCATTGCTTTTAGTATGTCAAAAACTAATGGTTAAATGAAAAAAGTAATTTTAAAATGGCAATTTTCTACCACTGAGTTTTGAAACCCTCAACTCTGTGTAATTTTTGTAGCACTTAAATATGATCTTAAATAATGATTATTCCTATTAATTCTCAATGTGGAGCTGAGAGGATCTTCAATAGTTAAAAAAAAAAAAAAAAAGGCAAACAACCACCTCCCGCCGCCCCTGCCAATGACTGCTATCTCAGATCTCACACTAACCCTGTGCTCACAGTGCAGGCTGTCCTCGTGAAAGTAACTGTCTACCTCCACATAAGCAAGACCCCGGGAACGATGAATGAGCCTGACGGCAACTCTACATGAAATGTGTCTTTTGGAATACATCTAGAAATGTCTCACTTTAGATGAAGAATCAGGAGAAAACCATGAAAGCACTAAGACCTCAAAAGAACCAAAATGAAAGCTTAAGGGTGTGATTGTTTTTCAAAAGTTATCTCCTATGTGTTGATCCAAAAATGAAAAGGACATGGGATATAAGATGAACTCTGGTTAAAGTAACTTGATGGTGAATACGGCTCGGTGGGCATACCTGGTCCCTGGCGGTCTGATTTTCAGAAGTGGGATGTCAATACTGATGTAATAATCTATATAAGAGAAACAGGAGTAGAGGTAGAGGGTGGCACCACACTCTAGGAAAAGTGTTTCCACCCCCTGAAGCACAGCCTGCAACGAAGACAGCGTGATGAGACCCGGCGAGGACACGGGAGGCCGTGACTGGGCCCCGCCACACTGCCCGACAGGGCACCTGACCAGACATTGAGAGCAAAAATGTTAAAATAATAATAATTCTGTCCAGAAAACAGAAACTGGATCTGCAAAGTAAAGAATACAATTTGGGGTCAATTATCCCACGTGCTGGTTTTTATATATCTTGTTTCAGAGCCTCAGGTGAGCTGCACACAGTTGAGGAGGGTCTCAACACCAAATACTCAATGTAATACAATAATCTGGGGAGTACCAGACATTTACTGAGCTCCAACTGGTAAACACTAAAACCCTAGGAAGCAAGCCTAAAATTCCTCTGCAGGGAAAGAACGCCTTCGTAAAGAACGACAAAAAGATCTACAAGGGAAGGCGGGTTTGTCAAAAGAGATTAACTGATTACAAATCAAACTTCATGAAAAACAGAAAACAAAAAACAAAACTGATGGCAAACCAAAAATTAAACCCTGCACAGTAAAAAGAAAAAGCAGATCTATGAGTTTAGCTAACTTCGAAACATCTTGGCCTTCCGAAAATACAATATAGAAATTAGAAAGCAATTACAACCAGGCGAACACAGCAATCAATAAAAGTGCACTGAAAAGACAAGCACACTAAAAAATTAGGTGACAACTCAGAGAAAAATCAATGTTGTCAAAACAATTAAAGAACAAAAGGAATTACTAGAAGGCAAAATTAAAAGGAATATGATGTTAAATGCTGACTAAACGGGCTTCGGGATGATGGGGTCACACCGTCCTTCAAGTGGCTTAAGGGATTTTACAATACCAGAAGGGCAAAGAGCACTTTTTAGAGAAAACCAGAATTGTAACTAGGAACAATGGGATGAAATAAGAAAAAGAATCCTGACTAGATGTTACGAAATTCTTAAGATCAAGCCCTCCTCACCTCAGGTTTGGAATCCCCTCCTAAAATAAAAAAGGCCAGTTTATTTCCTGATCAGACAAACAAGAATAAACATCCATTGGTAAACAAAGAAAAACCTTTCCCTGACAGAAGTGGAATTGACTGCTTCCAAACTGGGGATGGCAAATCTCTAACTAGAAAGGAATGTCCCCCGGCCCTGAGAGCCCTCAGTTCACCCTGCAGTGGTGTCACCAGTTCAGAGCACTGGGCTCTCCTGCCTGGGAGGGTGAGCTGTGTCATACCAAGTCAAAAGCCAGACTGCCCAGGATCATGAAAAGAGGAGGATACGTTACCTTGAGCTCCTGTAGCTGATCTGGCTCGTAGAGCTTGGGGGACAGCGCCTGGGCCAGGAAGGCGTCGAGCTCCTGACGCCGCAGTATTCGAGCTCCTGGCCACTGCACCATATACCTGGTATGGGACACAAATCATCGGCATTTAACCGAATGGCCACCATTACACAGCACACCTGGTAGGAGGGTCTGAGTCAATGTGGGGTCAGGGTCAGGGTGAGTCAGGGTTAGGACAGGAGCTACCCAAGACTCAGGATTTCTCATGCAGCCCTGCTCTTTTCGCTTCATGGAGCCAATTGCAAACAAAAACACAATCACCATCTGGGCTGAAGGGAATGTTTTAATTTAGAGTAAAAATAGTGCATGCTCAGAATGAGATGATCGGTAATTTTGTATCTTTTTAATTCTTAAAAATATTTGAGAGACAGAAAGAGAGCAAGTTCCCAATCCCTGGTTCACTCTCCAGGGCTGCAAACTGGATCCAGGACTCCCATGTGGGTGGCAGGAACCTAATCACTTAAACCTGAACCATCACCACTGCCTCCCTGGGTCTGCATGAAGTTGGAGTCAGGAATCACACCCAGGCACTCCGCAGTGTGATGTAGATCCCCTGTCCCACATCTTAGTGGCTAGGCCAAAGACCCACCCTGGTCAGTGATTTTTGATACAACTGTGCTCTTGTGATGGTACATGGAGGACCATGGGGAGGTAGGGACTTGAGGAAGGCACTGCCCAGGGTGGTCACTGAAGCGCGGCCTTCAAAATGGGTGCACTGGTATGGGCAGCTGGAAGGAAATCACCTTCGTATCAGCAGCTAGAAAGAGTACGTGCTGGGAAGTTGCAGGTGCAGGCTTCCCTTGGCACCTTGCACTGCCGAAATAACAAGCACCCTGGGCACAGGCCCACATGTTATCTGCCATGAACTAATGAACAGCTAACCTCCATGGCTGTGTTATAAACCTTCCTGCAAGTCCAACAGCCCCCAATTCCCTGCCCTAATCAAGCTGCCCAGTGATGACTAAAGCAACTACTAAAAACCAACTTCCTCGTGATCTCTGGCAGATGACTCAGGGAGTCCTGAGTGGCATGGCAGGATCAGCAAAGCTGTCTCATCTATCTACTGAGCGACCAACTAAAGCCAGGGGCAGAGTTGACGCTCAACCCTAGTGTGTTCCTGTGATAACTATATCCACTGAGAGATCATTACTGTGCGTCAATACAGTCATTCAATCATCTCTCACTGAGAGACACACCGTCTGTTACGTTCCCAGTTCCCACTGCAAGGCCTGCTCACTTGCTGGCTCCAAGCCTGGGTCAAAGCATCTCACACACAATGGCTCACTCACCAGCCAGCAACGCTGTGGCAAGAATCATTAATACTCCCTTTTAGCAGTGGGGAAATTGAGGTACAGATAGCATATATACTGCATGGAAAAATTATGTGACAATGTAGGAAGAAAATGCAATTTCAAGGTCAACGAATACATAGTAACTCTTCCCCGGCCAGAGGTGCCTTTTATAAACTGGAATCAGAAAAAGGCTGTTTTGGGAAAAGCTGGATTTCTGAAGATCTGTCCTGCTTTCCTGGCAGTGAAGGCTCCGGGAACTCCATTTAGCTGAAGTGACACAGCTCTGTTGGTCAGGACATCTGCTGCTGCCTCCACTGGGCTTTCTATGGCAAAAGTGACATTTAGCTCCTCCTCCTCCTCACAGGTCCTACCAAAACGTTCCTGAACGCAGAGTGTAAGGAATGCACACAGGGAAACATCTGGATTAACACCAGAACACTGGGAACAGCAGGAGCAGGACTCCAGTGAGTTAAGGGGAAGGTGGCTAACAGCCTTCCCTTGGTTGTCTCACTGATTCCAGATCTCCCTGTCTGTGCATTCGGGGAGTTTTTAAATCCCTTTCCATGCAGCTACACCTACCCATGAATTTGTGGGAGAATTTTCTCCAGATGTTCTTTCCTGGAGAGTTGCTTGATTTGCCTGGCCGCACCTTAATAGTGTGGAGGGGTGAGGACGTCCACATTGTTCTGGGCCCAGAGAAGGATGTTCTCTCACTGCTCTTGAAGCTTGGACACTGGGGAAATCCAGGGCTTCATGGAGATGGAAAGGGCATAGTTGGCATGGGCCCTGTTTCATCACTGGGGAACAGTGGCCCAATACCACCACTAGGACACAACTGGTATGGCCAATACCATTCCTGGGGAGCCTTGCTTTGAGGCCTCACGTCCTCTCTCCTTGTTATGTTATTTACTATCTGACTTTAAGTTCTTGCAGGACTTATCCCAGTCTGCATCTGTCCACCTTATTTCCCTACAAAGACCTCTGCTCAGCTCTGCGCTGCCCAATTCCCCCTCCCCTGCACCAAACCCTGCTCAAGCTACCTCCCTGCATCTCTGCTGCTGAGTAGTCCACAGATCTGGATGACATTTGTCCCTTGTCCCTCTCAACTGCTGTCATCAAGTAACACTTAGGATGCATGTGTACCCAACACTATCTTACCAGGGTCCAAGGTCAGCACCACTAGTCAAAAAGCAAGACTCCCGGGGCCAGAGCTGTGTGCAGTAGATTAAGCCACAGTCCACAGTGCAGGCATCCCATATGAGTGCCGGTTCAAGTTCTAGCTGCTCCACTTCCAATCTAGCTCCTATTAATGGTCTGGGAAAGCAGCAGAAGATGGTCCAGTGCTTGGTTCCCTGCACCCACCTGAGACCCAGAAGAAGCTCCTGGCTCTTGGCTTTGACCAGGCCCAGTCCTGGCCCTTATGGCCATTTGGGGAATGAACCAGCAGATGGAAGATCTCTCTGTCTCACCTCTCTCTATAGCTCTGCCTTTCAAATAAATAAATATTTTTTACAGATTCAAGAAACCTCATAAAGCTATCAAAGGCTAATCTTCCACCTGCGGCGCCGGCACCCTGGGTTCTGGTCCTGATTGGGGTGCCAGGGTCTGGTTGCTCCTCTTCCAGTCCAGCTCTCTGCTGTGGCCCAGGAGTGCAGTGGAGGATGGCCCAAGTGCTTGGGCCCTGCACCCACATGGGAGGCCAGGAGAAGCACCTGGCTCCTAGCTTCAAATTGGCGCAGCGCGCTGGCCGTAGCAGCTATTTGGTGGGTGAACCAATGGAAGGAAGACCTTTCTGTCTCTCTCTCTCACTAACTCTGCCTGTCAAAAAAAATTAAATAAATAAACATAAACAAACAAGTGAAGAGTATATTCTGAGGGTCACCAAGGAAGAGGAGTTCCAGCTGTCAAAACCTGCAGCAGCCACAGAAGGAGGAGTAACCCACACACCACACAGCCACCCTGTGCCCTCAGAACCAGAGCCCTGCCTCACGGGACACACAGAGCCGTGTGCCCTCTGGCTGGAATCACCCCTGAAAGCACAGAGGTCTGAGACAGGATAAACCAAAGGATCCAGGTAGGCTGGTTCTAACGGCCACATGGTGGTTATGTAGGAAAATGTTACTAAAAAATCACACTGAAATATGGAATAACAAAAAAACAGCTTTCTGTGGTTGTGATTTTTTTTTCCTACATTGTTTCAAAAGCAAACCAGATCAACAAATCCTAGAAACTTAATTAACATCCATGAATGCAAATGTCTGCAAAGAGCCAGCAGTGTCTACATCAGCAAGGTCCAGGGCTCACAACTGGGACTAGGCTGTTCCCCAGAGTGGGGAGACACAGGTGCACAGAAGCATCTTGCAGGGCCAGAAAGCAAGGAGAAGCCCCCAAACTGACAGTGTTAAGGGTCCCTTGGGCCAACCCGAGATGGCTCCTAAGGCCAGAGCTGACAATGTGAGCACTGGATCCCAACCTCAAACAAACTCAAAACCCTAGGAGTACACGATCCACAAGATCTAAGTAAACCAGGGGCCAGCACTATGGTGTAGCAGGCTAAGCTTCCACCTGTGGTGCCAGAATCCCATGTGTCCCGACTGCTCCTCTTCTAGTTTGTGTCCCGATCCAGCTCTCTGCTTATGGGCTGGGAAGGCAGTGGAAGATGGCCCAAGTGCCTGGGCTCCTGCACCCACATGGAAGACCTGGAAGAAGCTCCAGGCTTTGGATCAACTCAGCTCCAACTGTTGTGGCCATTTGAGGAGTGAACCAGCAGACGGAAGTCCTTTCTCTTGATCTCCCCCTCTCTGTCTGTAACTCTACCTCTGAGATAAATAAGTAAATTATAAACAAAAGCAAAAGAAAAAAACCCTGCCTGGTGTACACTCTGTAACTTATAAATATGGGGTTAGGACAAATTCTAACAGACAACACAATTCATCCCTCATAAGTCCTTTTCAGAATGTTCTACACCACGCCCCAGCCCCTGCTTGGTCCCAGGTGCCTCCCGCCACCCCACTGAACACTTGGTTTGCCACCCACCGTAAGACGCAGCAGAGCACCATGAGGTGGGTGGGCACGTTGGCAGGGTTCAGCATGGCAGGAGTGTCTGCCCGCATGCAGGCCAGAAAGGCCCTCATCCTGCGGTTCTTGTCCTCCACTGCCTTGCCCAGCCAAAGCCTCTTCAAGTTGGGGCAGGTCCATTCCCTGAAGGCCAGGGCTTCCACCAGTTCCGGAGTTTGAGGAGACTTCCCTTTGTAAGCTGCCCATTCCTTAATGATCACCGGCGAGACTGGAGAAAAGAAAACCAGAGAGGGCGCATTCAGGCATCAGCTCGCCAACGTTCAGTCTTCACAAAGACAAGCTGCTCTAGCAAGGCACCTGCCGTCGAGGCCCTCAGCAAGGCACCCCACACAGGCTCCTGAGCGCAACGCTGCAGCTGCCCTCGCTGCACAACTGCTCGCTCAGACCCTCAGGCAGGCCACAGCGTTCTTCACAGGCCAGTCGGCATTTGATTTCCCCATATGGCTAATCTGTGTCCCTCAGTTACACAAACTTTGTTCTGATATTTTAAATCTATTGATATTTTACTAACAACAATTGGTATAAATTCACAGAACAGATGTCATCACCTGGTTATTTTAACATGGAAGAAAAATCTAAGCTAGATAGCTACTCTCCTTTTCTAAACGTCTACAAATTAGGTTTGAGAAAATAATCTGTATTTGGGAGCCACTTTACATGAGGGTGTCCTCCTTTAACAAACATTAAACTCTATTTGCAAGGCCAGCCGGTAAGAAGCAACTAGAAGCAATACTCCCAGGTGTTGAAACCCCACATGATCTCAGCACAGTAATTACACGCAGGCAGACTGAAGACAAGAGTGTACGATTCTCCAACATTTCACTGCAACAAAGGCAAGAGTTTCTAAATGGATAGAACACAAAACCAATGGCCTTGTATCCACAGTTTTACCATCATTAGTCAATTAATTCTTACACACACATAAACATGTCCATTTCCCCACATAATTTTCAAATAAATTAGGGAAAGAACTATGGGGAAATACAATGAATGAGGGCTACTGCACAGCAGCATGTTGAAATCTCTCATCAACTGCCCTCAGGCAAGTATCCAGTGGTGAGATTTGGATACGCACTGAGTGACATGTGGTAAACACCAGAACCAGAGTGGGGACCCACATGGTCCCAGGCCCCATGGCCGAGTCCATTCATGACCAGAATCAGGAGAGCACCCTCAATTCTAGAGCAATTCTCAGCACATTAGTTCTATCCAAATAACATTAATGCAAAGGTCCATTTTCTCTAACAGAAGGCCTCAGACAGATGAGAGATTCTGAAGAATCCAAACTTGTGACTGGCTGATTTCTAGTTCTTCTCCAAGTCTAAATATAGTCAGGCAAGATCTCTTAAAATGTCATGAAAACTGCCAGGAGTCAGACACTCAGATGTATGCATTATCAGCAATCCTCAGGTGACAATGTCACACCTGGGAGCAGTCAGGGACCACAGGACTTGCACAGGGGCATAAATGAAGACATTCACCAAGAGTTTCCCTTTTACAAAAAAGTCACTGCTATCAGCATTTAAATGATAAAGGAATATTCAAGACACTCAAAGGTTTATTTTGAAGCCCAGATCTCAGAACACAGATACCATGTATATATAAATGTACACTTATTTGCTTTTATTCAATATTTTTAGGGAAGACACATAAACACAATACCATCAAGCAGACCCTGTCCTTGGACGCACAATCTAAGGCCCCACCCCCACCACATCCCACGGAGCTCCAGTATAGCCCAGCTTCCAGAAACTTCCCCAGCAGCATTGTCAGAACATACAGGAGGATCATCATCATCATTATCATCAAAGGGTTTCCATAAGCCAACCCCTCTTGCCACCCAACAACACTGCAGGACCCCCCTGCGCAGAGGGCAGCCAATGAGAGTGGATAACCAGTATGCTGTTTCCACTAGGTAACTATGCTACATGCACACATAATCGCACTACTCACCACACACTCAAATAGCAGGGGGTGGGGGAGGGCCCCTGCAGCTGTGGTGCAGTGCAATAAGCTGCCTCTTGTGGCAGCATCCCGTATTGGAGCACTGGTTAGAGTTCCAGACGCTCCACTTCCAATCCAGCTCCCTGCTGTTGCATCTCGGAAAGCAGTGGATGACATGGGAGACGAGGATGAAGCTCTTGGCTCAGCCCAGCTCCAGCCGTTGTGACCAATGAGGGAGTGAACTAGCAGATAAGATCTGTGTCTCCCTTTCTCTATCACTCTTTCAAATAAATAAATAAATCTTTTTAAGTGTGAGTTTACTGAATCTAAAAAATACATGGTTGTACTGTTAGAAATCCTCTAGAAGATTTCACAAGAGAGGAATTAAATCTCTCTTTGTCTTTGCTATTTCTCTTTCCCTTTTGTCAACGGTTCTTTCCATAATAATTTTTTAGCAGTCATTTTATTGTTTTGTTTTCATTCTAGGAAAAAAACTGTTGGAAAAGGATGTTTACTTTCTAATTTAGAGCCCTTAGACATTTGCATATTTCACTTTGCAGGCCCTGGGGTGATCACAGTTTCTTGACTGCCCTCAGAAACACTGACCATAGAAATGCAAATGGAAAACTACACTTAGTGAAATAAGCCAGTCTACCAGCTTCCCCTGGGTGGACCCACCTCTCCATCTGGGACTCTCACGGACGGGTCAACACTAACACTCAGGCAGGCGCAGGGCAGCAGCAGTCAGACACACAGCAGGGATAGACGAGGATCAGTGTCTTTGCTTATAGCACTGGGCATTCCTACTGCCCTTCTGCAATGTTCACAACAAGTACGGCTCCAATTTAATTTAGGAAAAGAAATTTGAGAAAATAGGTATGCCCAAGGCTCACTCTATGCAAAAGTGCCCTTGCTTTCTATTTTTAGACAATCTACCATTTGGAGACTTCTTGAGTGTACCTATGGCCAAATGTGTGACAAGTATTAGTGAGCAGCTGATTTGTGCTAGCAAGGCCAGGACCAGGTGAGGCAGGTGAGCAGCAGCACTAAGACCCAGGAAGGGCTGAATCTTTACTGTGAAACACAATCCCAACCAATAAATGTAAAAAGCACCTAGCACCCTTCCGTGGAGGGAAAACCATGTGAGGTCAGCTAACATCTCATATTACTTACATTAATTAAAAATTAGTACCCATAAATCCAAGAATTCCAGGAGTCCAATGTTCAGGTTGCCACATAGCAGTCTCAAGGGTTCCAGGAAGTAGACACAAGAAAAGGCATAGGCCTCGGCCGCCAGGGGCATGTTTGCCACACCTGCTTCTCTCTCTCTGCTGCTGGGGAGGCAGGGCTTTTCAGCTTCACTGCATTGTTCAGCTCTCAGGAAATAAGCAAATACAAAGTAGTCGGCTAACAGTGAGGAATTTCTGAGTTCTGCAAAAGCCCCTGGGCACACAGACTTTCAGCACAGGAGGACTGGCTGCCTGGATGCTGCCTGCGGCTCTGGAGGTATGGTGTCATCAGTGCCAACACAGCTGCAGAGAGAGATGCCCACAACGCCTCTTAGGATAGACCAGCGGGGAAGCCCTTAGGTCAGCTCATCCAGCTGGACGTCTGGAAATGAATTTTGTGCATCCGCACCAAGAAATAGTTATCTTTTCTACTGACTGAAAAACTATTTCAGGAAATAGCCTGAAATAGCTTCTCAAACACTGAATATAAGATTACATTCCCTTCTCATAAACAAAACTGCATTTTTACACTACCAAAAACCACCCCAGGGCATCAGCTTTCTGTTACACAGAACCTCTTCAACATACAACTGGGCCCAAAGGACACCACCACCCTTCAGCTGTCAGTACAAACCCAAGGTTTCCCATTAGACCTTAATCATCTTCTCCTGACACAACCAGCCACCTTGAGAAACTGTTACAATGCCAACTCTGGACCAACCCCAGTACAGGAATAAACACAGCTCATCTTGTAAGCCAATCCCCACTGACAGGCACTGGTTGTCTACAGTGTCAGTGATAAAGTATGTCTTTGCTCACTACCAGGGTACCAGTCCCAACCAGCCACGACACAGCGAGATGAGTGGCTTCCAAACTGTATCCTGCTGGACTTTTGATCTGCATGAACACGTGTGCACATGCAGGGAGCTATTGGTTTGCTTGCTGAGCTTTCCTGGGATTTTTATGAAAACAAACACAAATAAGTAATAATAACCAAAAACTGTAGCTCCCACATCTCAGGGCAGAAACAAAAGGTGGTTATGATAGTGGCTATTCTTTCTAGTGTGTGCCATGGCTCTCTGTCACCTCTCAATGATGCACCTGTGAGAACCTCCATGACTCCCAAAGCAAAAAACTGTGAATGAGCTCCTTAAACTTTTGCTACCGGAGGTTAAGGGAAACCTTCTATCCACAAAACTATACATCCTCAGCTAACCATAGGACAGGGGCAGAACAGTCAGACGTGTGGGTAAATGCTGCTCCTGGCGTATCAGAATCGACAGTCACAAACATATAAAATAAATATTAATTCAAAAGAGTGGCACCAGACCACCTATTCCATGACTTGCCTCCCAAGCACCCACCCATGAAAACAGTAGTCACTGCTACTCCTGAGAATCTTTGTAAAGAAAATTAAGATCGACTTATAAACAGTATTCACAGAAATGATGGGGAAGATGTTTACAATAATCACTTTTCACATTTTTAAGTCAGCAATATTACACAGTGAAAGTACTACTTCATAATATAATCCACAATGAAGAGAATTAGTTTACTTATTTCAAATTAGCAGTCCTAATTATTAGCACAAACAAAAACATTTCTAAAGCAAACTGTACCAGAAAAAACTCAATGTTTCTTTCAGCTGATTTGCCAGCTTAAAAATTACAAGAATAAATACAGAGAAATCCTTTATACAACAGTACTCACAGTTTATCCGTTCACTTTCTAGTTCCATACATTCATTTCTTGGTCTACCAATGACGTCCATCTACTTTTTGAAAGCCTACTGCTTTCACTTATTTAGTTTTGGGGCAATAGGGAACATTCGTTACCAAGATGAGGCAAGAAAAGAAAGCCAATGTTATCAAATAGATAACACTAATTGAACAATGTACAAAATCACTGAGCTGTACCTACGTCCTGAACTCTTCACTCTCTACAGCAGGGGCTACTCGTTACACACAACCTTTTAAACTTGGGCCTTGCACCCTCATGTGTTCTCCCCATATCACTGCAGCCTCCCACCCAATGCCTGGGGAGAACGTGTGGGAGAAGGGGAGCAGAGATACAGGTCGGGGGGGGACCCTAAGCAGGGTGATGGGAGAAGAGGGTGCAGGAGGAGGTGCAGCCCAGGGAACTTGCCCCTACTCTGTGTTCTTGCTCGTGATGTCTCAAAGCCGGGAGCACTGTCCAGGCCTAGCTCTTACTCCAGCAGCAACACAATCAGGCCCCAGCGTGAGTGCTGGCAGCGCTTAGATTCCACCAGTATTCCACACACACCGCCTTATTAGGCAGAGATTGTGAGGAAGTTCTCAAAAGCAAAATTATAGAACTTGGGGATGGACAGAGAGGAGCAGAATACTAAATTGCCAGCCTGTAATTTGTTGATTTTCAGAACGGTGGCATCTTAAAAATGACACCAGTGGGGCCGGCACTGTGGCACAGCGGGTTCACGCCCTGGCCTGAAGCGCCGGCTCAAGTCCCAGCTGCTCCACTTCTGATCCGGCTCTCTGCTATGGCCTGGGAAAGCAGTAAAAGATGGCCCAAGTCCTTAGGCCCCTACACCTGCGTGGGAGACCTGGAAGAAGCTCCTGGCTCCTGGCTTCAGATCGGTGCAGCTCCAGCTGTTGTGGACAATTGGGGAGTGACCCATTGGATGGAAGACCTCTCTCTCTCTCTCTCTCTCTCTGTCTCTCCTTTCTCTGTGTAACTCTGACTTTCAAATAAATAAATAAATCTTTTTTAAAAAATGACACTGGTAAGACACACAAAAACTAACTTAAACTATGCACATTTTATCATCTGCCTTCATCAACAGACTGTACATTTCCAAATGAAGACATCTCTTAACTCTCCTGAGAAATAGTTTTAAACAACCCTTAAAGGGCTGGTTCTGTGGTGCAGCAGGTTAAATCCCCGGCATCCTATATGGGCGCCGGTTCTAGTCCTGGCTGCTCCTCTTTCCAATCCAGCTCTCTGCTATGGCCTGGGAAAGAAGTAGAAGAGGCCCAAGTCCTTGGGCCCCTGCACCCATGTGGGAGACCCAGAAGAAGCTCCTGGCTCCTGGCTTCAGATCGGCACAGCTCCGGCTGCTGCAGTCATTTGGGGAGTGAACCAGTGGAGGGAAGACCGCTCTTTCTCTGTCTCTACCTCTCTCTGTAATTCTTTCAAATAAATTTAAAAAAAAAAAAAAACACCTGCAGACTGTGATGTGCCTTCTGGGAGGGGCCTTCAGGAAGTCTGCACTGGCACAGTCATCAGTGACACGAGGACACACTGCACGGTAAGATTCTGAGGTCACCTCAGATCTCAGCCCTCCGAGCACAGATGCCACACCAGGCGCTTGCGGCAGGCTCACTCGGAGCCGACGGACAGCCTGAAGGAAACAGTTCCACAAGGACTTTATCCCATGTGTCGGTGATGCCACGGAACCTCCAGGTGTTCCAAGAATGGCCACACGGTGGACAGCAAACGTCAGTAAGTCTCAAACCCAATCGTGGCTCCACCTTGTCACCCAAGCACGCTGGAAAACTCTCCCCTGGGGAGCTTCAGCCCAGCATACCCGTTTTCCAGCTCACCCAGAGCACCGAGAGGTTCCAGTATTCTCATTCACACTACAAAGTGTGCAGTCACCAACAGGCACTCCAGGTAACAAAGCCTATCTGAGCAGAGTGAGTGAGTGATCAGCTGAACTGGAGACACCGGGGGCCTCGGAAGATTCCTACCCCGTGCACACACGAGGCCTGTTCTGAGTTTTCAGGCTCTGCACTCAGCAGATTCTCTAGACAAAACCTCCTGCGGAGAGTGCGAGTCAGCGAGGACAAGAGCCTCCGCACAGTTCAGTTTTATCAGCTCCCCATGAAAACCAAGATTCCAAAGCCACTTACAAAATCTCACCAAAATTACAGTTCTAACCCAGGTCTGAAAGGTCAAGTTTTACACATCTTTTCCATTCAGAGGTAAATTTTTATTTGTAACAGCACAATAACACACTTCCCTGAACTCAGCTTCCAGGGGCACAAGGAATTCCGTGTAGGCAAAGGTCTCTGGGACATGCCCTTTCTCCCTCAGCAAAGGCTTCGTCTGTTTCAGTTCAGCACCCATCTCGCCTTTCTACACAGCAAAATCCCTTGTGCCAAACCTTCGCTGGCTTTCCCATATCTACTGAAATATGAAAAACTAGGGCCAGCACTGTGGTGTAGCAGGTTAAGCTGCTGCCTGCAGTGCCAGCATCCTGTATGGGTGCCAGTTCAAATTCTGGCTTCTCCAGTTCCAATCCAGCTCCCCGCTAATGCACCTGGGAAAGTAGAAGATGGCCCAAGTCCTTAGGCCCCTGCCACCCATGTGGGAGACCCAGATGAAGCTCCTGGCTCCTGACTTTGGCCTGATCCAACCCTGGCCATTGCGGCGATTTGGGGAATTAACTCCCCCCCTTCCCTCCATCCCTCTCTGTAACTCTGCCTCTCAAACAAAAATAAATCCTTTATAAAATTTTATAAAAAAAATAATGACTTGTTCATTTTTATTTGAGAGGCAGTGTTACAGTGAAAGGGAGAGACACACAGAGAGAGTCTTTCATCTACTGGTTCACTTCCCAAATGGCTGCAACAGCCTGAGCTGGGCCTATCTGAAGTCAGGAGCCAGGAACTTCTTCCAGGTCTCCCACATGAGTGCAGGGGGACAAGCACTTGGGCCATCTCCCAGCGCATTCCCAAGTCATTAACAGGCAGCTGG
Organism: Sylvilagus floridanus; assembly: GCA_949820135.1. Taxonomy (NCBI): domain Eukaryota; kingdom Metazoa; phylum Chordata; class Mammalia; order Lagomorpha; family Leporidae; genus Sylvilagus; species Sylvilagus floridanus. The sequence continues at coordinate 11,718,157 of OX463243.1, forward strand.
ATTGGAAGTGGGGCAGCTGGGACTTAAATCAACACCCGCATGGGATGCTGGCACCGCAGGAGGAGGTTTAACCTACTATACTACAGTTGCCAGACCCTAAATAAATCAATCTTCAAAAAAATAATTAAGGCAAAACCCATGTTCATAAATCACCTGGGCAGAAAAGACCACAACTTGTTTAGCACCGACATTCCAAAGACCTCAGTTATTATTTATGTGCTCTCACTCTCACTTAATAAACATTTATTTGAGTTTATTTATTGATGGATTTGCTGACTGATTAATTTGAAAGTCAGAGTTACAGAGAGGGAGAGGCAGAGAAAATGATCTTCCATTCACTGGTTCATTATCCAGAGGGCTGCAATGGCTAGGGCTGGGCCAGGCCAAGGCCAAGAGCCAGGAGCTTCATCCAGGTCTCCAACATGGGTGGCAGGTGCCCAAACACTTGGGCCATCTTCCGCTGCCTTTCCCAGACCATCAGCAAGGAGCTGGATCAGAAGTGGAGCAGCCAGGACATGAACCAGCACCTATATGGGATTCCAGCACTGCAGGCGGCAGCTTTACCCTCTAAACCACACCACCAGCCCCATGAGTTCGATTTTCTAACACAAAGAACTTCTGATCTTCCCCTCCAATCAGCCATGCATCTATAATTAATTATTTATTCAGTTCTAACTGCTTGCTAGACTCTGCTCTAAGAGAATAATACCAAAGTAAGACATAAATATTTATGAAAGAGCTTTTAAAATTTTCTTTGCCATTTCAAAACTGTGAAATGGTATTTGGCAAATGGCAACCTTTGTTCCTCCCCTGTGTGAAGAACACGCTGACCCCCATTAGCTCCTCCTCCGGACGGAGCCCACTGTCCACTGCTGCTTGACTTCTTTCCCAACACCAACCTGGCAGGATCCTTCATAAGAAAGGCGGCCCCCAAGCACAGATTCCTTTCTCTTCTCCTCCCTGTCTAAGCCTAGAATACCTGCTCCTATCCACAGCTTTCTAAGCTTTCCCTATCCTGATGCATTCCTCTCTTCTCTCCCCTGCTAGATCCTTCCAGGACCAAAAGAAAGCAATAATCACACTATTCAGTGTCTTATCCTTAAAAAGGGGAAGGAAGGGGGAACAGAGTCGGGGCAAAGGAGAGGCAAGCCCCGCCCGCGAGCTCTTGCTCAGAATCCATGGCCTTCTCCCAGCTGTCTCGGCCTCCAATCCTGCAGCATCTTCCCGCCTCCCTTTCCTCAATGGCATCCCCATCTGGGGCCTGACGTAACTACCTAAGTCATCTCAGACTCCCCAACCCTTCCTGTCTTTCCTTCTCTCAACAGTTCCATTCCCATGACCTCTAATCCCAGCAGAGTTGGCCTCTTGGGGCAGGGTCAGTATAGATGGACACCCCTGAAGTCCTGGCTTTATCTGGTTCCCAGCAACTCCCTCTCCTGCAGCTCTGCAGACTGGTGTCACTCCTGGCTGTTAATAGGACAGCCTTCTAGGCCCAGCAAGACACCTCCCAGCATAGGTACAAGGTAGTTGGCAGGCATAACATCAGCACAAGGTTAGCCCTGTGTACTGTAGGTCTGCAGCAGGGCATACAGGGCAAGGACTCCACTTCCTGTGAAACCTGGCGCGGTGCTGGGGCCATGATGCAGAAGGTTATGAAGCCAGAGGAGCAGGGGATAGTCACATCTGACTCCACAGGATGCAACAGAGGCCTTGGCGTCCGAGATTCCAACTGCTGGAAACACTTCAGAGGTCTGCTGAGAAAAGGTAACTCTGAGTGGGGACACGTGAACAAATAAAGGATACCTTCCACTGTGGCACCAGTGTAGCACTCCGAAGCTGATAAGGAGGGTGCCACAGCAGCCTGGGTGTCCCAGGAAGTGGGACTAGATGGGCACAGCACAAGCACTATCAGCCAAGAAGAAAAGGAGTGCAGAACAAAGGGGCCCGGGCCAGGCAGGCCACAGGACTGCAGGGCAGCAACTGGCCATGTACATGACCAGAAAATCACAACACAAGGCAAGATAAGAGTGTGCACGTATGACTGTGTCCCAGATCCTTGGAGAACATCATCTACCACACTAGGTGCCCCAGCTGGCATCTCCAGCCATCAAGGATGCGAGGGTGAGAGGCAGTAGGCAGGAGCACAGGCGTCACCTTCTGTCAGCTCCCATCACGCAGTTCAGCAGTGGCTCCAGAGCAACCATCCCCAGGGAACAGTGGCCAAAGGCGCTTCATTTCAAAGCCTGGCGGATCGTAGTTTTGGTATGCTAATCGTAAGCAGACACTGACTCTAGTTTGAGGCTCCAGAGCTCAGAACCACTATGCTGGCGCAGGCGATGAGCTTCAGCTCCTGACAGGCCTGCCCTTCCTTCCACACAGATCATGGGTAGCCTGTACCTGAAGGTCCTGCTTTGGAGGGTGACCTGGTAATCTTTCATTTCCACAATGTGTAATATCCTTATTTCAGACTGCATGTTTTGGGATGTTTCCTGTACTTCCTAGTAAATATACAGTGTCTTTTACATTCTTTTCATTAGGCAATAAAATTACCTAGAACAGAAAGGAATTGTTTTCCCAAAATAGGATACAGGCCAACAAGATGAAGGAAAAAGCTACTGATGCCAAAATTCAACCACCGTTTCAAATAATACTTTTCAGTCTTTCCACCAACCTGCCCCACAATCAGCTACAAGTGCACAGGGTACCTCAGGGGCTTGGAGGCAAATCATGGCAACCCCATGATGTCCCCTCAGGTCCTATGGCCTCAACTACAGCCACAGAGCTGTGCACAGCAGCACCAGAGCACTGTAGACCAGCTCTCCAGACCACTGGCTGCTTGGAGAGAACAGATCTGCACTTCATAAACCAGAGCGCACACACTTGCATTCCGCTCACTGAGACATGGTCATTACAGAGTGACAGCAATTCATGGCTGTTTTCAGGTCAACATTCGGTGCAAAGTAAAACCCTACTGTTTTATCATTATTACCAAACAAACATCGTTACTAGGACATTACTGAGGAAGAAGTCTGGGTTCTCCTGTTCTGAGAGCCTCCACCCTGGCCTACCACCCCAGTGATGACCCACCTCCTGGACACGCAGGCCCTTAGGCCAACTCAGTCATGAGTCTTCTAAGGCTTTAGAAAATGCACAAGAGATTACGAGGTAGCGAGGTAAACAAACAACGGATTGTCACAGTACATACATTCTGGTGGAAGTCTGTTCTTTCTAAAAGCAAGTCTCTCAGTTTTCTTTCTGCTTTCTGCCAAACTAAACAGGACTCCGTAAACATACTGACGAACTGGCCTATAGAGCAGGGCGGCCGGAGGCAGGTCTTTGTTGGCTTCATCTTCAATAGAAACAGCAATTTTGATTTCACCCTTTGCATGGAAGAAAGCAGAATAATATTGCACATTTTTCATGTTGAATTTACAATAAACTCACAGAAATATACTGTATTATTTCCATTAATGACATTGCAATTCTATTCCAAACCAATGGTTTAAGAACTCGCCTATATTGAGACATTAGGAAGAGTTCATTTGGCAGGCTAAGGTCAATTTGCATACTCAGAATCAAAATAAAATCAACATTATTTTATTTTTAATCTGAAACCAAGAACACAAGAAAGCCACATAGATGATTCGAAGTTTTTGAAACAATCTAGACAGATAACACCAGACAACAAATAGCAGAGAAAACAGATTTTTAACTTTCATTTAGAGAGCCAAGATGGTCATATGTAATAAAATTTATAATTTTAAATGATCTCTAACGAATCCAAACAAATGGTATCCTGGAAATAAACTGAGTCAAATTTTCTTCTCCAAATTCACTCATAAAAAAACTATCACATATTAAAAATGGTGTACCTAAGAGAACTCTCCACCGTGAGGTGTCCTGGGCCCCTGCCATAGTGTGGGGAGTGTGCAGTGTGTCTCACTGCAGGCACCCCATTTCATTCACTCTCCACGGCCAATATGACACAAACTTCATCTGGCTCAAGAACAGGCTGCCAAGAGACAAATGACTGACTGCAGCCTCCGGCACTGAGATCACTGCCAGAACTGTGGCACCTGGCACAGGGGCACGGTATCAGGATACATCTCAAGGTATTTCACAAGAAATTTCATTTAGGTATATTCATAACATGAAAATACATTTATGATCTTCAATGTCCACTCAATTTATTGATATATATTTGTTCAGTAACAATTTCATAGCATATATTCTTTCTTTCATCTATGTTTAATTTCAAACTTTTCCCTTATCCAAATTGCTTTTGTGTTCAGTAATACAGCAGCTATGTGTGTTGTAGCATTCTGGTTTAGAGAGTGTTTCTCTTAATCTTATGTGTGATAATATTCTACATTACTATGAAGCTTCAACTCACTGTAAGTGTCTCAACCTGTATAATTCAATACCAGAGCCATTTGGTTCATAGGACATAGTGCACATTATGGTCTAACCTTGCTAACATACTGGAAAACTTTTTAAAGTACCACTTTAAAATCTGAAAAGACGGTTTACTTTCGTCAACCACAGTCATGTTATCAGTATCTTCCCTTGAAATTTGTGTGTTGGTACATCTTACAACCCTCACGCGATCTGCGGACCACCCACATATCAAACCCGGCAACGCAGACTGTGGGTGACCTGGGACACCTTGCACCTGAAGCAGTCCCTAGCGGAGGGGATGCCACCTCTCTACTGTTATTTTGAAAGATGCCTTTCCCAAATTTTGATCTCTTGTACTAAGCAAAATCTTTTCCCATAACAACAAATTTTCACTTATACTTTATAATTTATATGGCACCCGAAAAAATAAGACGTACTTACAATCACAATCTGAAAAGTGATACTACAGGTATATACCACATCAAATAATAGATGATATTTGCAGGCAATTACGATTAAAAACAAAATTAAAGGAGCTAAATAACTAATACTAGCTTAATATTCTTCATGTTCTTTACTGTATAAAAATAAGCCAGATCTGCACTGGTTCACAGTTGAGGTCCATCTCTGGAGCACTGTGGAATAGGAGTGTCTTTTTGTCAGTTAATGGCTCCGTTTTATAAACCACAGATAGAATGCAGAAAACAGAAAAAAATCTGATTATATATGGTAGGATAGGTATTGATGAAAACATGTTAATAATGCATAATAATAAACCAACTGCATGACAAATCTTGTCACTGAGATAACCTGTTACTTGTAGGTCTGTGATTATAAGGGTAACACAAAGATTACATACCAATGAGGAAATTTAAATACACAAAGCTGCATTCTAAGAGATTTAAAAACAATTAGCACCACACTATATATATATATATATTTAAGTACACAATTTGGTGGACACTAATAAAATGAAATTATGACACCATGAAAAAAAATCTGCATTTTTTGACTGTACAAAATCACACATTCCATTTTTTACTATTAGCACTACTAAAATTGCACTCAATGTGATAGATGAACAAGTCAAAATACATAAAGTGCTAAATTAACCACTCAAAAAGTGGAATATATTTTCAATGGATGAATATTAAGAGATCATATCAGACATTGTATCTGATATTAAAACTAAACCTGATATTACATCACAAATACCAGGGTACTTACAAAAGTTCATGGAAAACAGAATTAAAAGAAAAGTTTAGGGGTAGGCTTTTAGTCTAACAGTTAAGTCACTGGTTAAGACAGCCACATCCGTAAGGGAGTGCCTGCATTCAATTCTTAGCTCTGGCTTCTGATTCTAGCTTCCTGCTAGACCACTGTGGGCATCTGAGGAGTAGGCTTTAGAGGAAAAAAAAAGAAATTTATTTTGGTGCAAAAAAAATTTGAAATCCATTCACAATTTTTTCATAATACACATTTTCCAAGAACCTTTTGAAGTATCCTCCTATGGTGTTAAGAAATTCTGAAATTGAAATAAAAAGAAAAAATATTACAAGTCATAATATCAAGTGTCATTATTTCATTAGAAGTTTCAAAAATATTTTATACTGAATTAAAAGGGGAGAATGAGACTTTCCACAAGTTATTTTAAAACTATGTTCATAAATATAAATTTTGACCTTTTGTTTGATGGATAGAAAGGGGAAAATGAACTCAGTTTCAAATAGTGTTAATAAGAAAAATGATTCATAAAAGACACAAAGACCAAATAGCCGTGGGAAGACCATCTGTCAGAAAGCAGAAGCCACTCCAGGGACCCTGGATAATACCTTGGTCAGGACATGGAAGATGTAGGGGTACATCAGCCCCTTCTTGTGCCTGTGCTCAGCCACTCTTAGCACCTCAGGTGCAACAGGGGGCAGGGGAGGGGTAGTGATGTCCATGTGGTTCCTGGTGGGCATCGACAGGAGGCACGGGATCGGCTGGACTGTGCCCATCTGGCTCCCTTTGCCTTCCACTGGCTGGCTTCCCGAAGAGGCAGTGGATGAACCTTCTGCCTGCAGAGTAAAAGGTAGGGAGAAGAGATGCAAGCTCATGTCAAGTTTCGCCTCATCGTGAAGGTGCTGGGTGTTATCCACCTGCCACAGGTGGGTAAGAATGAACCCTGCCTAGAGAGACCAGCTAGAACTGTCCTAAGGACGGAACAATCAGAGTGCTCAACCTGATCACTCACCTGGCACAGCTGCGGTGCTGACGGGGAGGGGCCAGGAGGACACATCTCAGGAGGCAACTCTGGTCCTGTCCTCCCAACCCCACCAACTGCTCCTTGGGCCTTTGGCTCTCTGCACTCACTGCCTCCCATCACCCACATAGCCCAGGGCCTCCCTGCTCTGCTTTCCTTGGGATTCTGCTATTGTCTTTCTAGATGAGGAAAACAGCACTCAGAGGAGTGATGACCTGACCACAGTTAGTTATGCAGCCAGCCAGTGACTCAGAACTGGGATTCAAATCCAGGCCTTCCTCACTCTCACTCTTCTCTGCCTCAGGCATTCTGTTGTTATTATAAAGCCTCAAATTAATCAGATGCAGGCAAAAATTAAAAGCAGCAACCAATAAGCTAATCTTATTAAAAACAAAGGCACAGATGCATAGACACTAAGATTGAGATACCTGCATAGCATGCTGAGGCAGAAAATGTCCCATTCTCTTAACAGCTGGCCCCAAAACCCATGATGTACACAGGACAGGAGTGGGCTGGACCTCACATGACTAGCTCAGTTTCAGTTCCCAAGAGGTGAGGGCAGAGAGAGGGAGGGAAGAAGAGAGATGCTTCACCATGGTCTGAACTGTCTCAGTACTGTCCAAGAGCAATCATATATGTTTGAAATAAGCATTGCCAATTACTTGACTTAATGCTAAAAATATGTACAATGTTCTGTTTTGGAACAAAATGCATTCTTTACAATGGTACTTGACTAACTGTTGAATTTTATCCTTTAAAATACAAAGGGCCAAAATTAGTCTTAAAAAGCGTAACTCACAGATAGTTCACAAGTGTTTTCTACATTTTCCATGCCACAAGAATAGACAGGGGAAGCAACTCCAAATGCTTTGAAAATAACAGCATCCACAAAGCATTTTTGTTGCTTATTTGCAGGACAATCGTTCCTGCAGCAGCCCTGCTTGCTCTCAGTGACTGCATGTGGCAGATGTGGCTTTGCAAAGTCAAAACACATCTCTTCATGTCATTATCAACAGGTAGGAGAAGGAAGAAAAGAGAACTGGAATTAGCTTCCATTTTAAACACACATATGCCAGGTAATTTCTCAGTTAATCCTCACAAAACCCCACAAGGCAGTTGAGTTCAGCAAGGTTCCAGCACCATGTCCAGCAGGGGAGGGGCTGCAGTGAGACAGGCAGGCTGAGGGCTGGCACAGGACACCTTCAGCCCTGTTGTCCCCCTGGAGAAGCATGTATCACTGATAGCATGCTTAGGGGGAGCGTCTTTAAAAGGATAACCAGCACTAAGGGTATAAAGAGCCAGGACTTAAAGAATAAAAGGCACAGGCTTTGTACCTTTGTTTGGTCTCCTGCGTCCCCCCGTGCCTGAGGCTCTGCATGGCTTCCTGTCTTCTCCCAGCCAATCTTGTTCCCGCTGATGTGGCTGAAGGTAAAGAGGACACAATTACTGGTTCCTGTGAATCATGTTCCCAAGAAGCTCACAAGAATGAGGAGGACCCTAAACTGAATCTACGGACTCAATAATTAGAATACCCTTCATGCTTTACAAATCTCACTCCCTAACACCCCTTCCCTACAGATGTAATTGTAATAAAGGAATATTTCACCCAGCAGCCCAGATATCCATGATGAGCGCAGCACCATGGTGGGCACAGGAAAGACACAGACAGGCCCTGCCTGGAGAAGCCCCCAAGTGTCATAGGGAGACCCAACAGAGTCCCACTGTGTAACTGACTGCTATTGGCCAGGATCAGAGTTTGTGTTATTGAGATCAAATGCCATTCAACACTTTAAAGATTTATTTATTTATTTGAAAGTCAGAGTCATACAGAGAGAGGAGAACCGCTGGTTTGCTCCCCAACTGGCCACAATGGCCGGAACTGTGCCAATCTGAAGCCAGAAGCCAGGAGATTCTTCCATGTTTCCCAAGCAGGTACAGGGGACCAAAAACTTGAGCTATCTTCTTCTGCTTTCCCAGGCCATAGCAGAGAGCTGGATCAGAAGTGGAGCAGGAGGGACTCGAACCAGCGCTCTTATGGGATGCCGGCACTGCAGGCAGCGGCTTTACCCGCTACTGGACCCTAGAGACTAATTTAAGGCAACATGTATAGCACATTCAGCCTGTTCACGGAAAGGTGCATCACTGGTCATGACCTTGGACAGATGACTCAGATTGCAAAATCAGGAAGGCTGGGAAAGTGCACTCAGGCCAAGGAGAGATTTAGCGAACAAGGAGTTAATGGATATGTATTTGGAAAATGGCTATTTTGGGTAAAATAGTAAAAAATAGGGTAGGAAGTGATGGGCAGATAGATTATGGAGTGTCTCAAACACCAGGGGGAAGGATTTCACTAAGAGCTTGTTATAAAACTGTGGGGGGCAGAGCTGTGGTGTAGCGGGTAAAGCCACTGCCTGCAATGCAGGCATCCCATATGGGTGCTGGTTCAAGTCCCAGCTGCTCCATTTGTGATCCATCTCTCTGCTATGGCCTGGGAAAGCAGAAGAAGATGGCCCAAGTCCTTGGGCCCCTGAACCTGCATGGGAGACCCAGAAGAAACTCCAAGCTCCTGGCTTCAGATGGGCCCAGTTTCAGCTGTTGCGGCTATTTGGTGAGTGAACCAGCAGATGGAAGACCTCTCTCTCTCTCTGCCTCTCAAATAAATCTTTAAAAAAAACAAAAAAAACAAACAACCACACACTGAGTGTGACTCGTTTGTAGCCTAAGAAAACATGTGGTTGGTTTAAGCAGCACTTTAAAAAACTGGAGTGGAGCAGACCCCAACAAGTGGGGAGGACAGAGCACACAACTCCAAGCACTGTCCCTGCACAGCCTCTCAGAACAGTGCTCACCACAGGGCAGCCCCCAGCGCAGCACACTGCCCCCTGCTTCCCTTCCTAACTGACCTGTGTGACAGACTGAAAGATTTTAGGATCCATTAACTTTATATTCCAACTGACTTCATTTTAGTTCTATCTTTAAAATCTACAAAAGAGGAGATGTGAGATGGCTTAGCCTCATTCTAGCTCCTTGATCCTAGTTACACAATGAGTTCCTCTAGTCAATGACCTATACACCCAACACGACAAGTCTGCCATCATGCCCAGGCTCCAAGGTCTCCACAGCACGGCAAAACCACTACTCTGCACAGGTTGGCTCTGATATGGAATTTCAAGATGCATCTGAGCAGACCAGAGAAGCCTAGTGACAGCCAGGTGCATCGCCATCAGGGCAAACACCACTGGGATGGGAGGGTCTGTGCCCCTGACAGGCGAGGAGATGGAGGTACCCAAGCTAGGCTGACATGATGCAAGGGGAGGCTCAGGAGGTGGGTCTGATGGGAGGGGAATCAGGGTGCAATGGTGAGAAGCTGGGGAGAGCAAATCACTCAGTCATGGCCTAAGGGCACACATGCATGGCAATGAGGACACAAATGTTAGGAATAGACAAAGTGCTTTCCTAAGCGGCAAAGAGACACACATGGCTCTCGCTCCTTTCTCAGGCTTATTGGGGTTTTTCAATATTATCTGGCAGGCCCACCAGTCATGGAGCTACCCTCTTCCATCTGCAAGTGAAGGTCGAGAGATAGTAACTGTGCACTGCAGCCTGGTGACAAGACTGACGCAAATATCTGCGTCAATGAGTGGAATGGCTGGAACCTCTCATTGCAATAGGAGAAACCAAAACTAACTTTTGCCAACAGGTAACATTCAGAATTGTTTTTATAAGACTGTCAACACATTACCATGTGTTAAAAACTCAAAACCTAAGTAAGTATAAAGCAGCAGTATATCAGCACAACAGATAGGCCCTGGCATGTAAGGAAATGACCAGCCCCTTGCCTGGAGGCCCTGATCCTAGAGCAGGCTGGTGTGAGGAATCACAGGAAGCATCCACACCACCCCAAAAGGAGGACACAGGGCCCAGGCCCTGGAGTGACAGGTAAAGGGGAGCCGAATGGAACCAGTTAGTTATTCTACATTAAAAACCAAAGCAATGGTCTGGTTTTATGCTGCACCAATAGTTAACTTTGAAGCAACAGTGAAAGCTTTAACATACTCACTAATTTAATTCACAAACAATACAGCAAGCTTCTCATCTAATGATAGCTATGGGAATTGGTGAACTCAAGGCCACACAACCATCCCTTCAAATATCAAATGTCTCTGGGACAGCATTGTGGCATGGCAGGTTAAGCCATTGCCTGCAATGCTGGCATCTCATGTGGGCGCCAGTTCATGTCCTGGCTGCTCCACTCTGGTCCAGCTCCCTGCTAATGGCCTGGGAAAAATAGTGGAAGATGGCCCAAGTGTTTGAGCCCCTGTCACCCACGTGGGAGACCCAGGTGAAGCTCTAGGTCCAGCATAAGCAGTTGTAGCTAATGAGGGAGTGAAGCAACAGATGGAAGATCTGCCTCTTACTCTCTCTCTGTAACTCTTTCAAGTAAATAAATAGATTGTTTTTTAAAAACCAGAAAGTAAAACAAATATCTATAAATAATGGCAAAAAGTTTTAAAAGAAATCAAGATAGTTTTCTTTCTGAATAGGACATTTGCATATCCATTTACAACTGTCAGTAATAAAGTATAAAAACACTGATGAAATATTGCATATACTTGTCTATATACAGATCTACATTTATACACAGATAAGAATATGAATATCCTTATAAATGTATTAAATATAAAAGAAGAAAAGAAATTAAGGCAAATTGTTGTCCCTAAGACCTCATTACTATAAAAGTCACATTTTAGAATATGCAGAGAAAAATAATGTATCTGAATATTCATTGATTCTTTGAATATAGTTATCACTTTAGAAGTGGGATCATGAGAGATTTCTCTTATTGTAATACAGCTTTGCATTGAGCTAATAATTAGAAAAAGATATACAACTACGAATTAAAAACTCCGATTCAGCAATCTCAGACTTGACTCAAATTCTACCGACCTAACTGAATCCCTGAAAATAACACAAAATAAACATCTGCACAAGGATTCAACCGAATTTTTTATAAAACCAAACCAGGACTAAAATGATCTGAAAGGTACCAAAAGAAAAACAAGAATGCTATTTCATTTTTTAAAAAACTTTAACCAGGAATAAAGCTAGAAGTATATGTCAATGCTGCTACAACAAAAATAATGAGGGAAGTATTCAGTTAGAAAACAGCACGTTTCTCATTTTCCTGCCACACTATGAAAGGCTGGGCCTGAAGGAAGTGACTGGTCTATGTGGCGCAGAAAAGCTGAGCTCAGACGCAGGCCAGGCTCCCCACAGGTATGGCCTCTGTCCTCTCTGGGAAGACACCAGGCACCCAGTTACTAAGCCTGACAAGCCCCACGTATCTTGAGGATGCCCCATTTACCAAGGACTTTTCAAAAATTCTAAAGAGGAACTCAGCCTCCCTAGAGTTAAGAGCCCATGACTCACAGCCCCATGTCCAGTGCAACAGACATCGAACAAGTGCCCAACTGAAGAAACTGGAATGCCAGATGAGGCACTGGAACAATGAACTGAAGAGGAGGGGGTAATGAACATGGCTGCCAAGAGCACATCCCATCTGCCACCTGTGCACACCTGCGCTGCAGAGTATACTCCACCCTCCCAGAGCCACACACCCCTCCCTAGAGCACTCATGGGCAAGGCTGGGGGCTGAGGGGCAACTTCTGGAGAGCTGGGCCCCCATGCCCCACCAACCGCACACCATTATTGTTGAGTGACTTATTTATTTGAAAGGCAGAGAAACAGAGCAAAAAGGACAGACAGACACACACACACACAGTTATCTTCCATCTGCTGGTTTACTCCCCAAATGGCAGCAACAGCCAAGGCTGGGCCAAGCCAAAGTAAGGAGCCAGGAGTTTCTTCCAGGTCTCCTACATGGGTACATCGGCTCAAGTACTCAGCCCATCTCCTGTTGTTTTCCTAAGCAAATTAGCAGAGACCTGGATTGAAGTACAGCAACCTGGACTTGATGCTCATTGCAGGCAGAGTCTTAACCTTCTACCCCACAGCGCCAGGCCCCTTCTATCACATTTTACTATTAAAAACCAATGTCGTGGGCTGGTGCTGTGGTGTAGTGGGTTAAGCCGCTGTCTGTGATGCCAGCATCCCATATGGGCACCTGTTAGGGTTCTGGCTGCTCCACTTCCAATCTAGCTCCTTGCTAATGTGCCCGGGAAAACAGTGGAGGTTGGCCCAAGTGCTTGGGCCCCTGCCACCCATGTGAGAGATCTAGAAGAAGCTCCTGACTCCCAGATTTGGCCTAGCCTTGCCCAAGCCGTTGCAGCATCTGGGGAGTAAAACAGAGGATGGAAGACCCCTTTCTGCAACTCTTTCAAATAAATAAATAAATCTTTCAAACAACATTTGGCAATTTCATAAGTTAAATAAAAGTATTCTGGTGCCGGCATTGTGACATAGTGGGTAAAGTCACCGCCTGTGATGCCAGCTTCCTGCTGTTCCACTTCCCATCTAGCTCCCGCTAATGCGCCTGGGAAAGCAGCAGAGGATGGCTAAGTGTTTGGTCCCCTGCACCCATGTGGGAGAACCAGATGAAGCTCCTGGCTTCAGACCAGTCCAGCTCCCCGGCCATTGTGACCATTTGGGGAGTGAACCAGTCAGCAGGTGGAAGACCTCTCTGTCTCTTTCTTTCTCTTTCAAATAAATCTTTAAAAAAATTAAATAAAAATAAAGATGTTCTGCTTTCAGTTGCACTCCTCAGGTTTTTCAAATGAAGATGACCATCCTCTGACATGTTCATTTGCCATCTGTGATTCCTCTGGAAGCTGTGTTAGACCTTCTGCCATTTAAGACACTTGTCTGGGCCGGTCTGTGATTCCTCTGTAAACTGTGTTAGACCTTCTGCCATTTAAGACACTTGTCTGGGCCGGTGGCGTAGCTCACTAGGCTAATCCTCCGCCTTGCGGCGCCGGCACACCGGGTTCTAGTCCTGGTCAGGGCACCGGATTCTGTCCCGGTTGCTCCTCTTCCAGGCCAGCTCTCTGCTGTGGCCAGGGAGTGCAGTGGAGGATGGCCCAAGTGCTCGGGCCCTGCACCCCATGGGAGACCAGGAGAAGCACCTGGCTCCTGCCATCGGATCAGCGCGGTGCGCCGGCTGCAGCGGCCATTGGAGGGTGAACCAACAGCAAAGGAAGACCTTTCTCTCTCTTACTGTCCACTCTGCCTGTCAAAAAAAAAAAAAAAAAAAGACACTTGTCTGTATAATGTGTAGGGTGCTTTTCTTTTTCAGTTGTCTTTTTTATCAGTAACAGTCCCTACCACCTAACACGATCACCCTTTAAGAAGATGCCACTGATTTACTGCTGGGAAGCCAGGCCATTTATTCTGTAGATTGTCCCATATTTGGAATTTGACTTTTTGCTTCCTCGTGGTACCATTTAACATGTTCTGTAGGCAACATTTCTAAATTGTAAAATTAGCCCTTTGTTTTCTGTTGCAGGCATCCTGTCCCATCTGGTAAGTTCGTACAGAGCAAGCCTTGGCCTGACCTGGAGTGCTCTGCGCAGTCCTAAGGGCAGAGGGTGTGCCCAGGGCCTCAGGCACATCTCATAGGATGACCAGAAGATCTCGCTCGTTTGTTACTTTGCTGTCTAGAAAGTATAAACATCTCTACAATCAATCTGTTAAAGAAGCTAAGGGCAGAGTTCTGGGGTACAGGAGCTCATGAATTCCCAGCAGCGAACGATCCCACTGTACAGGGATCCATCTGTCACCAGAGGAGAGCAAACTCCCTCCCAAGGACTGGAAGGGTCTCCCTCCTCCCCACCCCTGCCCCCAGGCAGGCTAGGCCCACTCTGGGCACCTCCATCACAGTCTGGGGCCTCCTCTCACTTCCATCCCCCCTTTCCCCCACTCTTGCCTTCTGCCTGCTCTGCACCAGCTGCTCTTCTGACCTCTTCTGCTCCTCTGACCATATTCGCCAGGGGTTTGTGAGTTCACTGTTTATACCACCCGCCAAGGGAATGCCACAATGAGCAAAGCTCTCTCCTATCCTGTTCACTGTCCTTACACTGGTAAAAACTAAGTGTTCAAGCATTTCTTGGCAAAATGAATGGGTAATTTCCTTCCATCCTGGAAGCACAGTGTAAGTGCAGGGTCTTGATTCAAAGGGAGAAGTCCAGACTTGTTACTCCTAGTGAGTTTATTTTTTTCAACTACAACAGCAATTCTCTTTCCTCTTAAGCACAGCCTCCAGCTACACAAAACACACCATACTCAGAGCATTCGACATGCTGGAGCCCTTGTGAGAAGCCAGCATCGCTTCTTGCCCCAGGTGCCTTAGCACCTGCATAAGCAAGGGATACTACCAGCAAGGGTATAAAGCAGCCAGAGGCTCCCCAGCCTCAATTCTAAGAGGACCATCTCTGATCTACGATGATGAAGTGCAGGCTGAGTCCTGTGGAGTTGCATGGCTTGGGTCCACACTGTGACTCCCTGAGGCACACACACTGCCCTCTGCAAGGCATTTCATACCACAAAGATGGCCAAGGCTAGAGCATGCCCTATTGGGAGTAAAGACAACACAAGCAGCATGAGTTCGGAGGAAAACAGAACCCCAGGGGCAAGGAAGCTTTACCAATGGGCAGGGCTGCACACACAGCAGGGTGGGAACTCCTCAGACAATCCCACTCGCTAACCTGTGGAGTTAGATGGCCCCTTACCATCTGTGACCCTGGACCTAAGGGCAGGGCAGTCTCGACATAGAAGGCACCTCAACCTGGACTTGTGCCTGCCAGTCACTGGCACAGGAAGCCAAGTCAGAAAGCTTATAGCTGCTGCGTGTGCCTCAGAGCTCAGAAGGAAGACTGTGTGCTGAGATGAGCCTGTCTCGCACACTTTGATCCTACTTTGCCAATTTTTAAAAGAAAATCCAAAGGGTCTTAGAATTCTGGAGTGAGGCTTCTTAGATCATCTGCCAGTTCTTAAGTTGCCACGTGGTAACCACTCCCAGGAGCTTAAGACTCACTTATTTAAATGCAGATTTCTGGGCCCCAACCCAGAACTTCTGGCTTGATATCATAAATACACTCTATCATGCTAGAAGGATCATTTATAACTCTCTACTTCATTCTAGAGTTTTAGAACTGCACAAACGGCAAAGGCTCATTTGAGTGTCATCCTGCTCTGTGACAGAGGGGGCAATCCCTGGTGGCAATGCACTCTCCAATGACTCTCACAAGGCCAGCAGACATTTGCTCCCATTCCACAGGCAGAGGACAGAAGGAAACATGAGTGCTGTGGGTGATACAACAGAAAACCCTCACAAAGGCTGGGAACTGTCCCTCTTAGCTACAGTAAAGTTCAAACTAAGGAAAAGGAGACAGACTCAAAGGAAAAACGCTCTGTCCTTTCTTCTCTCTTTTCTGAACCGTAAGATAGTTTAGGGGCATGGGCTATAAGTGTAAGATCTCCTCAATCAGATGCTAACCGAATGTGGGTCTGTGAACTACAACACTCCTCTAGAACACAGCCTGGGTCTAGGTTGCTTTCCGTGGTTTGGGGTGGGCAGTGTTAATGCATGAGCAATCTTACTGGTTGCTGAATTTAGAAGGCGAGGAAATGCAGCACCCTCTTGATTCAGAGGCCTCTGGGGGAATGGTGGGGTTGGTGTGTGAGAGTGAATAGTGCCACCCAGGGAATGATACCCCTTATGTGTTGGTCAAAGCCCTCCCCCGAAACTTTCCTGAAGTGCCAGGCCGTGGATGGGAACCCTCCAGAGATGGCCAACCTGCCTCACTCCTCCAGGCCAGAGTGTCTCACACTGAACACAGTGACCCTCCCACCCGCATAACAAGTATCTCTGAGCAGACACTTGTGCAGCTGCGCCCCCGGTGGCCCTCTAGGTCCCAGGCTGAGGGGCAGCCCATGGCCTGTGCACACTTACTTTGTTGCCCCTGCACTGCCCTCATCGTTGTCTGAAGACGATGAAGTGGAAGAGCCAGGGAAGTAGGTGGAATCCACGTGGTTGGGGCTGCCACCCTGCGCTGGATTGATGGGTGAGGAGCGCTCGTACAGCGGCGTGTGCTTCCCCTCGTGCGGAATGTTGCTGTAGCTGTTCTGCTCCACCAGGGCCTTCCCGCTCGCGTCCAGACCATAGGGGTACGGCCCCTGGCCCGGGGTGCCCCCTGGGCCGGGCACCTGTGGGGCCTGAAGCAGACAGCATAAGGCACAGGTCACATGCACAGGGCCAGACGTAGGCCCAGGCTGCCTCTTCCTTGCTAATTTTAATTCAACATTGGGAACTACCTCACAAATCAATCCCATCGCTTAAGAAATGGCTTAAGCATTCACTGAAATGTGACACGTGCGCAGCGTCCAAGACCGGCCGCCCCCCGCCAGGGTCACCTTACCGCGGGCTTCACTTGCAGAGAGGTCTGTGGAATGTTGAGCATCTGAGGGGGAACATAGGGCGGCACCATCCCAGGCATTCCAAATGGATTTGGTCTGGCTGTGTCAACCATAGGGGAAGAAAATAATACAACTGTAAGCAGAGCACCATCACCCCAGGGTATCCCAGGGCCAGCCTACAGCCCTGGCTCTCATCTCTGGACGCTGACCCCACCAGTCCTGCTTCTCAGAGAAACTGGGGTTTAATTAGGAAATACTCAGTCTTATAATGCTCACTTTGATACACGTGGGCTTTGGTTTTAACTCCCCAGATGTCTCAGTCAACTTTTGATGGTCTTTTTGTTCTCATGCAGCCCCACATGCCTGACATGTCCCTGTCTGTAGCCCACAGCCCTCGCTGTGCCTCAGTCTTTCCCAGCATGAAATCCCAGCAGAACCAGGAGCCCTGGCCGGCATCAAAGGAACAGAACAGACATTCTCCTTGGCTTTCGTAAGGCATGAGAATTTTTCTACTTTAGCTTTACAATTAAGTTCTCACTCATCCACCAAATTTTGAAATATAAAAAGGGTGATAACTGGGGTCAGCATGGTGGCATAGCAGGCCAATCAGCTGCCTGCAGTGCCGGCATCCCATTTGGAAGCCGGTTCGTGTCCCAGCTGTTCCACTTCTGATCCAGTTCGCTGCCCAAGTGCTTGGGTCTCTGTAACCACGTGGGAGACCCCAATGAGATCCAAACTCCTGGCTTCAGCCTGGCCCAGACTTGGCTGGGCCAAATGGGGAGTGAATCAGGGGACAGTAGACAGCTACCCCCCTCCCCAACTCTTTCAAATAAATACATTAAAAAAATTTTTTTAAAGGGAGATTATTGCTGCTGCTACTTCGGTTTGTTTTTAATGCTAAAGCAAAACCATTATTAGGTTACACATCTTAATATTACAGTATCAGTAATTTGTGCTCTCCTAAGACAATGTGACAAACCTATTCTGATGCACACTGGTATACTTATCTTTTATTCTCACGCTAACTTGTAAAGGGATGAATTCTGTCTGGGAAGGGAAAGACACAGGACACCAGGTACTGCGATTGATCTCTCAACACTTGGCCCCCCATAGTTTTGTGGGACCTAAGGAGGCTTCAGAGACCACATCAGCGCCACAAAGAACCACTGCCTTTCTGCAAAGCAGCTGGAAAGGGGTTTCCCAAGCTGACCCAAACCTGAGGTACATGAAGCATGGGTATCCCCATGGCAACACTGCAGACTTCAGGAAGCAAATACACGTGGGTCATGGCATGGCCTGCACAGCACTGCCCCGATACTGAACAGTGACCTAAGGAGCTAGAGAGGGCACAGCTGAGACTCGGCCTGCCAGGGCCACAGAGAACACACAACCCATGAGGAAACAACACAGGCCTGCCTGGCCCTCATACTGGGCTGTGGCTTCCTAGCCTCTGAAGAAAACAGCATTGGCAGGAGGCACACAGCCACAAACCACCACCTCTCGCCAAGATAAATAAGCCACAAAAGCCCCCAACCTGCCCTCTCAGACTCTGAAAACTGTGGAGCTGGCAAGATGTTTCCTCAGCAAACACAAGCCATGGTGAAACCAGCAGTGTGAACCCTGTCCTGACGCTGTGGACCTGCAGCCTCCTGGAAGCAAAGACATGGGGCGTGGAGGCCAGGACTGGAGTACAGCCCCCTGCTTATTTCTACCCACCCAGAGGACAGCCCAGAAGTTGTACAAGCTGCCATCTTCCTATCTCCAAGGGCCGTCAGATCCCCAAGTTCTGAAATGCCACGGGCCTTTGATCCTGGCTTGCAGAGTCTTGGCACAGCTTCCACCTTTGTGCTGAACAAAGAAAGCTGCAGCTCTGGGAGTACAGACTGTGCACGCTCACTTGCAAGCTACACTCAACATGCAACATGCACAGTTAAACATGGACACATTTACACACAGCAGATATTCCTAACCAAACAGCATGTCCACTAGTTCTGCGCCTCCAAGTGAGAGATAAAAGCCATGTACCTGTAAAGGGCCTATTCTCAGGTGATTCAGAATCAGATTCAGAGCACAGACTATTACAAAATCCATTCAGGTTCTTGCACTATAACTTAAATTACCATAAAAAGTCTAGTTCACAAACTCTGGTAGGCAACCTTGCAAACCTAATTTCTGAGTAGCAACAATGGAAGACTGGACTCACCTATCAAACAGTAACAGCCCTTGGGTGAAGATAGTCATTTTTGTTTTATTCTATTTGGGGCTATTAGTGCTAAAAAGTTCCTCAACAGCATCAACTTTCCTTTACACAAACCTTATTATAGCTGCAAAGTAAAGAATATCTTCTAAAATCAGACAGCAATCATCAACCTTCAATGAACCCCTGTGAAGCCACAGAGCAAGGCACTATTCCCTCCTAACTCAGCCCAGTAAGCGAACAGATTTGTGCACACTGTTCCAAAGGCTGCTCCGGAGGGCTGCGGCCTCTTCTGAAGCAGCCTGCCCACGGCACCCAGCACAGCATCTCCATCCTCACTTACACTGACTGCAGCAGTAGATGGTTACAGAAAAGCATGCAGATGGAAGACAGAGACTGGAGGAAAATGCAGAAAGACCACTTAATTACCACATGCAAATCATTTTCATTGTGCTAAACATGTGTTTCAAGTATGAGGACCATTTTAAGGATGAAAAGAGATGGCCCTGGCATGCCCTGCAGGCTTTTCACCTTGGGACTACCTCCAGTGACTCCCAGTTCTGCTCTGAATTAAAGTAAGATAAATTTAACAAGGGATGGAGTTAAACCAGAACCTCTACCCAGTAGCCCTGCATAGCCCTACTCCTAGTCCAACCTACGAAGCCTCCCTTGTACCTGGCATATTGTTGCTGAGGTGTTATGAAATAAAAAAAATAGAGGTTTTTTTTTTTAGGCACAATTGTCCAAATATTTTAAACATGGTTAGAGAGGCATATTTATTAACTACTCATATTCTATAGAAGTTAAGACACAAAGTTGGGGGCGGCACTGTGGTGTAGCGGGTAGAGCTGCTGCCTGTAGTGCCGGCATCCCATGTGGGCTCCAGTTCAAGTCCCGGCTGCTCCACTTCCAATCCAGCTCTCTGCTACAGCCTGGGAAAGCAGTAAAAGATGGACCAAGGTCTTGGGCCCCTGCACCTGCGTGGGAGACCTGGAGGATGCCCCTGCCTCCTGGCTGTGGATCGGCACACCTCTGGCCATTGCAGCCAACTGGGGAGTGAACCAGTGGATGGAAGATCTCCCTCTGTCTCTCCTTCTCTCTCTGTGTAACTCTGACTTTCAAATAAATACAGAAATCCTAAAAAAAAAAAAAATGACACAAAGTCATGGTAAGGAATGTTCATGTACTCTGCTCCCATTGTCCTGCAAGTGGACAGGTTCTGGAAAGACAGGGGTGGCCTGGAGTGCCGGAGAAGGGGCAAGGACAGTCTGGCTGCAGTTGTAGGCAGAGGGGGCCCAGCTATGTAAATTGGGTGGCCAAGCCCCAATAGAGACCAGGTGCAAAGTCACCATCCTGGAGAGTGAAGCTGCAGACCCTGAGGGGTGATCAGCTTGGGACAGCTTTGTGCAAAGAAGTGAAAAAAATACTGGTGAAGTGAGTAGGCACAACAGGCAACTCTGCAGCACCTGAAGAACCGGGAACAACGGAAAATAACTGAACTGTGGAAGTCACTCAAGTCAACACAAGCAAGAACTTCCAGAACCAGATGAGTCAACACTGAGAGGGGCTGCTTTTACAACGTGAGGCTGCACATGAGAGCTTCAAGCCTCTTACCCAAACGTTCCTGCTGCTGAACGTGGATGGCAAGAGGGAGACTTCAAGGGACACAGCCCCACTAACAAAGTCCACCCAGCACCTGGGCCCCGAGATGCAAACGTTACCTACTTATATTCAATCGTGGGTTCCACTTCCTACAGTCCATCTCACAGGAGTCTGGCCAGTAGAGGACAGGTGCACTGAAGGGGAAAGCTGGAGCAAGAAGCCTCAGTGGTGTGGCGGTCAGCAATTAACTAAGACAAATTAATGTCTGCCCTTCGAGGCAATCTAGAAAGCTACACCTATAGGGTCTATGGGTCCTTACTCAGAGTCACTGGTTAACTGAACTGACTCCTGTCCTGGGACCTAACATTCAAACAACACTGATAACCCTAACCCCCCTGAGCAGTCACATCTTCACTCTTTCAGACCAGAACACAGTTGCATAGGAAGAAGGATGTCTTCTCAGTTCTTTCAAAATAACTTTTAAGTTTATACATGACACACACACACACACACACACACACACACACAGTCTCCACAGGCCACAAAGATCTTTCAAAACCACAAGACCAGACAGCTTCATTTTACTCATCAGCTAAAATAAACACACTGAAAATGAAATGATAGGGTGCAAGAACATGGTCTGGAAAGCAAACTCCAGTGGGGCTCAGGAAACTCCAACTTTTACTTGGGAAATCTGGGCTGGACAGGAAGGCTCAGTGGACTTCCCACCCAGCCTTAACAGTGCCCGGCTTCTCTGCGGCAGATGCCACCTGCCTGTCCTATCAAACTCTTTTGACTTCAACGCATTAGCTCTAAAAGGATAAAAACTGAGAATGGTGAACAGGACATATTTCAAAAAATAAATCAAGTACAGAACATGTAAAGATAATACTGAATCAAAACAATCTTATGGAATAGTAAATAAGTGTGGGTTAAAAAAACACAAAAGCAAGCTCAAGGGTCAAAATAATGACTCTCATTATAGCCTGGTGTATTGGAGGTGCCAACGTTATGGCACAGCTAAGTTGCTGCCTGCAATGCCAACATCCCATACGGGAACACCAATCTGAATCCCAGTCATTCTGCTTCCAATCCAATCACCAGGTAACGTGCCTGGGAATGCAGTGGAGGATGGCCCAGATATGTGCGCCTCTGTCACACACATGGGAGATCCAGATGAAGTTCTAAGGGGCTACTGGCTTCCGCCTGGCCCAGGCCCAGCTATAGCAGCCACTTAGGAAATGAACCAGTTGGGGGGAAGGTCTCTCTCTAATTCTTTCAAATAATGTTTACAAAAAGAAAAAAGAAAGAAAAGAAATCCGCTCCCTCCAATATTAAAAAAAAAAAGTCATTAGTAGGAGCTGCCAATTGTCTTGTAGCAGGTTAGGCCACCACCTGCAGTGCTGGCATTCCATATGAGTACCAGTTTGAGTCCCAGCTGCTCCACATCTGATCCAGCTCCCTCTGATGTGCTTGGGGAAGCAGAGGAGATGACCTGAGCCATCCACGTGGGAGACCCAGAAGGAGATCCAGGCTCCTGGTATTCGCCTGGCCCAACTCTGGCGACTGTAGCCATTTGGGGAGTAAAGAAGCAGATTGAAGATCTCCCTCCCCACCTCTTTCTAACTGCCTTTCAAATAAATATGTCTTCAAAAAAAGTTATTAGTCAAGTAGAGCAAAAATAAAATAGAGTACTTGGCAGCACAGGCTGCTGGGAAGTGAAAGCAGGCTGGCTACTGTGCAGCTGGCATGATGGGCCACTTGTCGGCCTTGGGGTATGTGAGGCCAAGGGAGGGGAGGCCCTGAGCTGGGCGGTGGCCACACAGTCTCGCTCACTTTTAGCCCTTTTCCTAGAGTTCCTGTAACTGATGTCCGAGCTGCCTCAGGCAGGTCACAAGTGGCTTGTTTTCTGGAGGGTCTGCATGGCCTCAGACCACAGGGTCCAGCTCTCACCCTTCGACACTGACCACCTCTCTGTCAGCTTGGGGCTCTGCAGGTGGCTAACACCATTCTTCACACATTGTTTGTTTGCTCAGATTTTGGAGGTGCACTTCATTTCCCAAATAACCATTAGCACAGTGTATAGAGCAAAGTGACAGTGCTGCAGGCTGCAGCAACATCTAAAGTACAGGTGAGGGAGTGCACAACGCACACTGCGGTTTGCCACAAGCTACTTTCTCCATATAAGTTCTGCAAAACAGCTCTGGGTCATCAAGTCTCCCCTCTCAGTTCATTCAGCCCTGTCACAACTTAAGCATGTGTAATCCCCCTCCCATTTCAGAATCCTACCCCTTCATGGGTAGGTCTGACCAGAGGCAGACTTGGAGGACTTCGCTGGCCATACCCTTCTGGCTTTCCTGCTGAACAAGGTAGAAAGCTAAACACTATTTTTTTTTAAGATTTTATTTATTTTATTTGAGAGTTAGAGTTACAGAGAATGAGAGGAAGAGATAGGGAGAAAGGTCTTCCCTCCATTAGTTCACTCCCCAAATGACTGCAAGGGCTGGAGCTGCGCCAATCTGAAGCCAGGAGCCAGGAGCCAGGAGCCAGGAGCCAGGAGCCAGGAGCCAGGAGCTGCTTCCTGGTCTCCCACGCGGGTGCAGGGGCCCAAGGATTTGGACCATCTTCCACTGCTTTCCCAGGCCATAGCAGAGAGCTGAACTGGAAGTGGGGCAGCCTGGACTAGAACCGGCACACCCATATGGGATGCCAGCGCCACAGGCAGAGTCTTAACCCACTGCCCCCATGGCGCCAGCCCCGCTAAACACTATATTTTAGTACTCCTGGCTCCTTGTTGATAGCCAAGCAACCAAATGCACCTGGGTGTGGCCAAGGCCTACTGCTGTTCTGCTGACTCTCCACTGGTGGTCTGCCGCCTTCCCTAGTCCCACCTCGTATGACTCACCGGTCTCCTTAGCCTCACTAGGGCCACTCTCTGCTGCACTGTTCTCCTTGGCCTGGCATGAGGCACTGTCTCAGATTCCTCACCGCTTATGCCATCCCACAGCTCCAGCCAGTATTATGTACCAAGGAATCCCAGGTCAGGACTGGCACCCCACTCTGCTTCCACCTGGGAATTCACCTGCTTACTGAAAACTGGATATGCCCTACCTCTAATTTTCTGTCTCACAAATGGTACCTGCATCTGTGCTGCTCAGGCCAAATACCTGGGAGATAGTTCACCAAACTATCAGCACCTGCTAGGCTATCTTCCAAGTCTGTGAACCGCTCCTTCTCCTCCTCCTCCTCTGTGCAGGGTCCAACCTTGTGGCCCTACACCTACCTCACCACTTCCCCACACCTGCCCCTGCCCACGCCACATTGAAGCCCAGTGACTGAGATGAGCTTGCATATAGCACTCCTCAGAATACACCTCTTGAACAAGGATGTTTGTTCACCTGGAAAGGTGGGTAGATAATGCTAAATGTTAAGTGATGAAAAGCTAAGCTTTCCCCTTTATTTTATTATTTTTAAAATTTGGAGTGAGTTATTTGAGAGACAGTGAGACAGAAAGAGCAAACTTCCATCAGCTGGTTCACTCCTTAAATGCCAACAACAGCTGGGTTTGGGCCAGTGGAAGCCAGGAGCTGGGAATTCAACCCAGGTCTCTCACATGGGTGGCAGGTGACTCAAGTACGTGAACTATCACCACTGCCTCTCGGAACGAGTGTGAGTAAGGAGCTAGAATCAGAAGCAAAACTTGGAATCAAATCCAGACATTCTGATAAGGGAAATGGGACATTCTAATCGGCATCTTAACCACCAGACTAAACACCTGCCCCAAAACTTTCCTCCTTAGATCAGGAACTACAAGAGAATATTCACCATTCCTACGTTCTATTATGTAGTGTGTTCCAGGTCACAGCTGGTTCAGGAAACTTAAGGATCAAAAAGAAAAAGACATCAGGATTGATGTTTAGTGCAGCAGTTAAAGACACTGCTTGGATACTGGTATCCCACTTCAGAGGCCCTTGGTTTGAGTCTCAGAATGGTCTATGATTCAGCTTCGTGCTAATGAACACCCTGGGAGACGATGGCTCAAATACTTGAGTTGCTGCCACCTATATAGGAGAACTGGACTGAGTTCCAGGCTCTAAGCTTTAACCTCGCTCAGCCTTGACTATTGTGAGCATTTGGGGAGAGAAACAAATGGAAGAGACTTCTGTCCCCTTCCACCACCCCGCCTTTCAATTGAATACATCTTCAAAGCACACACGAGAGGGAAAGGAACAAATGAAGAGCCAATGACCCACCGACTTGCCCTGTTATCTGCATGTCTAGCTTTCCTCCCCAATGTGACATTCTTATGAAGCAAACCTCAGACACAATATCATTTCACCATCACAGAACAGAATTTCTCAACAGTGCACACACAATGAAGGAAAATAATCATGCATTTGATGTTAAAACTGAAAGCAAAGGAACCAGCAATGTGCTATAGCGGGTAAAGCTGCTGCCTGAAGTGCTGGCAACCCATATGGGCGCCAGTTCCAGTCCCGGCTGCTCCACTTCCAATCCAGCTCTCTGCTATTGCCTGGGAAAGCAGTAAAAGATGGACCAAGGCCTTGGGCCCCTGCACCCACGTGGCAGACCCAGAAGAAGTTCTTGGCTCCTGGCTTCAGATCCACCCAGCTCTGGCTTTTATAGTCATTTGGGGAGTGAACCAGTGGATGGAAGACTTCTCTCTCTCTTTCTGCCTCTCTGTAACTCTCTGCTTTTCAAATAAATAAACAAATCTTAATTAAAAAAAAAAAAAAAACTAAAAGCACATCACAAAGAGAAAAATGCACACTGCTAAACTTGGGAGACTATATCTGCAATCCACATGGCCTGACAAGAGGCATCCATATAAGGAGGGCATTTCAAAATTTAATGAAAAATGGAATTAAAAGACAAGTTTATTTTGGTGCACACACCTATGTGGAGTATTCAAAAAATTCATAAGAAAATGAGATTGTGAGAAACTAAGAATGGATTTTAAAAAATTTTTGTACCAAGATAAACTTACTTAATTCCATTTTTCCATGGACTTTTTGAAGTCCCCTCACACACACACACACACACACACGCATATATATATATATATAAAGTATTCCCATGAATCAACACACGCATAGAAGAACAAGCCAATAGAAACCCAGGCACACAACATGAGCAAGTATTTCTCAATGAACTTCTGATCTTAAAGACATGCAACCCCATCAGTAACCAGGGAAATAGAAACTGAAACCATCATGAAATATAGTTTCACAATCACTAGATGGAAAAAAAAAAAAAGTGGAGTAACTAAAGGGCTTCCTGTCTTCTGATAGAAGAAGAAAACGGGATGCCTACACTGTGAGCATGAGTAGGACCCTGCCCGCAGTCTGCCTGGAACACTGCAGGCCCGTGAGGAATGTTCTCAACCTTGCTGTCAGTCAATGCCAAGCAACTGGAATTAGCCCAACTTCCATCAGCAGAATGCACAAGTATATACTGATGCAATGGAATGTCATATAGCAATCAAAAATAGAATCACACCAACATGAGTGAAATCTAGTCACACTACTATCGAGCTAAAAGAGCAAGTTAGAACACTACATGCCATGAGATTTCATTTAATGACAGACAAATCAAACTATCTAGTATTGAGGGACAGAGACAAGATAAAATTATACAGAAAAGGGAACAATGAATATCAAATTTACTGAGGAATGCAACCAGAGACAAATATATAAGAGAGTTTAAATACTAATAGTGCTCTACTGACAAATACATCATAGCACAGTAGTTACAAAACTTCTGAGGTTTTATAATTAAAACTCCTTGGATGAACGTCCATTGTCCTAAGATCAATGTCTGAAATTCATGGTGGTGTGTGGCCCTGCACTGCAGCTTCAGCATCACCAGCCCATTCTTCTCTGCTTCCTGGCTCCGAACATGGTCTTCCTTTGCTTCCACACCATGACTTAAGGTCTTTGCACACTGTCTCTGCTACAAGGAGTACCCTTCCTCCCTCACTAAATCCCCACCAACTTCCAATCCCACCCTCAACATCAATCTAATCAGTCAGAGTAAGAGGGCTGATCTTATCCTGTTAGCTCCTTCAGACTGGCTTTCCTTGAGCTTCCTGTTCTTACTCATGCAGGATCCTCGGTGTTGGTCTCCCCCACTAGTCTGTACACTCACCTATAAGGGCAACAATGAGAGCTCTCTTGTTTGCCACATAATCCAGCACCCAGCACAACGCCTGGCATGGAAAGAACAAATCAATGTACTCTCTTCTGTTTAAACAAAGATGAACAGACTTTATTGCTTTGAGCATTTTTAGGTTTAAAGGACACCTGAGAAAGTACACACCTTGCACTGCTGAGGTTCATTTGTTACAATTGAGGAACCTACGCATCATTATCACCTGAATTAGTCTTCACTAGGATACATTCTTAAGAGATGTACATTCTATGGGTTTGGGCAAATGCATAATGACATATGTCCACTTTTACAGCTACATAACAGTTTCACTCCCTAAAAGTCCTGTGTTCCAGCTACTCATCCCCCATCCTCACTAACACCTGGCAGCCACTGATCTTTTTACTGGCTCCATAGTTTTGCTTTTTTGAGGTCAGAGAATGGCAATTACACAGCAGGGAGTATTTCAGATCAGTTTTGTTGACATCATATAATGTATTTAAAATCCCTCCCTGTCTTTTCATAACTTGTGTCAGTTTATTTATCCGTTCACCTATCAAAGGACATCTTGGTTGCTTCTAAATTTTATAATTTGTGAGTAAAACTGCTATAAAAATCTGAGTGTAGGTTTTTGTATAAACCTAAGTTGTCAGCTCCTTTGGGTAAACACCAAGGAATGACTGCTGGATCACACGGCAAGAATACACTCATGTTTCGTTTTGCAAAAAACTGACAAACTATCTTCCAAAGTGGCTATATCACTCTGCATTCCCACCGGTGGTGAATGAGGAGTTCCTGTTGCTCTACACCCTCGCCTGCATTGGGTGTAGGTGCAGTTCTATGCTTAGTCATGTGAACACATGTGCAGTGGGAGCTCATTTACTCTCTGTGCTCCATGGAAGGCCAGTGAGACCAGAGGCGGGATCCCAGCACCTATGTGATGTGTTATGAAAATTCTGCCAATGATTTTGAAGCTACTTGTGTAACCAGGGAACCAAATATTTTGACAAGTTGATTGTGGCTGATCTTGTTTGTGTGCTGGCACTGGGAGGGGTGCTTCCCGATGAGCTACAGCAGGCCATGCGCTATGACAGCAAGGACAAGCTGCAACTGCCTCTGGTCTGCAGGTCCCCTCAGTATCTATGACACAGTGAAAGCCTGAAAGGAAGCACTTTACCAGCCAACGTAAGTAAGTGAGCTGGGAGTAACATTTCAGAGAGTGCATGGTGCAGTCAGTATATCCCAGAGCCCGCCCCTCCCACCCAGGGACAATGCCCTGCCTCTGCCCAGAAAGCACTGCTAGGGCAACAGAACAAGGTGTGTATGAACTGCACTGCCACCAACTCCTGGAAATCTGCATTTTTTTTCTCAACACTGCAAGAAAACCCACAGGTTCGGAAGGAAGGGTGAGCAGTGATTCCCAAAGTTTAAGATGGCTGAGGTCAGGCCAAGGATACTTTGTTACAGAGATTCCTGAGGCCCCAAAAAGAGCCTGACAGTTTCGAGGTAAATCAGAAATTCCAGCTAAGATTAGAAACCTCCAGTTAACTTCAACTAACCAATGCCTCCCCAAGTGGCCATACTCTAATCTTCTAGTATGACTCTTTCAACACAGTGCACCATGGGAAGGTTCTAACACAGATTGTCAGGGGCCACTCATGCCTCACCTGCCACTCAAGTGAATACTTCATAGGAAATACTTCTTGGGCTCCAACCAAGGTGTCCAAAAACTGCTCTCCCACATCCACACAGCGTCTTTTGGACTCCTACTGGTTTCCAGAGCTGCCCTCTGGCTTCCCTGGCAGGGTGCAGAGGTGAAACCAGCAAGACCCATCAGAAAAGCAACCAAGGTAGTTGTTAAAGAGTTGATTCTGCTGGTTCGACACGGTGCACATGTAGCCTAAGACAAGCCTGCCCCAGTCCTGCTCTGGCTCCATTCAACCTCCCCTCCTGCTGCCCCAGGCCACACTACCACCCACAAGTTCAGTACTGCCAACATCCAGCATGATAATTCTGCACCTGGCACCAATTTGAGCCGCTCATGATTCTGATTTCTGCCACAGTCAGAGCATCAAGAAGTATTGTACAGAAGGATTGACAGGCAGTTACCATGTGCATCTGCCTGCCTCAAAATAATTTTCTAGACATCCCAAATTCTTTATCAATTCTACTTTTCCTCTCCATAAACTCCTGAGTAGATATGACCCAGGTCAAAGGCAGTGGAGGATGGCCCAAGTGCTTGGGTGCCTGCACCTGCATGGGAGACCAGGAGGAAGCACCTAGTTCCTGGCTTTGGATCGGCGCAGCTCCAGCTGTAGTGGCCATTTGGAGGGTGAACCAGTGGAAGGAAGACCTTTCTCTCTGTCTGTCTGTCTGTCTCTCTCTCTCTCTCACTGTCTAACTCTGTCAAATAAAGATTTTAAAAATTAAAAAAAAATTTTTTTTTAAATGACTCAGGGTCAGTATCATCTAGAAAATACTCACCAGCAATGCCAGGTTGATGATTTCAGAGGGCAGGAAAGTGTTTGGTAGTCTACCACATACTAACGTGACTTAGCACTCTCCTTGTCTATTCAAAACTGTGACTGTTAGCCCAGACCAATGCCAATGTAAGGCAGACTGCTCCTAACCACGTTTACATTCCTGTTTGCTTCCTCCTGAACAAACCATCCTAATCCCAAGCACATGGTGACAACTCCTCACAAAGACAGTGTGAGAAGGAGCCGAGTGTTGGCAGGGCCATCAAGGGTGCTACTCCCACCCGTGGGCACCATCTGCCTTCCTGACTGTCCAGTTCAATACCTGACCTCTCAGTGCCTGCTGAGGTCACTCTGCTTGAGGAGCCACAGTGACGGCACCTGCCACGGAACAACCACGTCACTGCAGCACACTTTCTTCCTGATAGTCACACAGTAACCTCTGTCCAAAAACACAGAAGCAGCAGAGCCAGATGCAGATTTTGGTGTCAACTCCTTGCTCTCCATTGTCTCCATAACCACTATTAAAGTCTTCTGTGTGTGATGCATATAGTAGACATACGTTAATTAACCATGGGTAGCTAGTCTCCATCCTCCCAACAGTTCACATCACGTTTCTAGAAGTAATCCTACAACACAACTCGTCACTTCATCCCCCAGATTTAAAACCCGTTAGTGGATCAACTCAAATATTTATTCACTGACAAGCTCGTGGCCCAAGAGTAGGGGCATCCAAGCCAGGTTCTCCTAGCTCAGAAAAGCCCAACACATCAGCCACAGCGAGCCCCTCACGTCAACTATGGCCACCAAGGCCACAGCAGAGGCGGCTGGGTTCACTCAAGGAAGATGGGCCTCAGTGTGAGGAGCAGAGAGCAGGCAGGGGTAGCTCAGGGTGAGAGCAGGTGAGTGCCATGGGTGTCCACAGAGGGTTTCAGGTGCTAGAGCTGTCCAGTATACACTTTCAGTGTCACTCTGGCTGCTGTGAGGAGGCTGAACTGAAGGGGAGTCGGCAGCAAGGAACGTGCCCCAGAGAGAGGCTGGGGCAGGCAGTGACGGTCACACTGAGCTGCCCACCCACCTCCCACACAGTTACCCCAACCCAGCACTGTCTTCTAGGCTGTGGCCCAGTGCACACAAGGACACTGCCTCAGTAAAGGACTGCTCTCAGGGGCATTTTCAACCTTGCAATTAATCTGATTCCCCTCAGAGCCGGAGCATGCCTTCTTTGGTTAACAGCTGACACGAAGCAAACCTCACAATCCCAGCAAAGCTGGGAACTACTTCCCAGACGCGCGGTGCTCTGGACTCACAGGAGGCCCATTCACCTCAGGGGGAGTCAGTGCTCAGCTGAGGGGGTCATAACCCCAGGAGACAGGACCTGCAAGCAGGCCCTGGGTTGACAGTTTCCATTTACTCCCTTTTCCCAATTCCAAATCTCTTCTCCAAAAAATAAATAACAGGCAATAAAGGAGCAGTGACAAGTCCACCGCACATATGAAGTCCTCTGCAGTTCCTTCGGCCGCCTGTGCCCTGGAGGAACAGACAGTAAGAGCTCCACCCTGCAGGGCCGTGCCTGGTCAGCTGGCCCACTCAGCTCCTGCACTCTAGGGATGCCCTCAGCAGGGTCAGGGATTGCCTGAGTCTGCCCAGGAAGCTCAGCTGCACTTACTTGTACAACCACAGAAGATCGACACTTCAAAACAAGCACCCTCCATGAACATCTACAGCTCTGGGTTACTGAATGGTCAGTATTGATCATTGAGGCCCGTATTTACTTACCTAAGTAATGTGGTGGGTGAAATGACACAGGCTTACTAGTTGCTGAGTAATATCCAATCGCTCTCTTAAATCGAGTGACTTTGTCACCTGTTCTAGACTGAAACAGATGCAGGAAAGCCTTTGTAAATTAGGATGCCACTGGTCACGTGCACGAACATTCCTATAATTCAGCTTTTCATGTTAGACAGAAGGTAGAGTGACATTAAATCTTCCAGGAAGTTAAGAGATTCTTCCTAAACTTTAACTCTGAAAGTGATACAGCAGGAGAGCAGAACTGTGAGGCGGCAGCCAAGCCTGGACTCCAGCACCACAGCCTCCGACGTCTGTCACGCCCCGGCCCCGCACAGACAGCCTTACTCACCATCTGCAGTCAACGGAGCTGAGAGCAGCCAGCAACTTGAACACATCTGCCCCAGGTTGCAGTTTTCCCTCAAACCTCACTTTCTCTCCTAAAGCTGACCTGCCTGCATGCCTTACTCCCCAAGGGAAGAAAACCCCCGACAATCCCCTGACGGGAACACACACATCAGAGACTCAGTACCCTCGGACCCATCTGATATAGATAACTTAATATTCTGCAACACAAATCCCATTAAGACGTGGAATTTGGGAGCCCGGAGCCCAGGGCTTCTTCAGAGTGGCCTGATGGCCAAGGACATGCTCAGACACAAATAATCAGCTTGTGCCTCCTAAGCCTTCCTCTCCTGGCACACCACTGGGCAAAGCCTACCCTGCAAATCTGAGGTTTACCTGCGAGTGCTGGAAAACATCTTTAGCTATGGCATCCAGGTCAGAGGTATCCTGAATGTTGCGGACGTAGTCGGCGACAGCTTTGATCACTACATCACAGGGTGGCAAGACCAGCTGGTGGGCCCGGACCTGGGAAAACAACATACCTGTCAGCCCCCAGTTCTCACCCATCCCTGAGACCCTGGCCCCAGTGCTTCTCCTCCGGAGCTTTCATGCTGTGAAGCTTAAGAATTAGGCTTTACTTTTCACGGATAAAATACAATACAGCTGCTTACACCCATCAGGTTAAAAACACAACCAGCAGCCTCCATCACCTATGAGAAGTCTAAAAAAAATCTAATGATGATTAAAAATACATCTAAAAGGAGGGGCTTTATGTTAATCAGAGTAACGGCCTCCCCAGGTTGTCCAAAGCCACTCTGCAGAGCCTGTGTGTTGTGTTGGGCAGCAAGATGGGATTAAGGTTGTTCAAAAAATAAGACTGTCATGGGTAATTCAGACAGGCCACTGCATCCACTAGGAAAGGAGGCAGAGGGGTTAGTGTCAGTCACTGCCTGTGGTTGGCTTGGATGACAAAGGAGGGCCACAAGCCAAGAAACTTGGAAAAGCTGGACAGGGTCAGGAATATTCTCCTAGGCTTTCCCAGAAGGAAATTTGAGCCCAGTTAGCCTCATTTTGTATCTCTGGTCTCTAACATAAAGGTAATAAATCTGTTGTTTCATTAAACAAAAAAAGGAAGAAGAAAATTAGGAAAAAAAAAAAAAACTAAAATGTCCCCTAAACCCTTCTTGATTGGCTAAACACCACCAAAGCTGGGACTCTACCTAGACATGGAAAACACAGCCCAGATGGTGTCTGTAGCCCAACATACACCTGCCATACCTGACTGGTTTCCAACCCAGCTGAGGGTGAGTTTGCTGACAGCATCCTGAAGGAACATCCTTAGGGCACGATCATACTAGTAGACCCCACCACCACCACCACAAGAAAGTGGCTGAGGACAGAGAAATATAATGCTACAGGGACATGCAGGAGGATTTTACTGCACTGAGACACTTAAACTTACCACAGCACACAACTGAACATCTAGATTCTATACGTGATGTTTTCAACAGCATTTATCAGAGAATTCCTTGTAGTAACAAGATTCCCTGATACATTTAAATGAAGATATATATTTACAAACATAGAATCTATAAGGAATCTCCAAAAAGTTCATAAAATGCAGATTATAAACTGCATGGATTTCAAAATTCTTTTGCATCAAAGTAAACTCATGTTAATTTGTTATAATATATCTAGATAAGATCTAGTCTGAGGTCCTAAGAAGTACATCCGTTGAAAAGAGTCCATATCAAAACAACATGAATTTTGCTAAAATTGAAACAAAAACAAACATCAAATTGATGGTAAAGAATAGTGAAACTGTTGATGCTTTACAGAACATTTATGGGGACAATGCTCCCCCCAGTCAGCAGCTTACAAATCGATAACTTGCTTTAAGAGACAAGGTAATGCTGAAGCCCTCAGCAGCAGAGCATCCACATCAGCTGCTAATCTTATTCACACCCTAACTGAAGAGAACTAATGATTAACTACAGAGACAACAGCCAACACCATGGGTATCTCAATATAAGCTGAATTCAGCTTATATCATGTTGAATGAAAAATTCAAATAAAACAAACTTTCTGCTCAGTGGATGCCAAAATTGTTGCACCCAGATCAACAGCAGAAAAGATCAGAACTTTCAATGGAAATTTTTAAAAAGTATCATTAGGATTCTGAGGAATTTCTTCCAATAATTGGAACAGGGTATGAAACATGGCTTTACCTGTACAATCCTGAAGACAAAGCACAAAGAGGTAAAAGTGGTCTATTTAAAGCAGACCGGTACAAAGCAGAAGGTTGTGGTAACAGTTTTTTTGGGATACTCAAAGCATTTTCCTTGTTGACTTTCCAAACGAAAGGGAAATAACATTTGCTTTTTCTGAATCCTCCTTTTCTTTTTTTTTTTAAGAAACAGAGAGCTCTCTTCTATTAGATGACTTCCCAAATGACTACAACAGCTGCTATCTAGGGACAAAGCCAGGAGCCAGGAACTCAATGCAAGCCTCCCATGTGGGTGGCAGGAGCCCAATCACTTGAGCCATCAGTGCTGCCATCAGCGTCCACATTTGCAGGAAGCTGCAGTCAGGCCTGGAGCCAGGAACTGAACCTAGGCACTGCGATCTGAGGTGCAGTCATCTTAACTGTTAGGCGAAACACCAGAGCGCTTTGACAGAGTTCATCATGCCTCTATACCAAACAAACGCAATTTTTTAACAGGAAGTCATGAGGTTCCCGCTCTACAGTCCTGATTTGGTTCCTCTTATTCTTGTTTCTTAATGTCTTAATTTAATAATGTAAAAAAACCACTGCATTGACATGGCTAAATTCACAGGACCCTCTGTTCTAATACCAACTAGTGCTTGTTATTATCACTTAAAAAAGTGTCTTGAACATAATAGAGCTAATGCCAAGAAATAATAAAATTTATATATTTATCTTTTAATTCCATTTATCCACAAACTTTTTGAAGATCCCTATTTCAAAAAGGTCTTAGAAATGGAATTAAAAGTTCATTTTGGTGCAAAAATTCCTGAAATCCACACGTTTTCACAACACATATTTCCCACGAACTCTTTGAAGAGCTCTGATATTTACACACAACTACATAAGTACATGTATCATACAGATAAGCTATTTATCAACATATTTGAAACTGGGAAAACTATACCAGGGCTTGTTTACTCACAAAACATGTCATTGGCTGTGCTGGATTCTAAAATAGCCTCGGTTCACCTCACCACAGCCCTAACTGCATAGGAGGGTTAATGAAGACTGCCCTTTCTGCTCAAAAACACAGACAGGCTACAAAAATACTGTAATGGAAATTTCATTTCTTCCTCTTTTTTCTTTCATCATCTTTAAGAAAAAGAAAGCAAATGTTCATGATCATTTGCCTTTTTCATGGGACTCTGCAGCAATTTTATTAGTTGTTAGTTACTTGCTTCCTAAGTAAAGAAATTAATTTAGGGGGCCTGCATTATAGCATAACAGGTTCAGCTGCAGGCATCCTATGTGGGTGCTGGTTTAAGTCCCCGCTGATCCACTTCTGATCCAGCTCCCTGCTTTTTCCTCCCTGGAAAAGCAGCCAAAGATGGCCCAAGTCCTTGGACCCCTGCACCCACATGGGAGACCGGATGAAGCACTTGGCTCTTGGCTTTGGTTTGGCCCAGTGAATGAAAGATTTCTCTGTCTCTCCCTCTCTGTAACTCTGCCATTCAAATAGATAAAATGTTTAAAAATAAAAAGAAATTTAGGCCTGCAGAAGACAGAGATTCAGGCATTCCTCTTCCTGCAGAAAAGAAAATTAAATAATACATAGGCAATGTCTGGTGGAAACTGGTGCTTGTCTCTAGGCAAAAAGTCTCTTAAACGAGAGTTTCACTTTTGGCATCATCTTTCCCCAGTCTTCTAGCCACTCCATACTGAAAAAAATTTGTGCTACAACCTCCATCGGTGATGGGCCTCATATGGAAAATGTTTGCGGAACAAAGATGCCTAGCAATCCACTGCACAGGCTCCCTCTCTCTGATGATCACAGCCCAGGAGACAGCAGACATTTCCTGTTTCACGATAAGTTCCTGTGATTTATCTGTATTTTTAAAACCTCTGCACTGGGGCGCAGCAGGTTAGCCATGGCCTACCACACTCCCATCTGATTTGGAGGTCGCAGCTGCTCCACTTCTGATCCAGCTCCCTGCTAATGCATCTGGGAAAGCAGCAGCAGATGGCCCAAGTGCTTGGGCCCCTGCCAGCCACATGGGAGACCTGGATGGAATTCCAGGCTCCTGGTTTCAGCCTGGCCCAGCCCTAGCCATTCTGGCCAGCAGATAGAAGACCTCCTTCTCTGTCTCTGCTTCTCTCTCTGTAACTCCGCCTTTCAAACAAGTGAATAAATCTTTAAAAAACAAATCAGCATGAGACTGCAAGCCCTAGACTGGTTTGGTCGCATGAGTGCCAGCCAGCCACACTCCTGGACATATTCACTATGCAAGTACTTACCACACGGCTGGAGGCAGAGCCGTACCTAGACAGTGGTGAGCACAGGATGGCTCCCACATTCCAGAACACAGCAAGTCCACAGAAACCCCAGGCATGCATGTCCTCAAAAAGGCGCTGGCATCGTGGCAAAAGAATAAAGCCACCATCTGTGATAATGGCATCCCATGCAGGTGCCAGTTTGTGTCCTGACCACTCCACTTCAGATCCAACTCCCCGCCAATGGCCTAGGAAAACCAACAGAAGTTGGCCCAAGTGTTTGAGCCCCTGTTACCCATGTGAAAGACCCAGATGAAGCTCCTGGCTTTGGTCTGACCCAGCCCCAGCCACTGTAGCCATCTGGGGAGTGAACCAGCAGGTGGAAGATTCTTTCTTTGTAACTGACTTTCAAATAAATTAATTAATCTTTTTCTTTTTTTTTTAAAGAACTGACACAAAGCCTTCACTGTGACCACTAGCTGGCACCCCAGACAGAAAAGACTTGATTCTTTAGTCAATTTTTTCAGCTATTCAAGGGGCACAATAAGAAACCACAAAATAACTATTCCCTAACATGTGAAACCCAAATAACACCTGCCAAGCTCCTGAAGGCAAAAACAGCAAGTGACTGCTGCTAGTCATTTATTTGCTCATTTGCTGCTAATATTTCATGGCTTTTAATTTTATAATTTTATTCTTTGTTCTGTTCTAAAAATCAAATATTTTCCTATAGCTGTGAATCTGATTAAATGATATCACCAGATTACATCCAACTGCTATATGAAGCTTGTCAAGCTAGTACTCAAACAATTCGATCAAAATTCATGTAATACACTGATAAAAGCTCTTTCACAATTTTTCTAAATACCTTGAAAAGGGATCACCTGAAGGGATCTTTCAAAAGTGGGACTAAAAAGGCACAGGTGTGAAGTGGCAACCCTCTACAGCCCCTCCCCAGCCTGTAGGTCCAGTCTCTGAGGTCTGCTTGTACTACATGATCTGTATCCCACAGAATGTGGGGAAATCCAGACTTTTGATATACCATGCATCAAAATTTTATTATAGAGGGCTGGCCCTGTGGCACAGCTGTTTAATCCCGCCTGCTTGCCATAATGATATCCCTTATGAACACTAGTTCAAGTTCAGATGCTCCAGTTCTGAACCAGCTCCCTGCTAATACACCCAGGAGAGCAGCAGAAAACAGCCCCAAGTACCTACCTGGGCCCTGGTCACCCACATGGAAGACCTGAATGGAGTTTTAGGCTCCTGGCTTCAGCCTGGGCCAGGCTTGGCCTTGTGGCCATTTGAGGACTGCACCACTGGATAAAGATATTCTCATTCTCTCTCTCTCTCTCTCTCTCTCTCTCTCACTGTAACTTTGCCTTTTAAATAAATAAACAAAATCTTAAAAAATTACTAGACTTCATGAAAACTGTGAAGTGTCATTTTAATCAGTCATTTCCTTCATAAGGCTGTATCAATGAGCAAGCCATGTCTATCTTTGTAATAGACTTTGCCCCAAATTCTAAGTGATCTCAATACCCCACTCAGACCATTCTATTTATGTTTTAGAGACAAAGAAAACAAGCATTTTCCAAACTGTTTTATTTTCATATTAGCTAACAGTTTTCCCTTCTTAAAGTTTTTAAAAATTTATTCTTTATTTGAAAGGCAAAGAAAAAGAGACAGAGACAGAGACAGAGAGAGAGAGAGAGAGAGAGAGAGATCTTCCATTGGCTGGTCCACTCTCTAAAAGCCCACAAACAGCAAGTGCCAAGCCAAAGCCTAGAGCCCCAAACTCAGCCAGAGACCCAACTACTTGAGCTATCACTGCAGGAAGCTGGAACTGGGAACAGAGCTGGGACTTGAATCCAGGCACTCCAACAGAAGAGAGGACTGTCCCCAGCAGCACCGTAACAGCTGTGCCAAATGCCCACCCCTATTTCCCCTTTTTAAGGATGCAGATTCTCATTCAAATTTTTTTTCATTTTACTTTAAACAATTATGTCAGTTTTCTATGCAGAATACCTCATAATCACATCCGTTAAGAAATCTAATCTGTCACATCACTGATTCCCTTTTCCACATGAACAGGGAGAACCATGCCTACCAGTACTGCATTTTCAAGGAAAAAAACTTCAGCATTAGTTTGGCTACAAAGTTTAGATAAACACCTTTATATACACCAGCTTCTTAACACAAAAAATGAGGTGTCCTCACCCCAGGAAAGTATACAAGACCCAGTTAAACGCTACTGGAGGTTTGTGTACACAATGTAACTTAATGCCAGTGCATACAGCTCCCGAAAGGCACAATTATATTTTACTTATTCTTTATTTATGAAGATTTATTTATTTATTTGAAAGTCAGTGTTACACAGAGAGAGGAGAGGCAGAGAAAGAGAAGGAGAGGCAGAGAGGGAGAGAGGGAGAGAGGGAGGGAGGGGTCGATCTTCCATGCACTGGTTCACCCTCCAATTGGCCACAATGGTTGGAGCTGCACCAATCCAAAGCCAGGAGCCAGGAGCCTTCTCTGAATCTCCCACGTGGGTGCAGGGGCCCAAGGACTTAGACCATCATCTACTGCTTTCCTAGGCCATAGCAGAGAGCTAAACTGGAAGCAGAGCAGCCAAGACTTGAACCAGTACCCACATGGGATGCCAGTACTGCAGGCAGCGGCTTTACACACTACACCACAGCTCCAGCCCCAAATTATTCTTTAAATAATCCTCAACCTCTCCATTAACCTAATTTAAAATATATGATTTTTAGCCACTTAAGTATTTTTCTTTTATTATCAGAAATTTGAATTTCTGGATGCCCAGAAAACTAAAGCCACAACTGTCAGAGCTCCTGAAGCAGTAAATGCACTGCAGGTTTTACTTACGTTTGCGGTGAGAAATAGTTTGTGGAAAGCAACTTCTAAAGTGATAACAATTCAATATAAATCAGCGTTCCCAAATTTCCTTAAATAAGAACTCTGACTTTAGTAAATTGCTTATAAAAGATATTTTAAAATGCTGTCTAAAACTGATATCTAAATAGAGGAAGATTAATGCATTCAGCTGGACTGTGTTCTACTTTACAGGATATTAACTAGACATTTTCTGGAGCTGGAGTTGTGGCATGGGGGGTAAAGCCACCGCCTTGGCACCAGTATTCCATATGGACATGGCTGCTCCACTTCTGATCCAGCTCTCTGCTATGGCCTGGAAAAGCAGTAGAAGATGGCCCAAGTGCTTGGGCCCCTGCATCCACGTGGGAGACCCAGAAGAAGCTCCTGGTTCCTGGCTTCAGGTTGGTTCAGCTCCAGCCGTTGCATCCATTTGGGGAGTGAACCAGTGGATGGAAGACTGATCTCTCTCTAATTCTGCCTTTCAAACCTTTAAAGAAGAATCAAAACTATCTCTAAAATAAAAAAAGGTATTTTCTTTACACATGTTTAGAAAATCTAAATAAAAGTTAGAAATTTAGAAACTTCGATAAATGAAGGGAATAGCCCTGGGATGTAGCGGGTAAAGCTGCTGCCTGCAGTGCCAGCATCTCATATGGGTGCCGGTTCAAGTCCCAGCTGCTCCACTTCCTGATCCAGCTCTCTGCTATGGCCTGGGAAAGCAGTAGAAGATGGCCCAAGTTCTTGGACCCCTGCACCCACGTGGGAGACCCAGAAGAAGCTCCAGGCTCCTGGCTTTGGATCAGATGGAAGACTTCCCTCTCCCTCTCCTTCCCCCTCCCCCTCTCACCTTGTCTCTGCATAACTCTATATTTCAAATAAATAAATCTTAAAAAAAAGAAATGAAGCAAAGTCTTCAAAGTTAAAAATATACAAAGTATAAAACCAGATGTGTATTTGCTTTGTTTGAATAGTACTGTGTCATATATCCATTTTCTTACTGCTAATTATATCCTTGTAAGAATGTCAAATTCTTTGGCATTTTATTTTACTTTTAAAGGACATCTTAAAATGTGCTATTAGGGGGGCCGGCACTGTGGCATATTGGGTAAAGCTACAGCCTGCAGTGCCAGCATCCCATATGGGCCCTGGTTCAAATCCCAGCTGCTCTGCTTCCAATCCAGTTCTCTGCTATGGCTCTCTGCTTTAGCAGCAGCAGATGGCCCTAGTGTGTGGGCCCTTGCACTCATGTGGGAGACTGGGAAGAAGCTCCTGGTTCCTGGCTCCTGACTTCGGATTGGTGAAACTCCAGCCAGTGCAGCCAACTGGGGAGTGAACCAGCAGAAGGAAGACCTCTCTCTCTGCCTCTCCTTCTCAGTGTAACATTCAAATAAATAAGTATTTTTTAAAAGTGCTATTAGAGCTTAGGACAGTATCTGCCCTTTCAAAGGTTTTATATGAAATATTTGCGTATGACAGGAAAGTGTAGTACCACTATCATGATTAGCTGAATGCATCCAAGCATTGAAGTAAAGCTTCATTACATGAAAAGAACAAGAAATAGAAGACCCTTCCTGATGCTCACCAAGACTGTGACCCGCATCTTGTGAATGCGACTCATCATGTGCATTACTGAATGCCACAGTGCCTCGATGCTTTATTCAGCTCTGAAGACCACCTAGTCACCATGATGCAATGCACAGACAAGAATAAGCGTCAGTTTCCCAGCAACAACAGAAACGGCACAGAGACCCCGACAGTAGGATCACCCTTCACGTGCTCATCCTGCGCATGTCTACCTGGATCTTCCGCACCCATCAGCACATGTACCTGCAGCTCTCACAAGCTGATTAACACAGCATATGGAACGAGGACTGAATGGCTTGGAGACCAGTGTGCAGCTCCAAATAGCACATGGAGGTGGAGACCTGGCCACTTCATCACACGCAGAACACTGAAGTATAAGGATTATGAATAACTCTCTTGGCAAAATTTCAGGGAACAGAACTGGAAACTAGATTTAGTCAACACTCCAATGTGGGAGAGGCACACACTAGACAGCAGAATGCCAGGGCTCTCCAAGTTCCCTGACAGCAAGATGCTGAAAGGATGAGGTAAACGCTGGACCCAGGAGGACAGGGAGAGAAACACTTCCTTGGATGTACCAGCAGTGGTAGGCAGGGCTCAAGGTGTGGTCTCTAAGAATCTGTCACCCTTGCAGTCCTGGACCTCAGCCCAGATCTACTGGAGGGGAGGGGAGACGGTAGAGGCTCCAATAATCTGCTTTATTTAGCATGCCCTTGAGCAGGACCAAAGTTTTCTATTAAAACAGCTAATAGAAAGAAAATACTTAATGCTATAATTGTTAAAGATAATCACTAATAGTCATGCCTCCCAAACTCTTAAAAAGTCATGATATATAAATACCTTCTATAATTTGCCCAAATAAAGCCATGAATAAGCTTCCCAAATGCAACTAATCACAAATAATACTAAGAGTGATCACAGCCCTGCAGGCTGATGCACCTTGTAATGGACAAGTTCCTCACCCCATTCCGCAGGCTAAGGGCCCAAAGGAGAATCTGGGCACCCTCCTATGGAGGTGGCAGGGTCTCCTAAGAAAGACGTGCCCTGAGGGCCTTCTTGCCTGGGGGAAGGCTGTGCTGTGTCCTAGCAGCTCAGTGAGCACTGTGTGCAGGAACTTCTCTAAGCACATGCCTCTCACTTATCATCACCACCACACTGAGGACAGACACCACCATTCCCACCCCACCCACAGGAGCCACCACCTGTGCCGGACCTGCCGGTGAGCCTCTGAGCGAATTCAATGCATTTGGCCACTATGGGCTGGTCCTTTCCTTTTATGCTGGGATGTGCTTTCTTTAAAAGAAAAGATGGCAGATAGAGAATTCTTTTTTCTTCTAATACTCTTTTTTTTATATGAAAGATGTATTTATTTATTTGAAAGGCAGAGTTAGAGAGAGAGAGAGAGAGAGAGGTCTTCCACCCGCTTCCAGATGGCCACAGAGGCCGGAGCTGCACTGATCTGAAGCCAGGAGCCAGGAGCTTCTTCCAGGTCTCCCACGTGGATGCAGGAACCTGAGGACTTGGGCCATCCTCTACTGCTTTCCCAGGTCATTGCAGGGAGCTGGATCAGAAGCGGACTGGCTGGGACTCAACCCAGCACCCAAAAGGGATGCTGGCACTGCAGGCGGCAGTTTTACCTGCTAGCTACACCAGTGCACAGTCCCCTCTTCTAATATTCTTACACAGAAAAATTAGAAATCAACAACTGTAGTCCCTCATCTTTTAGTTTTTTAACAGATTTATGAAACCACTCTATAGACGAGAGTCACTGAGACCCTAAGCAGGGGATAAGACAGATGGAGATAGGTGGCCATGTAAGCCACACAGGAGACAGGGAGGAGGCAGTCACAGAGAGGGAGGACACAAAGCTCCAGCTCAAGTCCAATTCTGAGTAGTAACAGAAGCAGAGTATGGAGAAGAATCGTCAGAACAGACCCAGGAGTGGGGAAAATCAGATGACTGCAGGGCAATGGTATCACAGCCTAGGAAGTGCAAAACAGGAAGACAACGGGGGGGGGGGGGGGATAATACCTTTAATCGAAGCATCAAATTTAGCATGCGGGTGGAATGTGTAAATGGAATGCACTGGTGGACATTTCAATGAAGACCTGCCAAGAGGGTGAGAACCACAGTTCTCTCCAAAAAGAACTTGTCAGACAGAAGGACCATACAAACCACAAATGTAAGGACCCAGGCAGCAGAGCCACAGGGAGGGAGAAGGTAAGGCTAACAACCACATTCAAAGTTAGGCAATGGAGGCATCAGCAGTCTTGATCAAAATAATCTCAACAGCAGGTCCTCCAGTGAGGGAGATTACACTGTCAGGAGACAGGCAGATGGTGGTGGGGAACACAGGAGAAAACTAACTATATTTACAAACTGAAGCTGAGAAGCAAGCAAGAGAAAAGCACACAGGACCAAGGTGCTCACAGGACAGTGTACCAGAGGTACACCAGAAGTACTTATCCTACAAAGTGTGTTCATGATAAGAGTTCAGGAACGCCAGGAATGGAGCCAGTGCTGTGGCACTGAGGGTAAAGCTACTGCCTGTGGTGCCAGCATCCCAATATGTGCACCAGTTCAAGTCCCAGCTGCTCCACTTCCAACACAGCCCCCTGCTAATGTCCTGGGGAAGCAGTAGAAGATGGCTCAAGTCCCTGGGCCTCTGTACCCATGTGGGAGACCTGGAAGAAGCTCCTGCCACTGTGGCCCTTTGGGGAGTGAATAAGCAGATGAAGAACTCGCTCTCTTTCTCTCTCTCTCTGCTCTCTGTAACTTTGCTTTTCAAATAAATAAATCTTTAAAAAATTTAAAAAAAAAATTGTCAGAAACATCCCAGCCTCAAGGTGGGAAAATGGGGTCAGCATTGTGGCACAGTGGATTAAGCCACCACCTGTGATGCCAGCATCCCATCTGAGCACCAGTTTAGTTCTGGCTGCTCCACTTCTGATCCAGTTCTGTTAA
Source organism: Sylvilagus floridanus (assembly GCA_949820135.1). Classification (NCBI taxonomy): domain Eukaryota; kingdom Metazoa; phylum Chordata; class Mammalia; order Lagomorpha; family Leporidae; genus Sylvilagus; species Sylvilagus floridanus. Next base: position 11,761,671 of record OX463243.1, read on the forward strand.
TGCACCTGGGAAAGCAGCGGAAGATGGCCCAAGTACTTGGGACTCTGCCACCCATGTAGAAGACCTGGATAGACTTCAAGGCTCTTGGCTTCACCCTGCCCGGACATTTGGGGAATGAACCAGCAGAGAGAAGATTTCTATTTTCTGTCATTCTACATCTCAAATAAATAAATACTAAAGAGGGAGGGCGGGGAGGAGGGAGGGAGGAAGGTAAGAGGGGGGGAGAGGGGGAGGAGGAGGAAGAGGGAGAGATGTAGATAAGCCAGATTGTGGGCACACAGGGACTAACATCAGTAAAGGGTGACATTCCCCAGGCTGGTGGCTGTCCTGGAGCCTCTAATATTCACCAGAAGATGACACCAGGGTCTGCGTCATCTGCCCAGGCAGAGGAGGTGGTATCAGGTGGTATCAGGTGAGGATAAGCAGCACCAAGCACTGTCAGGCCGTTCACAGTGAGGCCAGAGTCCTTGCAGGAAGCAACGAGAAGGCTGAGGCCAAGGACTCATCAGGTAGGAAATGAATTACAAACTATTTACACTGTTTTGGGTTTTTTTAAAATATATATTTAGAGAGACAGATATAGTGGGCTCCCTTTTTCTGGTTTACTCCCAAAATGCCTGCAACAGCCATGAGCTAGGGACTAAAGTCAGGAGCCAAGAACTCGATTCATGTCTCCCAGATGGGTGGCAGGGATCCAACTACTTGAGCCATCCCCACTGGGTCCCAGGGAAGCAGTAGCAGGGAGATGGAATCAAGGGTAGAGCCAGCACTCCAACCCAGGTACTCCAATAAGGGACGCAGGTGTCTTGACCACTAGACCAAATACCCACCTCTGCACCGTTATTTATAGAAGCAATGCTGAGCCTCCTGTGGCCCACTCACTCTCAATCTCCCCAGGCCATGAGAAGCACTGGTTTCTCAGACCTCTCAGACCACTCAGGCCGTGTAGCCCGCTCTGCTGGCCTTATCCCTTCTCCCACTCTCTGGCAACCCCCTCACTGCCCAGGGGAGCCAAGCTAAAGAAACGACGTGACAAGTATGGAGTACAGTCTCTTCCCAGGACCTGGCCCCTGGTGCCGGGACTGAAACAGACAGAAACACCAGTCCTGCTCCCTACAGACTCCAGCAGATCCCTCAGGACTTCATGCTTTCCACCCTATTTTAAAATGAACAGGGACCAGGAAGGAAGTTCTCACTGAAGACACCAAGAAGCAGAAAATACTGAGTTCAGTCTTGTATTCAAAATCATTCCATCTAACAATTCCACATAATTTAAAAATTAGCAGCTTCTCCTTACATGCAGGTTTTCAAGACCCAAAAGCTTAAATTCAGTACAGTGAATCTATTAACCAGAAAAAACACACAGCAGGCAGACACGCGTGATGATGATGATGATGGTTATCATGACAAAGATCTGCAGGATGATTTTTTTTTTTTAATTCTGGAGAATCAAATAGCAATCTAGGAAATAGTTACCTGCTGGTAGTAAGTCTAGCTCCCGTAAATTTACAGAGAACATACAGCATACTATAAAGCCTCACAAGGCCTACACGCGGCAGCCTCTCTGGACAGCTGGCACCAAGTGGCACATGTGACCCACAGGGTTGCCCAGCCAGAGCTCCACGGAAGGGGTCAGGCGTCATGGGCCCGAGGGCCGCAGACTGGCAACACTGGGCCACCAGTGTCCAGTATCAGAGCAGTCATCTGGAAGCTCAGGGAGGGCTAGTCACACTTCTGTGTCCTGAAGGACACTGAGCTACAACACACTGGGTGCTGTGCGCTCTGCTGTGCGTCTCCCTGTGGAAGCAACACAGTCTTGGCAAGCCCAGCGCCTGACTGCTGCCTGTTGTCTGCTCCACGTCCCAGAGACCTAACACAGAGCATTCTCGCTCCTCTCAGAACCAGACCCCACTGCCATACATCTCTAATGGACACCTTCTGCAAGTATTCTCGGTGTCTTGTGGTTGAAGATGGTCAGTGGCCTCCAAGAAGATAAGCGGGTAAAGGAAGAAACTAACCCAAGTGCAAGATAAAGATATTCAAACCAAAAAGGAAGAAATGCCAGGGCCAGAGGGAACTTCTGGGGAAAAAGTAGGCTCCAGAGAAGCATGGGGAGGGGCTGTGGAGGAGAGGGGTGGGCTGGGGAGTACGAGCACAGACATAGGCCCGCAGGCTACGTATCCGCTCGTAGCAGCACAAGGGGCTCTGTGGCAGGGAAACTTGATCACTAACAACCCCTAGGCTCAGAATCTCAAAACACAGGAAATTAAGGAACACAATTTTAGGAACACATAAAAACATTTGATGAACAGATGTCCTGTAACTAATGATACCACATAAACAGTATACCAAATAGAAGGTGTGTTAAGAAAACCAATCCAAAAAGCTTCAGAAAAACCAGAGGCAACTGAAGATAACATGTGAAAAACAACTGAAGCCCTGCAAATGCCTACAGAAACATTTCCTTAAAAACGTAAAACAGGGGCCAATGTTGTGGCAGAGTTAAGCCACAGTCCGCAACGCTGGCATCTGGTACTGGAGGCCTGGTTCAAGTCCCAACTGCTCTGGTTCTTTTTTTCTTTTCAAAGAACTAGCTCTGTGGTTTATTAATTTTAATATTGCTTAAGATTCTCCCTTATTTATTTCTGCTATGGTCTTTTTTTTAAAGATTTATTTATTTATTTGAAAGTCAGAATTACACAGAGAGAAGGAGAGGCAGAGAGAGAGAGAGATAGAGAGAGAGAGGTCTTCCATCTGCTAGTTCACCTCCCAATTGGCCGCAACGGCTGGAGCTGTGCTGATCTGAAGCCATGTGGATGCAGGGGCCCAAGGACTTGGGCCATCTTCCACTGCTTTCCCAAGCCACAGCAGAGAGCTGGAGCGGAAGTGGAGCAGCTGGGACTCAAACCAGCGCCCATATGGGATGCCAGCACTACAGGCAGCAGCTTTACCTGCTATACCACAGCTCCAGCCATGCTCCAGTTCTAATCCAGCTCCCTGTTAATGCACCTGGGAAAACAGAATATAGCCCGAGTGTTTGGGTCCCTGCCACCCACCTGGGAGACCAGGATGGATTTCCAGGCTCCTGGCTTCTGCCTGGCACAGCCCTAGTTGATGCAACCATTTGGGGAGTGAACCAGCAGATGGAAAATCTTTTAACTCTGCCTTTCTAATAACTAAATAAATCTTAAAAAAAAAAAAAAAAAATTGGCCGGCACCAGCACTCAATAGGCTAATCCTCCACCTGCAGCACCAGCACACTGGGTTCTAGTCCTGGTTGTTCCTCTTCCAATCCCGGTTGCTCTTCTTCCAGTCCAGCTCTGCTGTGGCCCGGGAGTGCAGTGGAGGATGGCCCAAGTGCTTGGGCCCTGCACCCACATGGGAGACCAGGAGGAAGCACCTGGCTTCTGGCTTTGGATCAGCGCGGTGCGCCGGCCACAGCGGCCATTGAGGGGTGAACCAATGGAAAAGGAAGACCTTTCTCTCAGTCTCTCTCTCTCTCACAGAACATTCTCCTAAGTCCCTATAAACAAAACAGAGTAAGTTTCCTAAAGCAAAGTAAGGAAAACACAGCCTCAGGACTGGGCCCCCAGCCAGTGTGTGGCCCTACACACCCTGTTACTGGCCCACTGGCTCACAAAGCAGCCCCACTCCCCACTGGCAGCAGCAGGACTGACACGCAATCCCGGCATTCTTCCTTTCACTAGAGAGTAGACCCTGTCTTAAAAGCTGCCCTCCTCAACCTGGAATTTTACATGTTAAATGAAATGGCCCCCACTGTCCTAAATGAAATATTTTTGACTTCTAAATGTAATAAACGTGATACCCACCTTTTGCTAGCACCTCAATACCGACTGTGAAGTGTGGATATGTATAAAGCTAGAAGAGCCAAATCACTCCTATTTCCAGTTGCTTTCTTGCAATTCTAGGCCAGGAGTGTGCTCAGCACTGCATTCATAATCTCATCCTAAGCCCAACCTACTGATTAACAAGGCAGCACAAAACACAGCTTCAGTTGTTATCCAATGACCTCATCACCCCTGCTATTCTCCCTGGGCACTCCAGGTTGTTCTGTGCTCACCACCCTACAGGAGACACACAATTCTTTTCATGTCATCAGAGGTGTAGACAGCTTCTTGCTGATCCACCCGACTAAGGAGTTGAGAGGCATATTCACAGTGAGCAGATATGATGCAGTGGTGAAGTAGGTAAAGACATGCTAAAGAAAATGGGCCTAGGGGCATACATTTGGGCTAAGAGGTTAAGACATGCATCCCACATCAGAGTGCCAGAGTTCTCCACCTGGCTCCATTCCTGACTCCAGCTGCCGGCTAATGCACACACCAGAGGCAGCAGTGATGAGTCAAGTAACTGGGCTCCTGCCACACATTGGGGAGACTTGGATTACCAGCTCCCATCTCTAGTCCCCCCGACCCTTGTTGGCATTTGTGGAATAAGCCAGTGGATGGGAGTGTTCACCCTGTATCTACCTGTCAAATGATAATTTTTTAAAAGTGAGTCTAAGGGACCGGCACTGTGGCGCAGCAGGTTAAAGCCCCAGACAGCAGCACTGGCATCCCATATGGGCGCTGGTTCAAGACCCAGCTGCTCCTCTTCTCTGCTATGTCCTGGGAAAGCAATAGAAGATGGCACAACTCCTTGGGTCCCTGTACCCGCATGGGAGACCCGGAAGAAGCTCTTGTCTCCAGATCAGCTCAGCTCTGGCCATTGCGGTCATTTGGGGAGTGAACCAATGGAATTGAAGACCTTTCTCTCTCTCTGGCTCTACCTTTCTCTCTGCAACTCTTTCATGTAAATAAAATAAATCTTTAAAAAAATAAATAAATAAGATGAGTCTAAGAGGGCTACGCATACACAAAACAAGTAAATAAAGTCACTGTGCTGCTACCAGAGGCAACCGATGGACTACTGATGCCTGATTTCCTATCCATGGAAATTTGTGATTTACATTAGATGGTAACAAAATGAAATTTTCTCCTGATTTTTATTAATTCCTTTTTAAACACAGTATGCTGGATTTACAGGTTATTTTCCTTTCTTTTTAAAGATTTTATCTATTTATATGAAAGGCAGAGCCACACAGACAGAGAGGGAGAGACAGAAAGAAAGGTCTTCCATCCACTTGATCACTCCCTAAATGGCCACAACTGCCAGAACGAGGCCAATCCAAAGCCAGGAGCTAGGGGCTTCCTCAGGGTCCCCCATGAGGGTACAGGGACCCAAATATTTGGGTCTTCTTCCACTGCCTTCCCAGGCCATAGCAGAGAGCTGGATTGGAAAAGGAGCATCCAGGACGTGAACTGGCACCTACATGGGATGCTGGTGCCACAGGCAGAGGCTTAGCCCACTATGCCACAGCGCCAGCTTCTCCTTTTCTTTTCTAAAGATTTATTTGAAAGGTAGAGTGACAGACACGGAAGGAGACAGATCCTTCTTCTGTTCACAACCCAAATGCCTAAAACAGCCAAGGGTAGGCCAAGACAAAGCCAGAAGTTAGAAACCCTATCTGGGTCTCCAACAAGGGTGGCAGCGACCCAAGTACTTGGATCATTATCCACTGCCTCCCAGGTATATTAGAAGGAAACTGGATCAGAAGTGTGAAGTAACCAGGACTTGAAACAGGCACTCTAATATGGGATGTGGAGCAACCCAAGTGATGGTTAACCTGCTTCACTACATGTCCACGACCACCCCCACCCCCGCTACCACCATGCACAGCTCTTAAGGACATTTCATTGTGCACCCTTGGCCCTTTTGTCAGACTACACTTCTAGACTACACACACTCAGGCTTGAGATCTTGCAAGTTTTCCACCCTGCTCTTCAAGAGAAAATGACCCTTCCGAGAAGTGAGCTTCTACCTGTGTCTATGCACATAAACCGGTGCTCAACAGTGCTGATGAGCACAGCAACTGGCTCCATAGACCCATCACTTCATTCCTAAAAACACACAGGAGAGGCACTACGGCCAAGGGCAGTCAGAAGTGGGAAAGAACATCTGCTTGCATATTCAGGAATTATGAGTGTGAATTAAAATGTGGCCAGGAACTTCCAACTGGAAACTAACTGCCAGTTAAAGTTGTTTGTAGAGAAGGTTACTTCTGACAGAAGTGAGACTCTTACAGTGCAGCCTCCCTCCAGAAGTCTTCGCTCAAACCTTCTCTCGCAGTTGCAGAACGAAGAGCAGACATGAGCCCATCTTCCCTGATTCCCTGTCACGAAGGGCATTTTGCACCCAACAAGCGACAGCCAAGGTCACAGGAACCACCAACAGGTACAGATGACCCCCAGCTTACAGTATTTTCCACTTAGGGGAAAGGTACGTCATGACATATCCCACTGTAGTCCTGCACATAGGAGTGTTTCTGCATACCGGAATTTCCTGGTGGCTCATCCCAAACTCACTCACTACTGCTACACTCACAACAACATGAACCTTCCCAGCTCAGAGCATCAAGGGGAGTGCTTCTTTGATGTTCTTTACTATCACAGAAAGGAAGGGAATTGAAAGGGAGAAAGATAAGAAAACCAATTATGTTTAATAAAACAGTACAAATGGAGGTTTTTCTAATGAATTTAGGTCCTCTATCACCCAAAAAGCATTTAGACCTAAATCAGATTATTTTATGATTGTTAAAAAATTAGTAAAAAAGCTATAAAATTTATCAAACTCTACTGAAAGATGCTGATCTATGTGACTGGAGGAGAGGTGAAGTCTGTACCTTTAGTGAGGCTAGTGGATGTTCTGGACCTAGCAGACTCCAGTGAAACGACGCCAGATCCTCATCAGGTAGAATGTGATTTCCTGAAACACAAAAGTAGGTGACGTAAAAGCAAGCATCACAATGATACAGGCAACCTGACGATCCCTATATACCACAGCTTCCATGTATTAACAGAAAGCAACACGGCAGGGACAATCCGCAAGGCAGCCTAGAGTCCCACCTGATTCCCAGTGTGGTCCCAACAGCATCCAAGATGGAGCTGCATAGTGCCTCCAACCTCAGCAACTTCCCAGCACAGCATTAACAGTAAATACCAGTTTGCAAACAGGTGTGGTAATGCCAGGATGCCAAACACTGACCAAACGGTTTTCATTTATTCATGCAACAAGTGTGGTTCAAAATTATGTGAATTAGGTTCAACAGCTAAAGGTAAAATCTGCATGATTATAAAATCTTAGCAAGATTAAACATTAGACAGTGATTGTTGACTGTGAAAGGATTAATACCTACTCCTCTAATTTCCTTTACCGCCCCCGAGTACATGTGACAATCTGACAAAGCACATCCCACAATAACAGTCATGCTGTGCTACCTCATCACCTGTACTGTGCACGGTCTGCAAATGCCTTCAAGGCAGAAACTACATTTTGAGGAGAATACTCCACTCTCATGGTACCGCCTAAATGCCTGATATACTAACATCTTTAGTACGTTAGTTCTCTGAAAACAATTTAAAAGTAGTATAAGTTCTTAAATAACTCCTGTGGTCTTTACATATAATGTGATTTAATCATATCCACATTAGGATAGCAAATTAATTAGCTGATAACAGAAACAAGGTAAGATCTGCAACTCTTCATATATTATTCCAAACACAGCAACACATAGCACAGAGCTCCCAAACTACCAGCACACACAATGAGCAAGGCTTGGCCCACATGTCCAGCACTATTGTGCTTTCCGTGGTTTTCCCCCAATGGACTGCACAGAATTTTACTGTCAAGTCTGAAGTGTCAGAGATTATCTTTTTTTTTTTTTTGACAGCCAGAGTTAGACAGTGAGAGAGACAGAGAGAAAAGTCTTCCTTTTGCCATTGGTTCACCCCCTAAATGGCCGCTACAGCCGGCGTGCTGCGCTGATCCAAAGCCAGGAGACAGGTGCTTCTTCCTGGTCTCCCACGCAGGTGCAGGGGCCCAAGTACTTGGGCCACAGCAGAGATCTGGCCTGGAAGAGGAGCAACCAGGACTAGAACCCAGGGTGACGGCGCCTCAGGCAGAGGATTAGCCAAGTGAGCTGCGGCGCCAGCCCAGAGATTATCTTTGAATCGTCAGTCTGAAAAACTACAAAGTCAATTCCAACATCAGTAATACAAGTAGTCTCTGGAGATGAGTCAAATATACAAATGAATACAAGAGAACTTCAAAAAGTTTATGGAAAATGCAAACTAATGAAAAACTTCTTGCACCAAAATAAATTTTATCTTTTAATTCCATTTTTCTACAAGATTTCTGAAGTACCTTTATTATTTCACAAAACTTTCCTAAACAAAATTACAGTTATACTCTATATTACAGAAGGAGAGAAAAAATAAGCTTTGATATTTGAAGACACTGAAACTTTCAAAACTAAAATAAAAAATTCACCCAGCTAAAAGTTTACTTATAATTGGCACAAACTTTTTTTGAAGAGATACCAAGCCTTAAAGTAATCTGATGGTTACAACTGATTGTTCTTTCATTTACTTCAAATTTCCACAAAGCAATTAGCTAGAAAAGTATGACTTGGCATTATCGCCTAAGAAATACATTTAAAGTTTCTTAAATAAGATATTTTTCTATATTCCAAATCAGCTCAAGCATCCATATTCGAAGAGTATGCAATTTCCATATTCACCGAAAGTCAATTATCTGCCAAGCTATACTGCATGATACTAAAGCAAATGTGCAGCTTTGCATATGTTACCCAATTTCAACATAGGAAATACTTTTATATATGTATTAATATTTGAAAATATAAGATTAGTCTTAGTCTTCCAAACCCCCAAATTTCCTAAGAATTTGAGATTAGATACAAAAACAAGTTGTAAAATTAGAATTTTGTTCATTGTTATATAATTTAAAATGCTACCACAAGAATGAAACACACAAAATTGTGACTCCTTCACTAAAATTTTTAACTGTATAAACTATTTTGGAATTTGTACAACAATCTTTCTAGTAACCAGGGATTTCTAAAAATCACCCACAATATAATTCTCTTCTTATGCAGGATGGATGGAGCTGCTGACCTCTCTGGGGTACAACAGAACCAGACAATAGTTTCAGTGGAAACCACACAGCTTCCAGAACTCTGATCTCCAACAGCCCCTATCCCTTCAGAACCAGGATTCTAATCACAGCAGTGATGAGAACACACCTCTATTTGGACACAATTCTTACAAACTCTCAGCAAATCAAAGCAAACTGAGACACTTAGCACGCCAAGAAAAAGTAGCTGACAGATACAAAATGACAGATGAATAAATTACGTCTTGGGGAAAAAAAACTTTTTAAAGATTTATTTGAAAGGCAAAGTGACAGAGGGAGAGGGAGAAACACAGAGAAAAAGATCTTCCATCTGCTGGTTCACTCCCCCAAATGCCTGCAACAGCCAGGGTTAGGCCAAGCTTATGCCAGGAGCCAGCACCTCCATCCTAGTTGCCCACATGGGTGGCTGGAGCCCAAGCACTGGCGCTAGCATCTGCTACCAAAAGCTGGACTAGCAGCAAAGGAGTCAGGACTCAAATCACTACGCTGATATGGGATGCAGGCATCCAATGTGAAGCCTTAACTGCTGCACCAAACATCTACTCACAAGGGAATGTTTAAAGACATTTATACATTTACTAAAAGGGTAGGTGACGGAAACAAGGGAAGATGATTTTTTCATTGTTGTTTTTCTTTTAAAATAGTGAAGGTCCTGAAAATGAGGGAAAATCTAACAGTGCTAACAGTATATCTGCTTCTATTAAAAACACAGTTTATGGCAAAGGTTTAAATGTCTGATTATCTTAGTGAGCATGTGTGAACATCTGTGATTTAGAAATACTATTTTTCTAAAACTTTAAGGAAGTTTATTCACAAAATTAGTTTTCAACCAGAACAGAACAATACATAAACACACTGAACGACAAAAGCAGTACATTATCAGCTACATCAAAAGCAACGGGAAAAAATGCTAAGAGCCCATTCCTTGGTTCTTTTAAATGTAAGGCACACAGCTCAAAACCGAACAAGTTAAAAGATGGACGTGTTCACAGTGTAGACATCCTCTATAAAATAAGATGAGGTTTCATGCTGCCCCACCTACCTAGCAGAGCAGCAAAAACAGGAAAACGGTTTGGATTCAGGTCCAGCTGCTTGGCAACCTCGTGCATCAGGTACTGGCTCGTGGTGAGGCTCTTCCCGTTGCGGCTCAGTTTGAGAGCGTGGGCACTGAAGTAACAAGGGATGTTGCACAGGGCGTAGTCAGAGTCGTATGCCACCAGGCCATGGAAGCCATTCTCTCTGCAGAAGCCAATCACCTCCTGATGGTGATCCTCAATGCTCTGTGCGACCTGCAACAGAGGGGACAGCAAACATCAGACATGGGGTGAGATCAGAACGGCACACTTCAAAGCACATGTTTGTACAAAAGCTGAAAACTTGAAGGAAAACTACCCAAGAATCCACATGGTCAAAAAGTGCCAGGATCTAATGTACAGCACACAGCTCCAACAGCTCTGGGGGAAGTCAGATTAAAGCACCTCGTCAGCAGCCTTTGATTCTTGCCATTCTTGTTGAGCACAAAGATTCCCTTGCTTTAAATACATAAAGCTAGCTTCTGATACTGCTTGGAAGGAAGGGAGGGAAAGAAGGAAAAACAGAAGAGGAATGAGTGGGAAGGAGGAAGAGAGAAGAAAGTACTGTCCCCTTCAGAAAAATCAAAATAGTTTATTTTTTTTTAAAGATTTATTTATTTATTTTCTAAGTCTTGAGTTAGGGCAGGGGCAGAGAGATAGCTCTCCCATCCGCTGGTTCACTACCCAGATGGCCAGGGTTGGGCCAGGCAGAAGGCAGGAGCCAGCAGCTTCTTTTGGGTTTCCCACGTGGGTGCAGGGGCCCAGGTACTTGAGCCTCTTCTACTGCTTTCCCAGGCCATTATCATGGAGCTGGATCAGAAGTGGAGCAGCTGAGACTCAAATCATCACGGATATGGGACGCCGGCGTTGCAGGTGGTACACCACAACACCAACCCCCAAAATAGTTTCTTCAAAGTAGGTATGTCAAACAGGGATTTAAAAATAAATAAATGGGGCCGGCACTGTGGCGCAGTGGGTTAACGCCCTGGCCTGAAGCACTGGCATCCTATATGGGCACTAGTTCGAAACCAGATACTTCAATTCTGATCCAGCTCTCTGCTGTGGCCTGGGATAGCAGTACAAGATGACCCAAGTCCTTGGGCCCCTATACCCATGTGGGAGACTCGGAGGAAGCTCCTGGCTCCTGGCTTCAGATCAGCGCATCTCTGGCCACTGTGGCCTACTGGGGAGTGAGCCATCGGATGGAGGACCCCCCCACCTCTCTTTCTGCCTCCCCCCTCTCTGTGCGACTCTGACTTTCAAATAAATAAATAAATCTTTAATAAATAAATAAATACCAAGTATTAACCATCACTCACCGGCTACTAGCCCTCACACTCCTGAGGCCTTCAGCATCGGGGCAACAGGAGCTGCACATGGTCACCCTAAAGTAAGTGCTCACTTTTTTCTGTCACACAATGTTGGGACCACCATGGGGTCTGGCTCTAAAAGAGCTGACTTTTGAGCAATGAAAACTCCCAATGACTCGCACTAGGCCATATCCACACCACCAGACTTCCACAGCACCCAGGAGGAAGCAGGGAGGTGAGACCTCTGAGAAGTGCCAAAAATATACCAGAAAGCAAACATGCGCTCCTACAATGCGTCAAGTCCCAGATCATGAGTGTCTTTCCTGTGGATGCCATTCTCATTCATGCAACAGAAGTCCAGGCAGGTTTTATATTTCTACACAGATACAGCACTTTAGAGAACAGAATTTTATATATACTCAGGTGATGCAGTTAAGAATGGCAAGTTGGGCTGTGCCAACGATCCACTGCACAACAATGGATTAAGCTTCCACCTGCCTGCAATACCTGCATCTCACAGAGTGCTAGTCTGAGTCCTGGCTCCTCCATTTCTAATTCAGCTTCCAGCTAATGCATCCTGGGAGGCAGCAGATGACGGCTCAAACGCTTAAGCCCCTACCACCCATGTGGCAGAGCTGGATGGAGTTTTGGGCTTCTGACCTCAGCCCTGGCTGTTGTGGGCATTTAGAGAGTGAACCAGCAGACAGAAGTTGCCTCTGTGTGTAACTCTGTTTTTAAAGTATATAAAAAATAAAAATAAATTTTTAAATGGAAAATTAACTCTCCAGATAACCTGACAGGATAAGAATATATGCCCTTTACTTTCAATTTCCAGAACTGCTGTCCAATGTGTAGCTATATTCAATGAAAATCCAAACTAAACTAAGCTCACAATTAAGACCTAGCACTCAGTAGTCACATGTGATCAACAGCTAATATATAAACTGGAGATCACAAACTGACACAGAACATTTCTATCACCTCGGAAATTCTACTGGACATCACTACAAAGTTATCTCATTTCTCACTCAAGTTTAAAGTCTATAACAAATTTTATTGGGAAGTTGGCTATAATGAATTCTCACTGAGAAGCAAACCAAAATTTATAAAGATACATACTGAAAGGAAAAATGACTTCCTGGATTTTTTTGGTCAATATTTCAATTAAAATATTTTACTTTTTAAGAAAAATTCAATTAGTCAACCAGTGTTCTATTTCTTAGAATAAAAGAATGCTGCTTTATCTCTAAATCTAAAAACATCATATATCAGCTAAAATAGGTAAATATAATTAAAAAAAAAAATAGGGGCTGGTGCTGTGGCATGATAGGCTAAGCCTCCCACTGTGGCTCCATCATCCCCTATAGGTGCCAGTTCATATCCCAGCTGCTCCTCTTCCAATCCAACTCTCTGCTTATGGCCTAGGAAAGCAGTGGAGGATGGCCCAGGTACATGGGCCCCTGCACCCACATGGGAGGAAGCTCCTGGCTTCAGATCGGCCCAGCTCCAGCAGTTGGGGCCATTTGGGGAATGAACCAGCAGATGGAAAACCTTTCTCTCTGTCTCTCCCTCTGTCTCTATAACTCTATCTCTCAAATAAAATTTTTTTTAAGATTTATTTTATTTACTTGAAAGACAGAGTTACAGAGAGAAGTAGAGACAGAGAGAGAGGTCTTCCATCTGCTGGTTCACTCCCCAGATGGCTGCAACAGCCGGCGCTGCGCCAATCCGAAGCCAGGAGCTTCTTCCGGGTCTCCCACATGGGTGCAGCGGCCCAAGGACTTGGGCCATCTTCTACTGCTTTCCCAGGCCATAGCAGAGAATTGGATTGGAAGAGGAGCAGCTGGGACTGGAACCAGCACCCACATGGGATGCCGGCGCTTCAGGTCAGGGCGTTAACCCACTGCGCCACAGCGCCAGCCCCTCAAATAAATTTGGAAAAAAAAAAAAGGGGGCTTTATCCTCTCACTTTCAGAAATGGTAATTCCTAAATCTGAGTTCTTTACCTCAAAATCAACTATTACAAATAATTTTACATTTACAGTGGTGTTTAAGTATTTTAAATCATTAAAAATAACCAGCTGTTTTCCAGATATCTTTGGTAGTGCAAGTTAAATCTGTGATGTTGGCAGCCCGTATCAGAGTCCAGATTCAAATTCCGGCTGCTCTGATCCGGCTCCCTGCCAATGCACCTGGGAAGGCAGAAGATGGTTCAAGCACCTGGGCCTCTGCCACTCTTGTGGACGCCCAGATGGAGCTCCAGGCTCCTGGCTTCAGCCTGACCCACTGCGGCCATTTGGAGAATGAATCAGCTGATAGAAGATATCCTTCTCTATCACTCTTTCAAATAAATAAAATAAAAACCTTTTTGAAAAATACTGAAAAAGGCAGCAGGACCACTGTCTGCTCCACGGGAGCTCCGCCTCCAGTGGAGGAGACGCAGCAGGAAGACAATCTCACACATTGAGTTCTGTGTGCTCCACATTTATGAGGCAGTTTATTAATCCCCTTCTTCCAGGAAACTGTGCCTGACAGCAAGTCAGAGCCTACCTCTGTGACTGTGCAGCCTAGGGCTCGAGAAACAGGGCCTGAGAGGGGACCGGCCAGCCTGGGTGGGAGGGAGGCATCAGGAGTGGTCAAGGGGAATGTCCACACAGGGCAGGTGCCAAGGTCCCACAGGCGACACAACACCCATCTTCCCAGCACAGAGGTCGACGTCCTGACCCAGCAGAGGCGGGGATGATAAAGTGTGAGCAGTCTGGGATCAGGTCTGATCTGGTAGTCTTCAAACACCGCTGTGTGCATGGTCAAACAGCAGGCAGCAGTGTTCAAGAGCTGTAGTAACCTCACTCTGGAAACAGAGCCCAAGACATCAACTCAGCAAACAGCATTAGAAGCATAAAAAAGGGGCCAGTGCTGTGGCAAAGCGAGTTAACACCCTGGCCTGAAGCACCGGCATCCCACAAGGGAGCTGGTTTAAGACCCAACTGCTCCACCTCCAATCCAGCTCTCTGCTAAGGCCTGGAAAAGCAGTTAGAAAACGGCCCAAGTCCTTGGTCCCCTGCACCTATGTGGGAGACCCAGAAGAAGCTCCTGGCTCCTGGCTTCGGATTGGCGCAGCTCTGGCCATTGCAGCCATCTGGGGAGTGAACCAGTGGATGAAGACCTCTCTCTCTTTGTCTCTCTCTCTCTCTGCTTCTCCTCCCTCTGTCTAACCCTGACTTCCAAATAAATAAATAAATCTTAAAAAAAAAAAGGGGGGGGGGGAGGCCAACACTCTGGCATAGCAGATTAATGCCCTGGCCTGAAGCGCCGGCATCGGATGGAAGACCTCTCTAGCTCTCTCTGCCTCTCCTCTCTCTGTGTAATTGACTTTCAAATAAATAAATAAATCTTTAAAAAAAAAAAAAAAGAAGCAGCATAAAAAGGATCATGGTATACACTTCTATGGAAAAAATAAATTACCACTACTGAGATAGATATACACAGCAACAACACTGTACTGGAGAAACCTGGGAAAAGCTTTGAAAAAAATACTAAACAAAATCATTTCAGAATATAATATTGCTGAAAGAGTGGGGGGAAGGGGAAGTAAACTTCAACATAATTCTATCAAAGTGGTAAAATTATGCTCTAAAATAATTTTTTTAATTTATTTTTATTTATTTGAAAGTTACAGAAAGTGAGGGAAACACAGAGATCTTCCATCAGCTGGTTCACTCCCAAAATGGCTACAAAGGCCAGGACTGAGCCAGGCCAAAACCAGGAGTCAAGAACTTCATCCAGGTCTCACACATGGGTGCACGGCCCAAGTATTATAAGCCACCTTTGGCTGCTTCCCCAAGCACATCAGCAGGGAACTGGATCAGATGTGGAACAGCCGGGACTCAAACCTGCACCCATATGGGATACCAGCATCTCAGCTAGTGGCTTAACCTGTTAGGACACAACGCCAGTCCCTAAAATAAATTTTTTAAAAGAAAAAAAAAACTAAAACAAAACTGAAGTTCTATTATAAACCACACCCACAGTATGGTTCTCTCTACTTCCACATTTTGGATGAATTTCCACTTTACACATTTGTCTCACCAGAGGACAAGGATCACAACTTTGGCACCTGGCACCCAAAAGACACAGAAAGGTTAAAAACTGTTCCATTAGGCCCACTGTGAGTCCCCACAGATTCCTTAAATAATCCAACAAAATTAGTAAACGACAGCTCTTCCCATAGGCCACAGAGCAAAATGGTATGTGAGGCTCAGTCACCTCCCCCAGCTCCCAACTGAAGTCCTTCTTCATAAGAACACTTATCTTCAGACTGGCATTTTTAAAGTGAATGAACTAGTAATTATTCACAACCAACTCTAACTGACAAATGATTAACAATACCTTAATCCTCCCCAAAAGTATACACAGCATTAAACAAACAGCTGGCTGCAACATCCTGAAAGAAAAGATAAAGGAAACAGCCCAGGAACACCTGCAGCATAGGTGGGAGCCCACTCCAGACTCATCTTCCTCCAGGGAACAAAAACTGTTGGGGCTCCAGCTCTGTTGCAGTACTCCACCTGCCAGGACAGCCAGCCCAACTACCACGGTGAAATGTGATGGATCTTTAATGATCCTTCAAACTCTAAGATTCTTGTTTTCTTCCTCCATGCTAAAACTCATTTTACCTTATCTGAGGAAATACAACATGACATTAAAAACCACAAGGACAACTGAGAAATTCTCGTTTCCAATAGGCAACTGACAAAATGTGGTTTATTGAGTTATGGGAAAACGACAAGTAAACCTAAATGAGAGTTTAAGTCCATGGGCACAAGATGACTCTATGCATCTGTCAAAATGTTTGCAAGTGTACAGCACAAAGAATGAATTTTAATATATGTAAATTAAAAGGTCACAGAGCTGGTGGTATTGTGCCCCAGTGGGCCTGAGCACCAGTTCAAGTGCCAGCTGCTCCAATTCAAATTCAGTTCCCCACTAATACACCTGGGCAAACAGCAGAAAATGGCCAAGTGCTTGGACCCCCGCACGCATGTGGGAGACCAGGATGGAGTTCCAGGCTCCTCACTTCCGCCTGCCCAGCCCTGGATGCTACAACCATCTGGGGAATGAACCTGCAGATGGAAGATTCATTCTGTCTCTCTGTCTCTCTCCCTGCCTCCCCTCTCCTCTGCTCTAACTCTACATTTCAAATAAATAAATAAATCTAAAAAAATTTTTAAATCACCTAGATTTTTAATGTGTGAAGGAATGCCAAGACAAAACTCAATCCCACCGATGTAGCTGACTGTATTATAAAGTGTACAAAATAACCTCTCAGAGAAGGAGCTGCCTGGGAAACTTTGGAAGCTACTTGACAGGAACCTAAGACAAACACTGTGCTCTACTTGGCAAGTGTGTCTACTTGGTCTGGACTGATAGTTCTGAAGCCACTTTGCAGAAGCGCCAGGGTCCAGTAAATGGTACCTAAGCCCTGATCTCCCCATCAGAAAAACAAGGTACAAACATGGGAGAAGACTGGAATGGGCCCTTGGCATGAGACTATCGCTCAGAAGAGTCAGACAGGTAAGGAAGGTGGAGCTGATGCACACCCAGGTTAGTGCACACAAATCTCCTGTCTGCCAGTGGTGAGGACTAGCCCTGGGTCCAGGCATCTCCCAGGAGCAGGGAAACCTAAGATGTCCAAAGTATCCTGTAAGGCCTGGAAGCAAGGAGAAGTTCCCAAACAGAGGATGACAGGGTCCTAGCAGCCAACTTAAGATTATTTGGGGGGGAGGGCAGGGGGGAGACTGTGGCATAGTGGGTAAAGCTGCTACCTGTTACACTGGCATCCTATATGGGTGCTGGTTCGAGTCCTGGCTGCTCCATTTCTGACCCAGCTCCCTGCTAATGGCCTGGGAAAAGCAGCAGATGACCTAAGTACTTGGACCCCTTGTCACCCACATTAGACCCCCCACATGAAGCTCTTGGCATCAGCCTGGCCCAGCCCTAGCAGATGCAGCCATCTGGGGAGTGAACCAGCAAATTAAGATCTCTATCTTTGTTTCTCCCTCTATCTCTCTAACTCTGATTTTAAAATTAACAAATAAATCTTCAAACAAAAAAAAAAAAACCGCTCCCAAGACCAGAGCTGTGATAATTTAAGAAGACAGGGGCCAACACTGTGGTGCAGCAGGTTAACGCCCTGGCCTGAAGCACCAGCATCCCATATGGGCGCCAGTTCAAGTCCTGGCTGCTCCACTTCTGATCCAGCTCTCTGCTATGGCCTGGGAAAGCAGTAGAAGATGGCCCAAGTCCTTGGGCCCCTGCACCCACGTGGGAGACCCGGAAGAAGCGCCTGGATTCAGATCAGCGCAGCTCTGGCCATTGCAGCCAGTTGGGGAGTGAACCAGCGGATGGAAGATCTCTCTCTCTCTCTCTCTCTCTCTCTCTCTCTGCCTCTCCTCTCTCTGTGTAACTTTGACTTTCAAATAAATAAATAAATCTTTAAAAAAAAAAAAAAGAGGACAAGTAGTACAGTACTGGATCCCAGTCCCAAACAAACTGATCATAGTCCTTTAAGTACACACTCCACAGTAAATAAATAAATGATTAAACAAGAGGGTAAGAAGACAACATTTTCCATACATAAGGATTCAAACAATGTATAATCCTATCTCTGTAGATGAAGATTAACTTCGCACCCCCTTCCCTGAATATGGCTTCCAAAGAGTATGGATGTTACCAATATGCAAAGGGGGAAATGCTCCCACAGAGCCACTACCTACACACAGAACCCCAGCAGGGTGATCCAGGTCCTGTGGATACTGCAGGGCAACTGACAAAAGCAGCCAATCTGAGTGACTCCTCCCCTAAACACACAGCCATAGTTTAATCCTGAAAAAACATCAGACAAACTCAAATGGGGGAACAGTCTACAAAACACCTGATCAGTACCCTCAAAAGTGTTAGGACCCCAAAGGACAACCAGAGAAGCCATACCAGATCAGAATGGACTGCGGAGACAGAGACCTAACACAGAATGGAGTCCTGCAGGTGCCCCAGACAGATGAGGGCACTGGTGGGAACACAGCTGACATCCACGCTCACATTATGGTTCACCAAGGCCAAGGTCTTCATTCCCATCACTGTGTGAGCCAGTGGGAAGTTAACACTGTAGAAGCCCAGTGAAGCATATTCGGGAACTCTTACTTACTATCTTTGCAACTTTTCTACAAAAAAAATTATTTCAAAACTCAAAGAATTTTTTTATTTTTTATTTATTTATTTTAAGTGCTGGAAACTGCATCCACTCACTCTCATCAGAGGTAAACCCCTTTGGATGCTTCGTGGTCTTCGAGATGACCAAATCGAGTATAGATTTTTTTTTTTAAATATTTTTATTTATTTGAGAGGTAGAGTAATTGACAGTGAGAGGGAGAGAAAGAGAGAAAGGTCTTTCATTTGCTGGTTCACTCCCCAACTGGCTGCAATGTCCAGAGCTGCACCAATCCGAAGCCAGGAACCAGAAGCTTCTTCTGGGTCTCCCACCTGGGTGCAGGGGCCCAAGGACTTGGGCCATCTTCTACTGCTTTCCCAGGACACAGCAGAGAGCTGGATCAAAAGAGGAGCAGCTGGGTCTCGAACCTTAGCCCATATGGGATGCTGGCGCTTCAGGCCAAGGCATTAACCCGCTGCACCATAGCACCGGCCCCAAAAGTCAATATTCTAAAAGATATCATCAAAAAGACTATCTCAAAACAATTTGATGAGGCCGGCACCGCGGCTCAATAGGCTAATCCTCCACCTGCAGAGCCGGCACACCGGATTCTGTCCCGGTTGCCCCTCTTCCAGGCCCCCAAGTGCAGTGGAGGATGGCCCAAATCCTTGGGCCCTGCACCCGCATGGGAGACCAGGAAAAGCACCTGGCTCCTGGCTTCAGATCAGCGTGGTGCACCGGCTGCAGCGCACCGGCTGCAGCGCTCCGGTTGCGGCAGCCATTTGAGGGTGAACCAATGACAAAAGGAAGACCTTTCTCTCTGTCTCTCTCTCTCACTGTCCACTCTGCCTGTCAAAAAAAATTTTTGATGACCCTGAAAAATGAATGCTAGCCTAAACAGCCATCTCAAAAAGCTCACTGCCAGAAAACAGGAATCTTCCCAGACAGTCCAGCTAAGAAACAGGAAAGCCTACAAGGTATAGAACTTAGCTAACTGTAAATTCATGAATGAATAAATGCAATCAAACAACTGATAGTATTTATAAGACACCCATAAACCATCTAGTAAGATTTAAGTCAAAGGGGTTTGGTGTTGTGGTGTAGTGGATATAGCCACTGCTCACGATGCCAGCACCCCATAAGGGAACCAGTACCTGTCTCGGCTGCTCCAGCTCTCTGTAATTGCCAGGGAAAAGCAGCAGAAGATGGCCCAAGTGTATGGGTCCCTGCCACCCACATGGGAGACTCCGAAGAAGCTCCTGGCTCCTGGCTTTGACCTGGCCATTGCAGCTAACTGAGGAGTGAACCAGCAGATCAAAGATCTCTATCTCTCTCTCCCTCTCCCTTTGTAATTCTGACTTCCAAAACAAATAAATAAATCTTTTAAAAAAGTTTACTAAAAACCTTGGTGGAAGATTTGATTCCAGGGGGAAAAAAAAGTGTGAATGGGAAAAGGAAAAAGATTCTGGGACTGAATTCTGGGACTTAACAGACAATTTAATTAAAAACAAAAATGAAGTATAAGGACTTGTGCTTTGAGGAACCACAGCCTGGCAGACTGGAGGATCATGGCTTCTGTCCCAGTCTTCAATTTCTTCCTTCTCCTCAGCTCCTCATCTGCCTCTTCTCTTCCCCTGCCCTGCAACTCTAGTTCTTAATTTTAATTTTAGAAGTACAAACTACTGGCCGGCGCCGTGGCTCAACAGGCTAATCCTCTGCCTTGCGGCGCCGGCACACCGGGTTCTAGTCCCTGTCGGGGCACCGGATTCTGTCCCAGTTGCCCCTCTTCCAGGCCAGCCCTCTGCTGTGGCCCAGGAGTGCAGTGGAGGATGGCCCAGGTGCTTGGGCCCTGCACCCCGTGGGGAGACCAGGGGAAGCACCTGGCTCCTGGCTCCTGCCATCGGATGAGCACGGTGCACCGGCCGCAGCGCGCCGACAGCGGCAGCCATTGGAGGGTGAACCAACGGCAAAGGAAGACCTTTCTCTCTGTCTCTCTCTCTCACTGTCCACTCTGCCTGTAAAAAAAAAAAAAAGAAGTACAAACTACTAAATACAAGGTTGAGAAGATAATTGCATTTTAACTCCCCAAAAGCATAAACAAGCCAAAACACTAAACCCTCCCAAACTACTGACTTACAAGTAGCCTTTAAAAGGGGGTAAAATCACTCTCCAACAAAGGCAAAGCAGACTGAATTCTGAAATGCCTCTTTACTGAAACCCCAGGCTAACACCCAAGGAGACCATCTGCCCTGCCAAGAGCACCAGACTTGGATTACTTTTTGCCATGGCTGCCATGATTACCATAACAAAATGCAACTAAAGATGGAGGAGGTAAAACTCAGCAGACACTCCAGTACACAGCCTAAGGGGCACCCACTCCAGCCTGAGACAGTAATAGGTAAGACACCTGCCCACAGCCTCATGCTAAGAAATACAGCAGCACAGAGAGCACAGAAAAGTTCAAGCTGCAGCAGAAAGGATCCACTTCTGCTCCCAAGGAAGTACTCTGCACACAGCTCACAATGATAGTTCCATGCTAACATAAACCGACCCCAGATTCCTGGGTAACAGCTTCGCGATTCATCATTAAAAAGGAAAATAAAACTTGGCATTTTTACAAGCAACAATGATTAAAACTGTCCCACTTACTTGACAAGTAGAAGCATTTATTAATTCTGAAACACAGTGATTGGGCAAACCCTGAGAATGAAAAGCCAGCACCATCACTGCCTGGAGGCAGTGAGCCACAGCTAGAGTCTGTGTTTGCCTCCAGGCGGGAAGTTCCACCACCCTAGGAATACTCTCCGCACCCCCTTCCCTTCACCTACCAATGTAACAGCACTCTTCTCCCTCACAAGATAGCTGGGATGATTAAACAAACTACATGAAACAGCTCAGAATCACTCACAGACAGGAACCACTCCATAAATGCCCACACTATTTTTTCTTGAGTAAGTCATGTGAAAAAGGTTCCCTTGCACTGCTCATAAAGCAACTATGAGCTGTCATAAATAGATCTGCTGGCACAAAGAAAAATGGGGCTTTTCCCCTCAGAATACTTGTACACCATATCAGGAAGTGTGCCTTCTCTCTCCAATCCAACTAGCAGAAGTCAGCCTGGATCACCCAGGGGCACAAGTTGGCCTACATTCTTGAGTTTACAAACAGGCTGGACCTCTACCACCCACAGTGTCAACAGGTATTAGGCAAGTGGGTTGAGCTTACTCAAGCACTGCTGCTACAAACTTGTCCCACTGACAAATGAGAACATAAAAACCAACTACAATTTGGTGGCAGATTTTTTTTGTTTTCTTTAAAAGGTCAATTCAAATGCTATGACATACCTTAACAACGTCAGGAAACCTGAAATCATAGCTGAATAAGATTCTCCTACCTACTTTATTGTGTTTATTCTGTAAGAATGGGTGCACCAGTCTGAAAAGCAAGGAAAAAGATTTCTTTTAAAATAAAGAAATGGAGGGGCCAGTGCTGTGGCATGGCAGATGCCTGCAGTCCCAGCATCAAATATGGGCGCCGGTTTGAGTCCCAGCTGCTCCACTTCCGATCCAGCTCTCTGCTATGGCCAGGGAAAGCAATAGAAGATGGCCTAAGTCTTTGGGCCCCTGCATCCACGTGGGAGACACAGAGGTAGCTCCTGGCTCCTGGCTTTGGATCGGCCCAGCTCCAGCCATTGTGGCCAATTGGGGAGTGAACAAGCAGATGGAAGGCCTCTCTCTCTCTGCCTGTGCCTCTCTGTAACTCTGCCTTTCAAATAAATAAATAAAGGGAAGGAAGGAAGGAAGGAGAGAACGAAGGGGGGGGGGGGAGGAGAAACATGAAAAAAATGCTCAGCCTCACCAGTCATTAGAGAAATATTAAATCAAGGGGCAGGTGCTGTGGCACAGCAGTGTCAGCATCCCATATGGGCACCGGTTTGAGTCCTAGCTGCTCCACTTCTGATCCAGCTCCCTGTTAATGTGCCTACGAAAACAGCAGAAGATGGCCCAAGTGCTTGGGCCCTTGCACCATGGGAGAGACCCAGGAAGAAACTACTGACTCCTGGCTTCGGCCTGGCCCAGCCCCAGCCATTGCAGCCATTTGGGAAGTGAACCAGCAGATGGAAGGCCTATCTCCTCTATATTTCTGCCTTTCAAATAAATAAATAAATCTTTAAAAACACATTAAAATACATTAAATCAATAACACAATGCCTCAGGACAAGACAAAAAGTGTTGGCAAGGGTGTGGAGGAACTGGAAGCCTTGTGCACTACTAGTAGGAATAGTAAATGGTACAGCTGTCATGGAGAATAGTAGTAGCTCCTCAAAAAGTTAAACATAAAACTATCACATAGTCCAGCAACTGCACATTTGGTCTCAAAGACGTATTTGTGTACTCGTGTTCATGGCGGTGTTAGTCACAATAAACAAAAAGCAATGCAACCCAAATATCAATCCACAGTTGGGTAAGCAATGTAATATATCCATATAATAGAACATTATCCAGCCTTTAAAAGGAAGGGAATTCTGACATGCTACAAAATGTATGAATCTTATGGACATGATGTCAAGTGAAAAAAGCCAGGCACGGGGGCTGGTGCTGTGGCATAGCAGATAAAGCCACCACCTGCAGTGCTGGCATCCCATACGGGCACCAGTTCAGGTCCTGGCTGCTCCACTTCCCACCCAGCTCCCTGCTATGGCCTGGGAAAGCAGAGGATGGCCCAAGTTCATGGGCCCCTGCACTCATGAAGGGCTCCTGGTTTCGGACTGGCGCAGCTCTGGCCGTCGCAGCCAATTGGGGAATGAAGCAGCGGATGGAAGACTCTCTGCCTCTCCTTCTCTGTGTAACTCTGATTCAAATAAAGAAATAAATCTTTTAAAAAAATAAAATAAAAAAGTCAGATACAAAAGGAGACATATTGTATGGTCCTACTCACGAGATACTCATGGAGAACTGAAATTCACAGAGACAGAAAGTAGAAAGGTGGTTACCAGGGGTTGGGCTGGGGATGAATGGGGGGAGTGGTTATATAAAGGGTACATAGTCTTACAAAATGAAAAAAATTCTGTAGATAGATATTGGTGATGGTTACACAACAATCCAAATGTACTTTACACCACTGAACTGTACACTTAAAAACAGTAACACTGGGGCCGGCACTGTGGCGCAGTGGGTTAAAGCCCTGGCCTGAAGCACCAGCATCCCATATGGGTTCCGGTTCTAGTCCCGGCTACTGTACTTCCAATCCAGCTCTCTGCTATGGCCTGGGAAAACAGTAGAACATGGCCCAAGTCCTTGGGCCCCTGCACCCACGTGGGAGACCGGGAAGAAGCTCCTGGCTTCAGATTGGCACAGCTCCAACCACTGTGGCCAATTGGGGAGTGAACCAGCGGTTGAAAGACCTCTCTCTCTCTGTAACTCTTTCAAATAAATTAAAAAAAATAAATAAAAATAAGTAGCATTATGCTACCTGTATTTTACCATAATTCAAAACAATAATAAAAAGAAGGGCACTGCCTTGTTACCCTGTCTTCTCAGAAGGCCTAGGTGCTTGGCTTTAAGACGGAACTTCCCACCTGTTTTATTTTTCCTTTGGATAACAGCAATGGATACCTGCCAGACTAAATTAAGAGATTTCTTCTTTCTCTGTGACTTTATCAAAGTGCCTGTAATGTGATCATAATTTGGTTTAATACTTATTCAATAATAAAACTTTTATTTCCTTTTAAAAAAATAAGGGAGTGGGTCATAAAAAAAAGTTGAAAGAAAACTTTATAGACCTTTAAAATCAAAATATAAAATGGTAAAAGGGGGGGGCACCACTGTGGCTCAATGTATTATGCTGCCACCTGTGACATGGGAATCCATATGGGGTGCTTGTTGTAGTCCTGGCTGCTGCACATTCGATCCAGCTCCCCACTAATGTGCTTGGGAAAGCAGTGGAGGATGCCTAGTGTGCTTGGGCTCCTGCACGCACAGTGGGAGGCAAGGATGAAGTTCTAGGTTCCTAGCTTCAGGCTAATTGAGGCCTAGCCCAGCCCCAATCATTGTGGCTACCTGAGGAGTAAACCGGTAGAAGATTCCTGTTTTCACCTTACTCTGTCTTTCAAATAAAAAAATCTTTAAAAAAGGTAATAGAAGGAAATATCCACAATGTTTGTATTCAGATTCTATTTAGCTTATGATAAGTCTATTGACTCGGTTAAATCCTAGCAATATTATTCTTGTTAAAATTTCACACCAAGGGACCGGTGCCATGGCAAAATGGGTAAAGCGGCTGCCTGCAGTTTCAGGATCACACATGGGTACCGGTTCAATTCCCGGCTGCTCTACTTCCGATCCAGCTCTCTGCTATGGCCTGGGAAAGCAGAAGATGGCCCAAGTCCTTGGGCCCCTGTGCCAGATTGGGAGACCCAGAAGAAGCTCCAGGCTCCTGGCTTTGGATTGTCACAGCTCTGGTAGTTGCGGACATCTGGGGAGTGAACCAGCGGATGGAAAACTCTCTCTCCCTCTCTAATAAATAAATAAATCTTTATAAAAAATTTTCATACCGAAAGAATGAAATGACAAAATTATCAGAATTTACGAAAAATGAATCTCAGATTTACATAATTTGTTTTAAGACATTGACACCTACAAACTCCTATATGCTCAAGTGATCTTAATCTTCCAAGGGGCCGGTGATCCCCTCATGCTGGGTTGGTGTTACCCTCCCACAGATGTGTTTCGGCTCCCAAGGAGCACTTCCCAGCTGTAAACAGTCATTCCTTCAGCAACAGCACTCCAGAACACCGGCCCTCACTTACCAGCAAGATGCCAACTTGAACAATGTATTCTTTCCAAAAAGGTTCTACTCTAAGACAACTGAGAAATGCCAATAACCAGGCGCAGACGTATTTTTTCTAAATCCCAGCTCCCTCACTACCATCTGCACATTGACCTCCTCCTTTGTAGACACCATTGTGTATCAAGTTTAACTCTACCCTGTTCCTGGAACACCTGAAAACCACATGCCACAGAACTAGATACAATGAGAAAAGATGGCTAAATTCAGCCAGTCCACCCAGGCAGTCGCCCCTTCCGCCTCACACTCATGTAACAGAAGAAGTGGGAAAGGTTTACTCAGACAACCCTCTAAACCAGGAGCCAGGCTGACCCCAGCCATCTGCAGACCACTGCCTTCCCACCCCTTCTGCTGCTTGAAGCCCCTCTTCCAGGGGACACGGGTAACTGTGAGTCACATCCATGTACACCAGACACTGTTCTCACAGCTAAATAATGAGCAAGCTCTTCCCAGAACTTACTTCTAGCGAAAACAAAAACAAAACTGAAACAAACGACAAGCTATGTGGAAACATTCAGAGAACTTAAGAATACTTTATCTAAACCATTTATACATCTGCTTGTTTTTTAAAGATTTATTTATTTATTTGAAAGTTAGAGTTACATAGAAAGAGAAGGAAAGGCAGAGAGAGAAGAGAGAAGAGAGAGAGGAGAGAGGAGAGAGGGAGAGGGAGAGAGGTCTTCTATCTGTTGGTTCACTCCCCAGATGGCCACAAAGGCCAGAGTTGTGTGATTCCGAAGCCAGGAGCCAGGAGCTTCGTCCAGGTCTCTAATGTGGGTACAGGGGCCCAAGGACTTGGGCCATCTTCTACTGCTTTCTCAGGACACAGCAGAGAGCTGGATCAGATGTGGAGCAGCCAGGACTCAAACCACCACCCATGTGGGATGCGGGCACTCCAGGCAGCAGCTTTATCAGCTACGCCACAGCGCCGGCCCCCATACATCTGTTTTGTTTAGGAGATTGTTTATAAATCGTATTAGAAAACTAAATTTTCTAATTCTAAAATATCTTTTTTTCAGATTAGCATATTTGACATATATTCCTATGGTTGATTTTGTAAAGTTGGAATGCATAGAGTATGTAAAAATTTCCATTAGTACAAATTTCAGAAAACTAAAATGAAAAACAATGTGGGTCTAAAAATATTAGAGCTAAGATGTATACACAGGAGTTCTTCAAAAAGTTATAATGGAATTAAAAGATGAATTTTTTATTATAATTCTTTTTTTCAGATGAGTCATTTTTAAGAATTTTATTTTTATTTATTTGAAAGGCACAGTTACAGAGAAAAAGAGAGAGAGAATCTTCCATCTGCTGGTTTATTCTCCAAACAGCCACAACAGCTGGTGCTGGGCCAGGTCAAAGCCAGGAACTTCATCTGAGTCTCCCAAGCGACGAGTGCAGGGATCCAAGCACTTGGGTCATCCTCCGCTGCTTCCCCAAGTGCATTATAGCTAAGATCTGGATCAGAAGTGTGCAGATCCAAAGGATCCAGGAGCTTCTTCCTGATCTCCCACGTGGGTGCAGGGGCCCAAGCACTGGAGCCATCCTCTGCTGCTTCTCCAGGTCCATTAGCAGAGAGCTGTATCAGAAGTAGGCAGCTGGGACCCACATGAGATGCCGGCTCCAAAGACCAGGGAACCCACTGCACCACAGCACAGGTCCCTGCATACTTTTTTCATAATCTTTATTTTCCATGACTTTTTTGCAGACCTCTCATATTTATGGTTTCAAAATTTTCTGTACCAAAATAAAAGTATCATTTAATTCCAATTTCACAAACTTTTGAATTGCTCTCTATGGGTATATTTTAATTTAGAAAACTAAGTTATACTTCAGCCTCGTCTTTCTGATACAGTTAGAAGTCTCTATTTCAAACACTTACATGGTACTATCTTAAGGTTCTTTGATTGGTTCACACCAGGATTTCCTTGCTTTGCTACCACTGATACCCTATTTGGAGCCAGGAGGTTCTTTGCTATGGGGGCTCTTGTTCACTGTAGAATGCTTAGCAGCATCCCTGGCTCCTGCCCAATAGATGCCTGCAGTTAACAACCTCTCCCCCAAACTGTAACAATCAAAAGTGCCTCCAGACACTGCCAAATGTCTAAACCATCAGCCCAAATTGAGAACCACTCACAGGTCTTCACTGAGTAAACATACTCGTGTACAGTAGCAGAGAAAGTCTCAAATAGGAACAGGAAAATTATTTAAGTAACTGCCTCCCCCTACCCTTAACTGTGAGCATCTTTCAGTCTGCTTGTAATACTGAAATCCCATTTCAGAGTGCCAGTTCAAGTACCAACTGCTCTGCTTCTGATCACGTTTCCTGTTAATGTGCCTAGGAAAGCGACAGATGGATGGCAAGTACTTAGGCCTCTGCCACCCACATGAGAGACTCAGAAGTTTCTCACTCCTGGCTACTGCATCCATTTGGATAGCGATCCAGTAGAAGGAAGATCTCTCGGTATCTCTGTCACTTTGCCTTTAGAAAAATAAATTTTTTAAAGAAGGAAAAGAAATGAACCAGAGTATAAGAAACATAAAAAAAAAAACTTACATAATGGTCAATGACCCGGATATTCAAAGAAAATAGGGGCTGGTACCATGGCATAGCAGGTAAAGCCATTACTTGCAGGGCCAGCACCCCTTACAGCTGCCGGTTCTAGCCCCGAATGCTTCACTTCCAATCCAGCTCTCTGCTATGGCCTGGGAAAAGCAGTGGAAGATGGCCCAAGTGCTTAGGCCCCTGCACCCGTGTGGGAGACTCGAAGAAGCTTCTGGCTTTGGGTAGGCACAGCTCTGGCCATTGCGGCCAACTGGAAGAATGAACCAATGGATGGAAGACTTGTCACTCTCTCTCTAACTCTGCCTTTCAAATAAACAAATCTAAAAAAAAAAAAAAAAGAGAGAGAGAAAGTAAGGAAATAATATAATTTTGCCTGGCTATATGATAGAACAAAGCAAATACTGATTAGACAGCTGAGTGCCCACACTGCACACACAGGGGACACAGGCAGCTCACAGGTGAGTGGGAGGAAGCACAAGGTGCCCACTGCAAGTAGAGCTGCTGGGTGTGCCAGGCTCACCTCTTCATTCAATCATCAGAAGAGATATGGTGAAGGCAGCTGGCATTTGAGATGGACTCTCAA
Organism: Sylvilagus floridanus; assembly: GCA_949820135.1. Taxonomy (NCBI): domain Eukaryota; kingdom Metazoa; phylum Chordata; class Mammalia; order Lagomorpha; family Leporidae; genus Sylvilagus; species Sylvilagus floridanus. The sequence goes on from OX463243.1 coordinate 11,790,310, forward strand.
GAATGAGTGAAACTTACTTACAAAAATGGGTAATGGTGACTACAGGAGGGACTGACACAAGCAGGGGAGGCCATTTCCTGAGGGAACGAGAAGCAACTTGGTAGGGAGCATTCAAGAAGCACAGCAGAGAAATGCGCAACAGGGAAAAAAGGTGGAAGGGGGCCCGGACAGTCTCGGGAGGGGTTCAGACCTAATGGCTTTGTTTTGGTGTGAACAGGAGTCTCCCTGAAGCCTTGGCTACTCAGCCGGGTCCGGAAACTGGTCCATAGTACATGCCTTGCATTAGGTTTTTTTGTTCCACTTGATGCTACTTTTTTCTAAATGCTGATCAAGACCCAGTAATCCGGCTTCATAACCCACCAACACGCTTGCAAAGCACTTGTGAGACTTTAGGAGTGAACCTGGTGAATTCAGGGGATGGGTGTAGAAACCAGGAAGGGCATAGTGAATATGGAGCTGGCACTGACACAGTATGTCATGACTCCAGGGTGGCTGCTGTGGGCAGTGCTGAGTATGACCCAGTGCTAAGTGACCATGAGGTTCAAATGGGTCAGGCTCAGTGACATCAAACAGGACAGAGGACAGAAGAGGACACAGGAAGGAGAAGGCAGGTGGGAAACACAATGAATAGCTCACAAGGGAGACCCAAGAACAAGGCCACTTTATTCAGTGAGTAAAGGGTCCATAGAAGTTGAGCACCAGGCAGCTAACAAAACGAGAACACTCAGAACGCATCAACAGGACACAGTGGGACCATTCTAGCACCAGGGGGCTCTCAGGTGTAGACTAAGCACAAAGACAGCATCGGCCTCAGAGTGATACTAGGAACCATGACAAAAACACATATGAGGGGAGGTTGGAGAATGGTGGCATTTAGGTAAAGAAATGTAACTACTTTCTCTGGGGCTGGCATTGTGGCACGGTGGATTAGGCCACCACCTGCAACACTGGCATCCCTTATGAGTACCCCTGAATCACAGCTGCTCCACTTCTGATCCAGTTCCCTGCTAATGCACCTGGGAAAGAAATGGAAAATCGCCCAAGTACTTGGCTCCCTGTATCCATGTGGGAGACCAGGATGGAGTTCCAGGCTTCTGGCTTCAGTCTGCCCAGCCCTGGCAATTCCAGTCACTTGGGGTGTGAACCAGAATGAAGATCTTTTTCTTTCTCCCTCCCTCCCTCTGCAGTTCTGCCTAAAAAAAATAAAATAAAATAAATAAATAAATAAATAAATAAACTTCATTTATTTGAGAAACAGAGACAAAGAGATGTTTCATCTGTTGGTTCACTCCCCAAATGCCTACAACAGCAGGAGTTGGGCCAGGTCAAAGCCAGGAGCCAGAAGTCAATCAGGATCTCCCAACTACAAGTGCTTTGATAATAGAAAACAGTTCAATGAGCCAGTAGGGAAGACATAGTGGGCTTAGGGAAACTAAAGACAGAAAAAGAAGGATGCTAACTATTGATTCAGCACTCAAATCACAAACTGGTAGCTCAAGAGCTAAATCTGGGGACCAGTGTGGTGGTGTAACAGGTAAATCTGCCACCTGTGACACCAGCATTCCATATGGGCGCCAGTTCATGTCCCAACCATTCCACTTTCAATCTAGCTCCCTGCTAACGGCCTGGGAGAAGCTTGGGCCCCCGCCATCCATGTGGGAGACCTGGATAAAGCTCCTGGCTTCAGCCTGGCCCAACGCTGGTCATTGATGCCACACGGGCAATGAACCAACAGATGGAGATCTCTCTGCCTCTTCGCTTCTCTGACTTTCAAAATAAATAAATCTTTAAAAAAAAAGCTAAGTCTGGCTTGGAGCCCTGTTTTGCTTGGCTGGCATTTTTTAAAATGGGATCATTTCAAATAAAATCTGGATTTCTTGAAAAATCTGAAGGCCTGGCAATGTTGACTCTATCATCCTGCATAGTTTTTAAAATGTGCACACCCTTAGATTTATGGCATGAGTGTACCATCTGTAGGAGGTGGGATAAATTATGCAACACTATGGAGACATTAAAAAGAACTTAAAATTCTAAGTACAGGTGTGGAGAGACCTTTTACTTATAAAAAAAGCAAATTGTTGAATACAGTATAGTGTTAACACATTAATGTTAAACATTAGAACAATATTGTAATAATACATAACACATTGTATAAAGTATGATATAAAATAAATGGCTTACACAGCCACTGTGAAAAACAGTATGGCACTTCCTGGAAAAAGTTAAACATATTAACATACAATCTAGCAATTCTACATCTGAGTATATACTCAAAAGAATAAAAGGAGGTACTATAACATATATTTGTATGCTACATTCAGTGAAGGCATTATTCAGGATTCACAACAGTCAAAGGAGGATGCAACTCAAGTGTCCATCAATGGCTAAATATGCAAACAAAATGGAGTGTGCGTGTGTGTGTGTGTATATATATATATAGATAGATATGCAATGGAGTAGTATTTAGTCTTAAAAAAGAAGTTCTGACACATGCTACAAATATGAATGAACCCTGAAGACACTGTGCTGAGTGAATTAAACTACTATAGTCATGTGTTGTGTAACAATATATCAGTCAACAGCAGAAGCATATACAACAGTGGTCTCATAAAATTACTAGTGCTAAAAAATTCCTAAGGCCTAGTATGTTTACCTTTTCTATCTTTAGACACATTTAAATATACAAATACCTAACAATCGTGTTATCATTTCCTATAACATTCAGTACAGTAACCTGCTGCACAGGTGTGGAGCCCAGAAACAACAGGTTACATCACATAGCTTGGGCATACAGCTGTACTATCGGATTTGTTGAAGTGCACACTTCATGGTGTGCAATCAAGCTGCACAATGATGTATCTCAGAATGCATGACTACAGACACAAAATTGGTATACTAGAAGAAAGTACACATTTTAAATGGATGACTGGTTTGAGTTCCAATATGTTCAATTTTGAACCTTCAGTATTTCCTGGTCAATTAAAGGATATGTCCAGAGTTGAAGGTCTACTGATGGGTACTTTCCTTCCATTTAGAAACTCTGCTGCTCCTGCTCTGACTGGAAAAAGGAGCAGAGGCATTCTGTTATCAGAGTTGGCTTGGGCTGAAGTAGGTAGGCACACCCCAAAGCACTTACACAATGAACCTGAACTTTGATTTCAGCACTGCACTTCCCTCTTGCAGGGATCACTAGTGACTTGACCCTAGATGCCACTTAATCAGCAGATCACATAAAATAGGGTAAGATGTGCTCTGAGGGCTAAAGGAGACAGCAAGTATGAGGAAGGAGTTGGCAGGAATCTGGTCTGAGAGAAGGTACTCACTTGGCCATGAAGTTCACAAGAGAGATCATCAGCCCTAAACACAAGCATGTTGTTATGGTCACCCTGAAAATCTGAAACCAGTCTAATCTCATATTCTTCCACTGCCTTAAAACACAAGTGTCATTTTAGGGAGGATCTGAGTATTCATACCCAGAGCACTGGTTTAACAAAATTCCAATGGAAGCAAACTCAAGATCTAAAGGACTGGGGTGGCATTTGGCACAGGCATTTGGCACAGGCATTAACAACTGCCTGGGGATGCCCACATTTCACATTCCATATCGGAATGCCTGGGCTTTAGTCTGGGGTCTGCTTCTGATTCCAGCTTCCTGTTAATGCAGACCCTAGGAGGCAGCAGAAAATAACTCGTATTTGGGACTCTCTTGAATTCTAAGGCCCAGCCCCAGCTGTGATGAGCATTTGGGGAATGAGTCAACCAATGGATGATCTCTGTTTCTAGGCATTTCAAATAAAAGGAAAGTAAATCTTAAAAATTAAAAAAAAATCAGGACTTCTTCCTAAATGCAGGTCTATGGCAGAAACACTGGGAAAGCTCCAGTGGCTCAACGTCACCAATATTTTAAATAAACTTAAGTCATTTACTGACGTTTCAAAGGTTCTCATTCAAGAAACAGAAAGAAATTCTCCAAGTAACTAATGAAAGCTAAGCTGAAGTTAGGCTCGTCAATGACCTAAATAAAATTAGTCGATGCATAGTCAATTACTAATAATTAAAGGAGCACAATTGTTTCTGTACAAAAATACAATTATTACTCTAGCTATACTTTCTAAATCAAAACAGGTTTCTCTACATAAAGACGACAGGAACTTAGGCCTTTCTGCCAGTTTACAAAACACTACAGGAGGCCAGTGAGATGGTACATTTTTGCAAGACAAATATCCCATTTATCTCTAATTATACAGTGTTCATGCCAATTCCTTTGCCAATACCTTTTATTTAACTTTTTAAAATTATTATATGGTAAAATTTTTGTTTCTGATATATACTTGTGATCTTAAGACAAGTCACCACATCACCATCCGGATTCAGACCAGTTCCATCAGCCCACTGTCCCTTTACACTCACACCCTTCCTTCCCACAACCACTTATCATTACATAGTTTTTTTTTTTTTTTTTTTTGTTTTTTTTTGACAGGCAGAGTGGACAGTGAGAGAGAGAGACAGAGAGAAAGGTCTTCCTTTTGCCATTGGTTCACCCTCCAATGGCTGCCAGGGTCAGCGCCCTGCGGCCGGCGCACCGCGCTCATCCAATGGCAGGAGCCAGGTGCTAAGTGCTTTACCCTGGTCTCCCATGGGGTGCAGGGCCCAAGCACTTGGGCCATCCTCCACTGCACTCCCGGGCCACAGCAGAGGGCTGGCCTGGAAGAGGGGCAACTGGGACAGAATCCGGCGCCCCGACCGGGACTAGAACCCGGTGTGCCGGCGCCGCAAGGCGGAGGATTAGCCTGTTGAGCCACGGCGTCGGCCTACATAGTTTTATCTTTACAAGAATGTCAAATAAATAATCATACCTTTGGAAGCCAGCTTCTGTCACTCGGCCCAAAAGCTTCATTAAAGATTCATGCAAGTTGCTAAATAGTAATCTGAGGTGTGGAGGGACCACACGACATTACTTTGTTTCCAGCTTTTGGCTGTTATGAATAAAGCTATGAGATGGCTTAGGTCTGAACAAAAGTTTTCATTAAGGAGCAGGCATTGTGGCATCCTGTACTAGAGGGCCAGTTTGAGTCCAGGCTTCTCTGCTTCCAGTCCAGCTCTCTGCTAATGTGCCCAGGAAGGCTGTGGAACACTGCACAAGGGCCTGGGCCACTGTCACTCATGTGGGGGAGGATGAAGATGCTCTGGGCTCCTGGCTTCAGCCTGGACCAGCCCAGGCTGTTGCAGCCACATGGGAGTGAACCACCAGATAGATCTCTCTCCCCCACATCAGTATGCCTTTCAAATAAATAAATAAATCTTTAAAAAACAAATTTATTATTATTTATTTATTCAAATAAATCTTTAAAAAACAAATTTATTTATTTATTTGGTAGGCAAAGTTAAGGAGAGTTTGGAAAGGCAGTAGCAGAGAGATGTCCTCCATCTGCTGTTTCACTCCCCAAATAGAGGTAATGATCAGGGCTGGGTCAGGCTGAAGCCAGGAGTTAGGAGCTTCATCCAGGTCTCCCATGTGGTTGCAGAGGCCCAGGAACTTGGGCCATCTTCCGCTGCTTTCCCAGGCCATAGCAGGAGCTGCACTGGACGGAAGTGGAACAGCCAGACTGAGGAGCACGCACACTGTAAGCCACCTGCAGTGGCCTAACTCGCTGCACCACAGTACCGGCCCCCCAAAAAAATCTTTTTTTTTTTTGACAGGCAGAGTGGACAGTGAGAGAGAGAGAGAGAGAAAGGTCTTCCTTTGCCGTTGGTTCACCCTCCAATGGCCGCCGCGGCTGGTGCACCGCGCTGATCGGATGGCAGGAGCCAGGTGCTTATCCTGGTCCCCCATGGGGTGCAGGGCCCAAGGACTTGGGCCATCCTCCACTGCACTCCCTGGCCACAGCAGAGAGCTGGCCTGGAAAAGGGGCAACCGGGACTAGAACCCGGTGTGCCGGCGCCACAAGGCGGAGGATTAGCCTGTTAAGCCACAGCGCCGGCCCCAGAAATCTTTTTGTTTAGTAAGTTATCATTAGGGCCATCGCTGTGGCATAGTAGGCTAAGCCTCTACCTGGGGTGCTGGCATCCCATGTGGGCACCAATTTGTGTCTCAGCTGCTCCTCTTCCAATCTTGCTCTCTTCTACAGCCTGGGAAAGCAGCAGAGGATGGCCCAAGTGCTTGGACCGTGGCACCCCCGTGGGAGACCAGGAAGAAGCTCCTGGGCTCCTGGCTTCAGATTGGCCCAGCTCCAGCCAGTTGTGGCCATTTGGAGACTGAACCAGCAGATGGATGTCTTTCCCTCTCACTGTCTATAACTCTGCTTCTAAAATAAAAAAATAAAATCATTTAAAAGAAAGTTTTTATTAAGGGGTCTGGGTTTGGTCTAGTGGTTAAGACGTTGGTTAAGATGCCAGTGCCCCACAGCAGAGTACCTGGGATGAATTCCTGGCTCGCTTCCCAATTCCAGCTTCTTGTTAATGAGCACCCTGGGAGGCAGCAAGCCATGATTCAAGTACGTGGGTTGCTGCCACCCATGTGGGAAACCTGGATGGAGTTCCTGCACCCAGCTTCCATCTGAACCAACCCTGCCTACTGCAGGCACTTGGAGTAACACAGCAGATAGGCGCTATCTGCCTCGCTCAATTTTATTTTTTCAAATTAAAAAGATAAAAAGTTTTCGTCAAGAAAACACCCAGGAGCCACACTGTTAGATCATGTGATAAATGTATGTTTCATTACAAGAAACTTCCAAACTTTCCCAGCGTGGCAATGCCTTTCTTCAATCCACCAGCCATGTGTAACCCAGCTGTTTAGCGTCCTGGCCAGGACTTGGTATTGTCAGGGTTTTTTTAAATTTTATTTTTTTAACCATTTTAATGCGCATCTTTTAAAAACAGCTTCACGAAAAAGGTACCCTAAACCACAGTTGGTGGGAATGTAAACTGGTAAAGCCACTATAGAAGACAGTATGGAGACACCTCAGAAATATGAATACTAACTACCATATGACCCAGCCATCCCACTCATGGGAATTTACCCAAAGGAAATGATATCAGCAAGTAAAATAGTTATCTGCACCTCCATGTTTATTGCAGCTCAATTCACAATAGCTAAGACGTGGAATCAACCTAAATGCCCATCAAACAAAGACTGGATAAAGAAATTATAGGAGGGGCCAGCACTGTGGCAAAGTGGGTAAAGCCACCACCTGCCGTGCAGGCATCCCACATGGGCACCAGTTCAAGTCCAGGTTGTTCCTCTTCCGATCCAGCTCTCTGCTATGGCCTGGGAAAGCAGTAGAAAATGGCCCAAGTGCTTGGGCCCCTGCACCCATGTGGGAGCCCCAAAAGAAGCTCCTGGCTTCGGATCCACGCAGCTCCAGCTGTTGTAGCCAATTGGGGAGTAGACCAGGGGATGGAAGACCTCTCTCTCTGCCTCTCCTCTCTCTATGTAACTCTGACTTTCAAATAAATAAATAAGTCTTTAAAAAAAAAAAAAAGAAATTATGGGATATGTACACTACAAGAATACTACACAGCAGTTAAAAAAATGAAATCCAGTCATTTGCAACAAAATGGATGAATCTGGAAAACATCATACTTAGTGAAATAAGCCAGTCCCAAAGGGACAAATACCATATGTTCTCCCTGATCTGTGAGAATAGAACACCTAAAACGGGGAAAAAAAAAAAAAAAAGCGTCACTCCTTTAAACAGAACAGAGAACACTGAACATCAATTTTTCTAACTGACTCAAAATCATCCTTAAATACATGGTGCTATACTCAGAAACTACTAAAGTCCATAGGGTTGTTTTCCTTTTTCTAAAATAGCCTAGAATTATATCTGCTTTTTATAGCTTTCAGCTCTTCTCCCTTGTTGTCACCTTTTGCTATTAATGGTGCTCCTGCCTCTGGCAGGCTTTCCCCTCACCCTCTTCCAGATAACCAAGCTCGTCAGAATTCCATTTAAAAAGCAGCCCTTCCTACTTTGGCAATTATATTCATTAAATAAAAGTTTACCAAAAAAAAAAAAAAAAAAAAAAACAAGCAGCCCTTCCTCTGAGAATGGGAGCTTAAAGGATTTTCTAGCAAAGAAAGGAAGAACCTGGTTTTTTCCTGTCACTGAACCTGAACTTGCAGATATGTATTTTGGTTGGTGAGAAATTCTTAACAGCTAAATTTCTTGGGTACTTCTCAAAAAGGTCAAGTTGCCAGGTAAGTGACCTCACCAGGTGAACTGGGTCTTCACAATATTAACCTGTGATCAACACTACACTACAATTTTATATCAGGAGTTTAAAAAGCTCGTCTAAAGCAAAATATAGGCAAAATTATCCTATGCCCAGAAACCCAAGTGGGTTTAAATATAGTTTAAATCAAACACTGGTCAAAATTTGGAGCACCTGCTAGGTCTGCTGGCACTCAAAGAGGCACAAAGAGGAATATAAGTCTACAATGGAAAAAGAACCTAACAGTTCTTCCAAAGCTATATGACCAGACATATGCAAACTGATTCTAATCCTAAGTAGTATTTACAGTGGATACAGCCTTGTTGTTACCTAAAACAAGTAAAGCTCATCCGGTCTTTAAGTGCTATCTTCCATCTCAAGATAAAACCATGAACACTTCTGTGATCTTTTCTGGAGGCAGATCACAGCGGAGAAATGGCATCTCCGTGCCCCAGGCTCCAATTCAGAAAATGTGAGAGGCACATACTTCATTTCCTCTCACACGAACTTGCCTGCAGAATGGCCTTGCCTGCCTGCCAGGCTCACAGGCCAATCGCCAGCTTCCCAGCCACCTCCTCCCACAGGCACAGAAACCGTTTCACCAATTGCCACAGGATCCTGGGTGGGACTTCCGCTGTCATCTTAGGCTTACCTACCACCATCTCATCCTAGGCAGCCCGGCAACCAGGAAGGAGGAGAATTTCACAAACTTTAAGCTTGAGAATAATTCCAAGCAGAAATAAAAGAACAACGAGATGGAAAACAGAGTGGCCAGAGCTAAAAAAAAAAAAAAAAGAGAGAGAGAGAGAGAGAAAGAAAAAAACAGCCCCCCAAAAATATCTTTAAAAAAAAAACAACTAAAAAGCAACCACTCAAAACCGGAGTCCAGGATCACTGACGTGCTTATCTTTACAGTCAGGGCTGGGCCACGAGGTTTCCTCTGGTCCAGTTTCAGCCATGGAGCCCTCTGCCTAAGGAACAGCAGAGGCCCACAATGAGGAGTTCTGATTTCCCACCCATCAGGGCACCGCTGAAGGTCACTGAACATTTACTGTGCACCTGAAAAGTAATCCCGCAGGTTCACCCTGTACTGCACGGTGCACAAATGAGCTTAGTCCCTGGATTTAAACCATCAGATAACATCCAGTGAAACTACTATAAAAACAGAGACTCTTCAGTTACAGAACTGACAGAACTCCATCTTGTCAAATTTACAATTCCTTGAAATCCAACAGCAGAAACCACAATTTCTCTAAGTTCTTCCTTCCCACGAAGAGGCGAGTGCACTGGTCTTACACAGGTTTCCCTGTCACCTGCGAGGGCAGCGACAGCACTACCGTTCCCAGCCGCCTTCGCCCGGCCCTGGCATCCCCCTACTACTGCCATTTCTCCCTCCGGCTTCCACGATAAACCTGTTGCTAGGGAAGAACGGGAAATCCGGAAAATGAGTATTCCGTTAAAGCTAAAGAGGGGGAATACTAAAGACATCGGGGATGATGACACCACCACAGCGAGTTCCGGCCGGACTCCCGCCGATCCTCGGCGTGCTGAGCCGCCCGTGGGGCCCGAGCAGGCCCGGCAGGAGGGCCGGCGGCAGGCGGGCTGGACAGTGCACGGCCTGCACCGCCGGACGTCCATCTTGCGCCCGGCCCCACCGGCCCTCAGCCAGCTCTCCAGGGACCCCCGCAAGCCTTCCGGGGATCCCCGGGCGGCCGTGGGCCGGAGACCAGCTGCGCCCGGGAAAGGCTCCGGGGCAGCGAGGCCTGGTCCCGGCCCGATCGCTCTCAGCCTTCCGAACCCAGACCCAACACTGACTACCGACGTCCCCTAAGCTCGGGTCGGACCCTTCCAGACCCAGGTCCAGCCCAGAACCCTGGCTCAGCACCGACCCTCAGCTCGAGCGGCCTCAGCTCTCCCAGACTCCGGCCCCAAACGAACCCCAGGCTTCCTGGACCCCCCACCAGCCCCGGCACCCATGGACTAGGCCGAGCTCCGACCTCGCACCCGAGCGACCCAGGCCCAACGCCGACGCCGGCCCTCTGGGCTCTCGGTCCCTGGACCCGGACCCAGCGCCAAACCCAATCTCCAGCGACCCCAGCCTTCCCGGACCCAGGCCCAGCACCGACCCCGGATACTCTGGACCTCAGCTCTGCGGACCCCGCCCCGAAGCTCGGCTCGAGGGACCCCAGGCTTCCCGGCCGCGGCCTCACCTTGACGTGGAAGCGGATGAGCGCCAGGCGGATGCAGTGGGCCATGCAGACGGGCGGCAGGAACCAGACCTTGGGCGGCGGCGTGCCCTTGTTCTGGACGTGGCTGACGATCTGCTGCGCCGTCTGGCGCTCGTTGCCCTGCCGCTTGACCCACTCGTGCAGCCGCGCCTTCTCCAGCGCGCCGTTGAAGAACACCAGCAGCTCGATGTTGCCGCCGAAGCAGGCCTTGGCCAGCGCCGCCAGGTAGCCGAGCATGTGGCTCCACTGGCCGCCGCTGACCCAGTCGGTGTAGAAGCCGCCGTACAGGCGGTGCAGGCAGTCGTCGGCGTCCACCAGCAGGCGAAGCGGGGTCTGCGGGGGCCGCTGCCGCCCGCCGCCCACCAAGCTGCCCCGGGCCAGCTTCTGCAGCTCCACCGGCACCACGGCGCTCGGGCAGTGCTTCTCGATGTAGTCCTGGAAGCCCTGCACGCCCATGGCGGCGGCGGGGCGGGGGGCGCGCGGCGGCGCGGGCGGCGGGGCGCGGGGCGGCGGGGCCGTGGCGCGGCGGCGGCGGCCTCTAGGGCGGGCTGGGGCGGGTCGGGGGCGCGCTCATGGCCGCCGCGGCCGCCATGTGCTGCCGCCTCCCTGGGCCGAGTCTGGGAGGGACCTGCCGCCGCCGCCGCTGCCGCGCTGCTAGGCCGGGCGGGCGGGCGGGCGGGCGGGCGGGGTGGGCGGCGCTGACGTCGCGGACCCGCCCGCGCGGCCCGGGGCGGAAGGGGCGGCGCCGAGCGGGCCCGGGCTGGCCCGGCGTGCGGGCCGACGGCGGCGGCGGGCGAGGAGAAGCAGGAAGGGGCGGGCGCGGCGGCCTCTTCTCAGGCCCTCGGGGGCGGGCCGAGCTCCGGGTGGGCGGGCCCGAGGGCGCTGCGCTCGCTCGGAACGTCCCTAAGCCCGCCCGCCTCAGGCCGGTCGGCCCCCGGGCCTGGCCCGGCGCCGCGGCGTGTCGGGCTTCCCCCCGCGGGACCCGGCGCGCGAGTGCGGACGGCAGCTGCAAGATGGCGGCCCAGCCCCGGGCGGAGCCGTGTGTGCTTCGCAGGGGGCTTGAGCGACCCGCGTAGTGCGGGTGTCGGGTCCCCGCGGGGGGACGGCCCGGGGTGCGCTGGGCGCGCCGCCAGCGTCTGCGGTGAGGAGGTCGCTCGCGCGATTTCTGCCCCAGAGCTCTGCTTCCAACACGAGGCTAGACTGTCTGGAGATTCGGCTTCCACAAAACGTTCTTAAAGCGGTGCATGCCTCTCCGAACGCGGCGTTTGGGAACCCGGAACTCGCAGGAGCGGGAGAGCGCGCGCCGGCGGCCGCGCCCCGTGCTGCGGGACGGGCAGGTGGGGCGCTCGGCCTCCGGGAACGACCTCGCCCCCAGGCCACGAGGACACGCGCACGGACTACGCGTGCCTGGTGTGCACGAGTTCTCTGATGTTTAGAAAACTGACCGTGGCCACCCAGGCACTCGGTTAATGAGGGAGGAATCCATTTTACAGTTAGCTCCCCAGAAGTAGCAGATTGCCCTGTGTAGCCCGTGGTAGGGATACTAGATTAAGAGATTTAATCGCTCCTATTCTCATGCTTAGCGTTCCTTGTCTTCACCTTCGCTGTGTACCTGTTTTTATTTCGTGTAAGCGGTCTAGTTTTTATTTAGTGCGGGTGTCCAGGACTCCGGAAATAAGTTGATTTTCACGTTAAGGCCGTGTAAAATGCTAAGGGTCTGGGGTCAGACCCCCTACAATCTTGACTGCCCTTGCTCAAATTACTTAACCTTTTCCAGCAGGTTTTTATCACCTGTGAAATGAAGATATTAATAGTACGTGGCACCTCCCAGTTGTTACACAAATGCATAGTAAATGTTGGCTTTTGTAGTTATCATTTCCACATACTGTGATTGTAATAGACTTGACACTTGAGAACATGGGCCAGTTATTTTAATTTTTGAAAGTTTAAAATTTATTTTCATAAAAATTTTTATGTATTTTTTAAGATTTATTTGTTTGAAAAACAGTTACAGAGAGGCAGAGAAGCAGAGGCAGAGAGATTTTCCATCTGCTGGTTCACTTCCCAAATGCCCCAGAGCTGGGCCAATCTGAAGCCAGGAACCAGGAGCTTCTTCCGGGTTTCCTACACAGGTGCAGGGGCCCAAGCACTTGGGCCATCTTCTACTGCTTTCCCAGACCACAGCAGAGAGCTGGATTGGAAGTGAAGGAGCCGTGGTACTAGAACCAGCACCTATATGGGATGCCAGCACTGCAGGTGGTGGCTTTACCCACTATGCCACAGCGCTGGCCCTTTAATTTATTTAATTTGAAAATCAGGGTTACAGAAAAAGAGACACAGAGAGAGAGGACTCTTCCATCCTTTGGTTCACTCAAAAACCAAAGCCAGGAGCCAGGAACTTCAGGTCTCCCACGTGGGCGAAGGAGCCCAAACACTTGAGCCATTTTCTGCTGCTTTCTCAGGCCATTACCAGGGAGCTGGATGAGAAGTGGAACTGCCTCTACGCGAATAGGCGTCCATATGGGATATGGGCCTCGAAGGTGGCGTCTTTTATCTGCATTCTTTTTATCTTTTAAGTAACATTACTAGTGACTGGCAAAAATATTCAGCTAGCAAATAATTTATATACTGTATTCTCAGCTCAAATTCACTAGACTATTGAAGGTAAATTTTTGAAATATTAGGGAAAAGCAAATATCTGTGTTTAATACAAAGTTATATCTTCACAATGAATGGTTCCACCCTCTTAATATTTGGACGGTCACATAGACTACAAAAGAAATTTGTAATTGCGCAAGATTGCCCCAAGAGAAAAAAAAAAAGAAAAAAACCCTGAAGAATAAAAATCCTAAAAAGGACATGACACTATACTTTCACAAAAATTACTCCCTCAAAAAACTAAAAAAAAATTACAATTAATAAAAAAGCTAGCCCATGGAGTGAAAAAATTATGAGTTTGTGACAGACCAATCAAATATTTTCTGCTCTTTCATCACCTTCTCAACCAGTTTGTTTTTGATCAATTTATCTACAGCCCAGAACAGGAATTTTTTTTTTTATTTTCAGTTCTTTTCAAACTAATGTTTTATGTAGAATGATAGCTCTTTTTTCCAGTTTTTCAAATTGAAATGTTGCACAAATGAACTAAGTGATGAGACCACTCACCAATTAAATAGCACACTAATTTCAGGATTTTAAGTTGACTCAGTTCTTGGTGAATTCTCAAATCAAATGAATCTGAAATAAATAGAATCTTGGGGCTTTGGGAGTCAACCAAATTGCTGAGACCTGCCTTGGGATTCCTCGGGGTCTGGGCCTGGAGCCCCTTGAATCACTAGACAAGCCTCCACCTTCTCCCACAGGGAAGACTTGGGTGACGACACTTCTAGTCACTCAGGAACAGAAACTCAAAAGTCTGTTCATTTCTCAGTGCACATGAGTATGGCCCCTTCTTGCAAACATCCCCAAAGTCTGTCCTGCTTGGGAGGCTGAAGTCCAGTGAACCCAACTCCACAAAAGTCCTTATCCCCCCACCACCACCACCACCAAAGACTGATTTATTTAAAAGGCAGGAAACAGAGATCTTCCATCTGCTGGTTCACTCCCTCAGCACCCACAACAATGGAAGGTAAGCCAGAAGGCAGGAGCTCCATCCTGGTCTCCAACATAGATAGCAGGAACCCAAGAACTTGGGCCATCATCTGTTGCCTCCTGAGAGGCAGGTAAGTGAATCAGAAGCAGGGAGTAGTCAGTAACAAGCCAGGCATTCTGATACGGGATATGTGCATCTTGCCAAGCAGCAGCTTAATCTGCACCACAACACTCGCACTAGAAATTCTTATGGAGGAGACCCAGCTGCCTCCAAAGTGAGGCCACTCAGGGGAAAAGCATTGGAAATCTGGCAGAATGCATAGTCTACCTAAATGAGCCTTCTAGCCACCAGCAATAGCAGGTGAGTTTTATGTCTTCGAGTAAAATAACAGAGACCTGGCTCCCACCTGTATGTCATAGTATATGCTAGGAGAAGGGATGGAGCCAGGCATATAATCTTACCACAGAAGGGAGCAATTCATGCTTGGGATTTGAAACTGAAATGTTCACTTAAAATCAGGCTTAATCTGCTAATTGTCAAATTACCTGACAGTATACGCTTATCTCCTCAGTTTTGAATATGTTGTTATTTGTTGTTATTTTGAATATGTTTTTAGTTATCTGAATTAAAACTCCTGATCTTTGTGGTACAGCAGATTAGCTGCTGCCCCACAATGCCTGCATCCCATATGAGTGCCAGTGGGAGTCCCACATGCTCCATATCCAAGCCAGCTCCCTGCTAATGTGTCTGGGAAAGCAGTGGAAGATGGCAGTACTTGGGGAGACCCGAATGGAGTTCTAGGCTCCTGGCTTTGGCCTGTCCAAGCCCTGGCCATTACAACCATTTGGGGAATGAACCAGTGGATGAAAGAGTCTCTCTTTGTGTCTCCCTCTAACTCTGCCTTTCAAATAATTAAATCTTTTTTAAAAGAAGAATCCTTATCTCTTCACAGGTGTGAATTGATTTTCTCTCTCAACCACAATTGTTGAAACAAGAATATATGTACAGTTTTTTGTGTAATCAGTTGGTTACCATTTCCGCCAAAAGGTCTCTGCACTCCCTGGATCACTGGGATTGGCCTTCCCTGTCCACCACAATGATGCTCTTTACTTACCCTAAAGTCTGCATAGGACTCTCTGTGTCCCCTCGCTACCACTGTGAGAACACCCAGAAGCCACTTCACTTCCTGGCATCCAAAACCTCTTCCTGTCCATCTCCCTCTGTACTGCAGCTGGATACTCAAAACATCAAATTCTTGATTCCCATCTCCCTGACTTACTACAGGCCAGGTTAGAAAGGGAAGGGAGAGGCCAGCACTGTGGCGTAGCGGGTAAAGATACCGCCTGCAGTGCTGGCATCCCATATGGGCGCTGGTTCCGATCCAGCTCTCTGCTATGGCCTGGGAAAGCGGTAAAAGATGGCCCAAGTCCTTGGGCCCCTGCACAGAATTGCAGAGAGAGAGAGAGAGAGAGAGGGAGAGAAAGTCTTCCATCCGCTGGTTCATTCCCTAGATGGCTGTAAAGGCTGGAACTAGGCTGATCCAAAACCTGGAGCCAGGAGCTTCTTCTGGGTCTCCCAAATGCATGCAGGGGCGCGCCCCTCTTCCAAGGGACACGGGTAACTGTGAGTCACATCCATGTACACCAGACACTGTTCTCACAGCTAAATAATGAGCAAGCTCTTCCCAGAACTTACTTCTAGCGAAAACAAAAACAAAACTGAAACAAACGACAAGCTATGTGGAAACATTCAGAGAACTTAAGAATACTTTATCTAAACCATTTATACATCTGCTTGTTTTTTAAAGATTTATTTATTTATTTGAAAGTTAGAGTTACATAGAAAGAGAAGGAAAGGCAGAGAGAGGAGAGGAGAGAAGAGAGAAGAGAGAGAGGGAGGGAGAGAGGTCTTCCATCTGCTGGTTCACTCCCCAAATGGCCACAGCCAGAGTTGTGTGGATCTGAAGCCAGGAGCCAGGAGCTTCTTCCAGGTCTCTAATGTGGGTACAGGGGCCCAAGGCCTTGGGCCATCTTCTACTGCTTTCTCAGGACACAGCAGAGAGCTGGATCAGAAGTAGAGCAACCAGGACTCAAACCACCGCCCATGTGGGATGTGGGCACTGTAGGCAGCAGCTTTACCTGCTATGCCACAGCGCCGGCCCCCATACATCTGTTTTGTTTAGGAGATTGTTTATAAATCATATTAGAAAACTAATTTTTCTAATTCTAAAATATCTTTTTTTCAGATTAGCATATTTCACATATATTCCTATGATTGTGTAAAGTTGGAATGCATAGAGTATGTAAAAATTTCCATTAGTACAAATTTCAGAAAACTAAACTGAAAAACAATGTGGGTCTAAAAATATTAGAGCTAAGATGTATACACAGGAGTTCTTCAAAAAGTTTATGGTGGCCGGCACCGCGGCTCAATAGGCTAATCCTCTGCCTTGCAGCGCCGGCACACCTGGTTCTATTCCTGGTCGGGGCACCGGATTCTGTCCTGGTTGCCCCTCTTCCAGGCCAGCTCTCTGCTGTGGCTCGGGAGTGCAGTGAAGGATGGCCCAAGTGCTTGGGCCCTGCACCCCATGAGAGACCAGGATAAGCACCTGGCTCCTGGCTTCGGATCATCGTGGTGCGCTGGCCATTGGAGGGTGAACCAACGGCAAAAGGAAGACCTTTCTCTCTGTCTCTCTCTCTGTCCACTCTGCCTGTCAAAAAACAAAACAAAACAAAACAAAAAGTTTATGGTAAATGGAATTAAAAGATGAATTTTTTATTATAATTCTTTTTTCAGATGAGTCATTTTTAAGAATTTTATTTTTATTTATTTGAAAGGCACAGTTACAGAGAAAAAGAGAATCTTCCATCTGCTGGTTTATTCTCCAAACAGCCACAACAGCTGGTGCTGGGCCAGGCCAAAGCTAGGAACTTCATCTGAGTCTCCCAAGCAGCGAGTGCAGGGATCCAAGCACTTGGGCCCAGCAGATGGAAGACTTCTCTCTCTCTCTCTCTCTCTCTCTCTTTCTCTGCCTCCCTGTAACTTGGCCTTTCAAATAAAAAAAAAAAATCTTAAAAAAAAAAAAATGGAAAGGGATGGCAGTAGTGGGTAAAGCCACAGCCTGCAATGCTGGCATCCCATATGGGTGCCAGTTCTAGTCCTGGCTGCTCTACTTCCAATCCAGCTCCCTGCTAATGTGTCTAGGAAAGCAGTGGGACATGGCCTAAATCCTTGAGCCCTTGTACCCACGTGGGAGACCCAGAAGAAGCTTCTGGCTCTTGGCTTTGACCTAGCCAAGCCCTAGCCATTGTGGCCATTTGGGGAATAAACTGGCAGATGGAAGCTCTCTCTCTCCCTCTCTGCTTCTGCCTCTCCCTCTCTGTAACTCTGCCTTTCAAATAAATAAATCTTGAAAAAGAAAAGGCAAATCAAAAGACAGTTTCCTGTCTGCACTAGAGCAAGAATCCTGGTAGAAAGTTCTTTGAATCTGCATGCCTCTGCCTTTTTACTCACAAAAGATGAATGATGTTCAAAAGAGGAAGAGAATCCATAGCTCCATGTTCTCCTAGTTCCCTTATTGGAATGTAAGTAAAGGAGAGTGACTCACAATACCACTAATTTATTACAATGCAAACTCTGCACTTCATCCTAAAGGGTGCATGAGTAATTGATCACACTGTACCTTCCCAGGGTCGCCAGTTGAGAAACAGCATTGGTCTTTAGGCTGTGGATCCCAGCAGTGCTGTGGTTTACCAGCAGTGAAGGACTGAGCTGGTCAACAGACTCTTGAGACCATGACAAAATGCATTTCATACTCTAAAGGACAGATTACCATTTATTCTTTGAGAAGCTGTTGTGTCAGTCACAAAGTACCTTAAACAAACTATACAAAGCCACCAACACTGCTGATGCTTCTTGAGACTAATTTGAAAACTAAGGTCATTGTGCAGAGCCATTGATTTGTAGGCCCTGTCCACCGTGCCAGGGAAAGTGTGCTGTTTACCCCTCCTTAGCTTCTGGGTGTGGTTTCAAAGTTCTCTCCATGTTGTAGGGGTTTCTTGGGTTATATGGTGGCATCAGAATGCGGGAAGAAGGATTTTAGATCAAATCCTCCTCTGAAGGAGCAAGAAATGTAATGACGAGAATTCAGTGCTGCCTCCACGAGAAGGTAGTTTCATTTAACTCTAAAGCTGGTTAAGGTCTTCACCCACCCACCTACTCATTTCACGGACCTGCAAGACAGTGAAGCGGCACACTCAAACTCAGAGCCAACAGCAAAACAGGACGCCACCCCTCACGGAGCACACTGTACACAGGCACTGGGGACATGGAGATGAAGAAAATAGTCTAGCAGGGGAGACTGGCAAGTGAACAGCCAGATTACAGTGGAGTCTGTTAAGAACATCAATAACTTGCATAGAAAGATTAATGAGGTAACTGAGCAGCCATTTCAGGCCTTCTCTCCGAGGTAGAAATGAGAATCCTATCACGTTGAGTTTCATGTGCACTCCAGGGCCATGTGTAGATCCCGGGTCCACTGCTCATGAACAGCATTACTTAGGCAGCTCTCATTAGCCATATGCACTGGCGTCATTGCTAGTAGAAGAGACACTGTCACGAGATGGAGGAGGCCACGGGATGAGACCACACCGCTGAAGGCCGCTGACATTGTCCCTGGGGCTGCATAAGACCTCAGAGTTTTCTGTCTGTATTTTCATTCTAAAACAGTACTGTCTTTTTGTTGTTCCTGCTTGTTTTTTGTTACCTACCATGCTTGCCAAACTTGTGTCCAAATGACTTTGGGCTGATGCAAAAATAGCTCTGCTCAAGAGAGAAGAGTTGTCATAGAGAACTTCCAGATGGGTGCTATAGGTTCCCTAGGCAACTCCAAGGGGTGGCCCAAGCTGTGTGGGCAATAGGAGCTGCTATGGTAAACGGACAAATGTCTACAGAGACTGCTTTAAAAGAAAATACAGAGTGTATTTGCTCTCATTTGGATTAAAACTTCACAGTCATCCCTTAAATACTGCCTGATGGAATCTTCAGAATCAATCAACTGTTTATAAAAGTAAGCAATTTTATTTTTAAATGTGATGTAAATCAAATGAGAATTTTTTAAAGAAATTCTCCTAAGTACAAAGCTGTGTTAAACATTTGGTCATTTAGGGACTAGTCATTTTATTCATTTTGGTCATTTAGGGACTAGTTAAGCAGTCTATTGCATTTGTGCAAATCATAATAAAACTTGCAGAAGGAGTAGTTCTCCCACACCACAATAGGAAAAGCATCCAGGGCCGACCAAGCTGAAACACATGAACCTGACTTCCTGCAGGGAGTCTGGGGCTCAGACTAGTGGAACTGGACAGTCCTCCTGGAAACAGCTGCGGCTGCTGGCAGGCCTGTGATTTTGCTGCCAAAGGAAGAGATCAGGATTGCTTGTGGAGCTACAAGGGGAATGCAAGTGTCTCTGGGAGACAGAAAAAGGTTTACATACCTGTATCCTCAAGGTGGAGTAAGACCTTGAACCTGGGAAAGAAAAGCCCAAGAGACAACCCATCTTCCAGCTGCAGGTCCCAGGTGTGTGGTGCAGGGAGTATTCGCTCAGAGCTGCAAGCCTGAGCAATTGTATACCACACCGGTGCCATCAGGAGTAGGGGTTTCGGCACAGTGATTCATGATATGTTGTTAATCCATCATACAAACCACCTCCAGTTTTGTCAACTAAGAAGCACTATATACACAAATCAAAAGTTCCTATCCCTAGAAAAAATTATAATCTTAATCCTGGCATGTCTTTTTCTTGAGGTATACTGTCCAATAAACCCTTCTATTATGATGGAAATGATCTGTAATAATATGGTTGCCACTAGGCATACATGGCTACTGAGTTTTTAATGTGTGACTAGTATAGTACAACTGTGGAACAAAATTTTTAAATTTAACTAGCTACATGTGACTAATGGCTGTTACACTAGAAGATCTTAATTCTTAAGCCTAACCCCATAGTAGATTATGTTAATTTGTTCAATAAATTAGTAATACCTCAATCACATTTCTGCAGTGCTTTATTGCTTATGAAATATCCTTCTGGTCTTTGATGGATGCCTACCCACTTCTAGACATGTGGAAATTATAAAATAAGGCTACTCCCCTACAGTTTCAATTCTGTAACATAAAAACTATTACATCATTCATAGAATTCTCCTTACAAATATATACACTAGATGTCTTTCCAGTTTGTCAGTAATTTTTTTTAAGGCTTCTTTGTTTGAAAGACAGAGTTACAGAGAGAAGGAGAGACAGAGATCCATTCACTGGTTCACTCCTCAAATAGCCACAAGGCCAGGGCTGAGCCAGACCAAAGCCAAGAGCCATGAACGCCACCCTGGTCGCCCGTGTGGCTGGCATGGACCCAAGTACTGCTTTCCCAAGCACATGAGCAGGAACTGTATCGGAAGCAGAACAGCTGACACCATAGATAACTTGCTGCATCACAACACTGGCCCCTGTCAGCAATCTTTAAGAATAACTTGTTTTGGGGTCCAGCTTTGTGGAACAGCAGGTTAAGCCACTGCCTGCAACTCTGACATCCCATATGAGCCCTGGTTGGAGTCCCAGCTGTTCCACGTACAATCCATCTCCCTGATAATGTGCCTGAGAAAGCAGCAGAAGATGATCCAAGTGCTTGGGCCCCTGCACTTGGGGGCCTTTCTCCATGTGGGAGACACTGATGGAATTCCAGGCTCCTGGCTTGGGCCTGGCCCAGCCCTGGCCATTTGAGGCTATTTGGGGAATGGACAAGTTGATGGAAGATCTCTCTCTTTCTCTTTCTCCTTCTCTTTCCCCCTCTCCTTCTCCCTCAGTAACTGTCTTTCAAATAAAATCAATCTTAAAAAAAAATAGCTTGTTTATACCAGATACTGTACTCAACAAAGTGAGCCAATTAATCCAACTCCCTGGAATAAGTTTTCAGGGCATGATGTGAGTAAAAGGAACCCAAGCAGACCCTAGCGGTCTCCCCTGGGTTGAGACAGAACTGGGAACTGGGTTGGGCAAGATGACTAGAGTTCACAAAGCAGCGTCCTGGACACAGGAACACTGGACAAGGAAGAGGACTCCAGTGACCCTCAGAGACTCCTGAGAATGATTGGTGCATGTGTATGAGGAAAACCAGCAGAAAGAGCGAGAGGGTACAGCTTCTGAAGCTCACACATCAGAAGTAGTACCTCTTCCCAACACCAGACTGGAAACTCACATCATTCAAATGTCATCAGAATATTAAGTCTTCTCTAGTAATAAGATAAAAATCAACTCGAGACAACACACAACTCCAGACCTGTCTAACAAGGATAAACAACAAACTCAGGAATAGTTGTAAGAATACAAAAGTAGGGCCAGCACTGTAGTGTGGTAGGCTAAGCCTCTTCCTGCACTGCTGGCATCCCATATGGGCGCCAGTTCTAGTCCTGGCTGCTCCTCTTCCAATCCAGCTCTCTGCTTATGGCCTGGGAAAGCAGTGGAAGATGGCCCAAGTCCTTGGGCTCCTGTATCCATGTGGGAGACCTGGAAGAAGCTCCTGGTTCCTGGCTGGCTTCAGATCAGCTCAGCTCTGGCCATTGCAGCCATTTGGGGAGTGAACCAGCAAGCAGATGGGTGACTCTCTCTCTCTCTCTCTCCACTTCTCTGTCTGTAACTCCTCCTCTCAAATAAATAAATCTTAATTTTTTTTTGACAGGCAGAGTGGACAGTGAGAGAGAGAGAGACAGAGAGAAAGGTCTTCCTTTTGCTGTTGGTTCACCCTCCAATGGCCGCCGCAGCTGGTGCGCTGCGGCCGGTGCACCACGCTGATCCAATGGCAGGAGCCAGGTGCTTCTCCTGGTCCCCCATGGGGTGCAGGGCCAAGCACTTGGGCCATCCTCCACTGCACTCCTGGGCCACAGCAGAGAGCTGGCCTGGAAGAGGGGCAACTGGGACAGAATCCGGTGCCCTGACAGGGACTAGAACCCAGTGTGCAGGTGCCACAAGGCAGAGGATTAGCCTGTTGAGCCAGGGCGAGGGCCATAAATAAATCTTAAAAAAAAAAAAAAAAAAAAAAAACCCTCACCAAGCAACAAAGAAACTGGAAAACACTTCCTGAAAAGTGTATGAATTTGCTATTGCTTTTGTAGCAAGTTACCACAAAACTTAGCTGCTTAGAGTCAACATATCTACTAGTTTATAATTCTGGAAGTCAGGGGCCAGCGCCGTGGCACACTAGGTTAATCCTCCAGCATCCCATATGGGCGCTGGTTCTAGTCCCGGCTGCTCCTTTTCCAATCCAGCTCTCCGCTGTGGCCCGGGAAGGCAGTGGAGGATGGCCCAAGTCCTTGGAGCCTTGCACCCACATGGGAGACCCGGAAGAAGCTCTTGGCTCTTGGCTTCAGATCAGCACATCTCCGACCGATGCGGCCATTTGGGGAGTGAACCAACGGAAGGAAGACCTTTCTCTCTCTCCCTCTCACTGTCTGTAACTTTACCTCTCAAATAAATAAATAAATAAATCTTAAAAAATAATTCTGGAAGTCAGCAGTCTGTACAGAGTCGTAGGAGCTGCATTCCTTCTGGAGGCTCTGGGGGAGAATGTTTCCTTGCTTTTTCCAGCTTCTAGGGACCCCCACATTCCCTGGCTCATGGCTCCATACCACTCTGTTTCCATCATAGTAGCTCCTGTCTCTGTCTCTAACTCTCTGGTCTCCTTTGTGATTACAGGGGCCTACTTGGATAACCCAGCATAAAGTCCCCATGTCAAGGTCCTTCAATCTCATCTATGAAATCCCTCTTGCCATGGAAGGTAACATATTCATAGATTCCGAGGATTAAGGTGTAGGCATCTTGGCAGCAGGAGCATCAGTCTACTTACCACAAAGATAAAGTCAATGAACACTGACTCAGATATGGAACAGATGATAGACTCAGTAGACAAGGACACTGAAAAAAGTTATAAACATAGTCTGTATGTTCAAGATGGTAGAGGAAATACTGAAATTGGAAGACATTCTTGAAATTTCTAATTGAGCTTCTAAGAGGTAGAATCTGCAATATCTGAATGAAAAATACAGTAAATAAGATTAATGAATTAAGCATTGCAAAATGTAGATACATTACAAAATAAATGAAACAGCAAAAACTGGGGGAACAAAGCACAATATCAATACATGGAACAATATCATGTTTACTAGTACACATGCAATTAGATCCCCTGAATGGAAAAATGTAAATAATTTTTCAACTTTGATGAAAATTATAAACTCATAGGATCAAGAATTTAACCCCCAAGTATACATTATGAGGAAAACTACTCCATCTTAAAACAATTGCCCTCCCACCAAAGACAAGGGCACATTTCCCATCAGAAACAATACAAGCCTGGAAAAAGTGGAACAACCTCTTGTTGACCAAACATTACTTATGCAGCAAAATATCAATCAAAGAATGAAAGACCTTTACAGAAACCAAAAAGGTAAAAGAATCCACATCATAAGGAATGTTAAATGACATCCCTTGGGCAGAAGGAAAATGCTTCCAGATGGTAATCTGGAGCTACATCAATGAGAAGCAAAGATGATAACTACATGGCTAAATCAAATTCCCTTTATTTACATCTCTTTAACGGATCATTATTTATCAACTGTTTATCAAAAAACTTAAAGCAAAATAATATTGGGTATTACTTAGCTCCATAACAAACTGCCATAGACTGGAGGTTTGGATGAGAGGTGCTCATTTTTCTCACAGTCTGGAAGTCTGAGATCAAGGTGCCAGCATGGTCAGGTCCTGGCTTGCAGATGGCCACCTCTCACTGTGTCCTCACACAGAGGGCAGAGCGAGACAGGGAATGATGGGGACACACACGGAGAGCTCTCCGGTGTCTCGTAAAAGAATGCTGATCCTATTGTTTCCAGCCCTACTCTATGACCTCAGTTAACCTTAATTATCTCCTTACAGGCTTTAGCTCCAAATATATTTGGGGTTAGAGCTTCAACATATGGCCTTCAAGAGGACATAATCAGTATGCATTGTGGGGTTTATAACATGTAAAAGTAAACTTTCTACATTTATATGACAACAGTAGCACATGCTTGGAGAGGGGAAGTGAAAGTACACTGTCCTGTTTCTTCTATTGTGTGTGAAGTGATATAACATCACATGAAAGTAGACCAAGATGAGTTAAAGGGGACAGCGTGGCTGAGTGGGTTAAGCCATTGCTTGCAGCACCAGCATCATGTATCTGAATGCCAATTTGAGTCCTGGCTGCTCTGCTTCCAATTCAGTTCCCTGTTAATGTGCCTGGGAAAGAAGCAGATGACCCAAGTACCTGGGCCCCTATCACCCATCTTAGAGAACCAGTGAAGCCTCTAACTCCTGACTTTGTTGTAGCCATTTGGGGCGTGAACCAGTAGATGGAAGATCTCTATGTCTCTCCATGTCTCTCTGCCTTTCAAATAAATAAATAAATCTTTTTAAAAAGATTAAAGAGGCCGGCGCCGTGGCTCAACAGGCTAATCCTCCGCCTTGCGGCGCCGGCACACCGGGTTCTAGTCCCGGTCGGGGCGCCGGATTCTGTCCCGGTTGCCCCTCTTCCAGGCCAGCCCTCTGCTGTGGCCAGGGAGTGCAGTGGAGGATGGCCCAAGTGCTTGGGCCCTGCACCCCATGGGAGACCAGGAGAAGCACCTGGCTCCTGCCATTGGATCAGCGCGGTGCGCCGGCCGCAGCACGCCAGCCGCGGTGGCCATTGGAGGGTGAACCAACGGCAAAAGGAAGTCATTTCTCTCTGTCTCTCTCTCTCACTGTCCACTCTGCCTGTCAAAAAATAAAAATAAAAATAAAATAAAATAGTAAGATGGTAAATTCACATCAAATCACATCAATAATCAAATTCAATATAAATCACCTAGGACTTCTGTTTCCAGAATGATAGAGTGGAAGTTCTTTTCCCTATTCCTCCTGCTAAGGAGAACAAACGTAACAAGCCTTAGAAAGTGGAAAGATGACAGGCTGGCGAGGCACTCCGGGCCCCAGGAACACCATAGCAGCAAGCTCCATGGCTTTTCTTTTTCTTTCATGTATCCAAGACTCAAAGAAGCTGACGACATGGAAGGACAAAGGACACAACCAAAAATGTCAATATGGAACCCATCTGCTGTGAACAAAGGACCAGGAGCAGGGCGGTCTCCAACAATTCCAACAAAAACAGCACTAGTCTAGGCAAGTACCACAGAAGAAACTGTAGCCAAGACTCCCGGTCACATCAGAAAAGGCAGAGAGGGGAGCCTGGTCTTTCACCTGTGCTGGGTATAAAAGAGGCTCCCCAGGGAGCCCATCCACCAGGGTGGTTTTAGAGAAGCCCAAATGGGGACTTAGGACTTTCATCTTCACCAAACGTAATGAGGCCTGGTCTCT
Organism: Sylvilagus floridanus; assembly: GCA_949820135.1. NCBI lineage: Eukaryota > Metazoa > Chordata > Mammalia > Lagomorpha > Leporidae > Sylvilagus > Sylvilagus floridanus. The sequence goes on from OX463243.1 coordinate 11,815,780, forward strand.
TTGTGTCAAAAGAGACTGCAGGGCCTCGTGTTGTACTATAGCAGGTGAAGCCTCCACCTGCAGCACTGGCATTCATATGGGATACAACGATGACAAAGATGTCATAATTATTTTTTCTTGAATTTTAAGCAACTGCCATGAAAATGCTTCAATGAGAAATGTGAAAGTGCTTAAAACAAATGAAAATAGAAAGTCTCAGCTAAGAAATAGAAAGTGTGAAGAACCAAATAGAAGTTTTAGAATTAAAAAATATGACAATCAAAACAAAATGGAAAAGACAGAGAAAAGAGACTGTGAACTGAAAGACAGAACAATAGAATTGACTCAAGCTGACCCAAACAACTTCAGGGAGCTGTGAAACTATAACAAAAGATCTAAACTTCGTGTTGTCAGAATCTAAGAAGGAGAGGATAAAAAGAGTAGCGCTAAATAAGTATGTGCAGAGTGAGTGAGCGTTTAGCACAGTTAAGTTGCCACTAGGGATGCCTACATCCCTTATGGAAGTGCTTGGTTCAAGTCCTAGCCACTCCATACCCTATCCAGCTTTCTGCTACTGCCCAGCCTGAGCAGCAAAGATGGCTCAGGTTCTTGGGTCCCTGCCACCCACATGAGACTGAGTTGAGTCCTAGGCTCCTGGCTTTGGTGTGGCCCACCCTAGCTCCCTGACTGTTTGGGGCATTTGGAATATTCTCTCTCTGAGTACTTTGAATAAAATGAAAATAAATAATAAAGATAAAATTTTAAAAGAAAGTATAGAAATAATGACTTAAATTTCCCAAATTTGGCAAGAGATATAAGGCTACAGATTAAAGAAGCTGAACAAACCCCAAATAAAATAAATACCAACACACAGCATAGTCAGACTTCTGAAAATTAAAGACAAAAAAAATCTTGAAAGCAGCAGGGGAGAAATAAAATCTTACCAAAGGAAGAAATCAGTTAGAATGACAGTGGATCCTTCATTAGAAACCATAGGAACCAAAAAGAATTGGCAAAATATTTTTGGGAACTCAGAAGCAAAAGAAATGGGGCTGGGGACCAGCGCTGTGGCATAGAAGGTTAAGCCTCTGCCTGCAGTGTCAGCATCCCATATGGGTGCTGGTTCGAATCCCAGCTGTTCCACTTCCAATCCAGCTCCCTGCTAATGCACCTGGGAAAGCAGTGAAAGATAGCCCAAGTGCTTGGGCCCCTGCACCCAAGTGGGAGACCTGGAAGAAGCTCTTGGCTCCTGGCTTTGGCCGGGTCCAGCCTCAGCCACTGCAGCCATTTGGAGAGCGAACAAGTGGATGAAAGATTCTCTCTCTCTCTCTCTCTCTCTCTCCCCACCTCCTTTCTCTTTCTATATCTTTGCCTTTCAAATAAACAGATACACAGATAAATATTTTAAAAGAAAGAAAGAAATGGGGCCGGTGTAGTAGCCCAACAGGTTACGCCAGCATACATATGAGCACTGGTTGGAGTTCCAGCTGCTCCACTTCCAATCCAATTCCCTGCTAATGCATCTGGGAAACAGGAGAAGATGGCCCAAGTCCTTGGGCCCCTGCACCCATGTGGGAGACCTGGAAGAAGCTCCTGGCTCCTGGCTTCAGCTCAGTCCTGGCCATTGCAGCCATTTGGGGAATGAACCAACAGATGGAAAATCTGTTTGTCTCCACCTCTCTGTCTCTGTAACTCTGCCTTTCAAATAAATAAATATATCTTTTTAAAAATTTTACACAAATAGGTACAGTAAAAAAAATGCACATACAAAAGAAATGTCAACTCACTCAACATCCTAAAGGAATCAAGGAGGAATCAAGACATCCTCAGGAGAAGGAAAACCAAGAAAATTTATTGACAGCAAATCTACCCTAAAATAATGGCTAAAGGAACTTTTTTAAACAGAAAGGAAATAATAAAAGATAAAGCCATGGAACACTAAGAAAAAAGGAAGAAGTGAAAAAAGAAAAAGAGAGGTAATCACAGTACATATTTATTTTCTTATTGAGTTTTTGAAATTACACATGTTGATGAAACAAAAATTATAATTGGAATGATGATATGTAGAGGAAATATTTAATATATGTAGATAAAATATTGAAGATAATCATAAATGAGAACAAGTAAAGGGACACAAAGGGTAATAAAGCTTACATTCTTCACTTGAACTTTCAAAATTCTGACATAGCAGTGGATAGTGATAAGTCGTGTGCACATAATATAATATTTAAAGCAACCAGTATAGGAGGTATTCAAGGAGATACACCAAAAACATTACAGATAAATCTTTTTTAATTCTAAAAACAAATGAACAAGTAATCCATGAGAGAGCAGGTAAAATAAAGCAGAAAACAAAAAAAGGAAATAGAAAACAAAAAATAAAATGGCAAACATGAGCTCTAACATCAGTAATTACATTAAATGTAAGTGGTTTCAATATCCTCATTAAAGACAGAGACGTTCCAGGGCTGATGTTGTGACTCAGCATATTAAGCTGCCACTTGCAATGTCAGTATCCCATATGAGCAGCAAATGAGCCACAGGTGTCCATCATCAGATGAATGGATAAAGAAAATGTGGCATATATGCCAATAGGATATTCTTACTCAGCTATAAAAAAAAGAATGAAATCCCATCATTTGCTACAAAATATATGGAACTAGAGGTCATCGTGTTAAGTGAAATAAGCTAGACACAGAAAGACAGATACCATGTATTCTCCTTCATATGTGGAAGCTAAAAACTTCAGTCTGAACATAGAATAGTGGCTTTGAGAGTCTGGGAGAGGTAGGTAGCTGGGACAAAGAGAGTTTGAATAACTGGCACCAAATCAGATCAAGTGTATAAATTCCTAGTGTTACACTGCAGGGTTGGGTAAATAGTTGACAATAACCTAGTGTATATTTTATGAACACATAGAAGAAAGGAGCTCCAGGCCTCCAATAATAAAGCAATATCAAAGCAGGAAAATGTTGATTACTCTCATTTGATCAGTATTTTTGTGTATATGTGTTGAAGCATTACACTGCACTCCATAACTATGTACAGTTATTGCTAATAAAAATTTAAAAGCATTTAATAAAAAATGGGCAGAGGATTTAAACAGACATTTTTTCAAAGGAAGACATACAAATAGCCAACAGATATATGAAAAAATGCTGAACATCACATCATCAGAGAGATGTAAATCAAAATCACAGTGAGGTATGCCCTCACTCCACTTTTATATTGTTTGCTATCAAAAAGACAAGTGCTGGAAAAGACGTAGAGAAAAGCAAACTCTTGCACACCATTGGTGGGAATGTAAGCCATTAAGGAAAAGCATATGGAGGTTTCTGAAAAAACTAAAAATAGAACTACTATATGACCCAGCAAGCACACTGAGTATATCCAGGGGAAATGAAACCAGTCTTCCAAAGAGACATCGGCACGCCTACATTTATTTTAGCACAGTTAACAGCCAAGAAATGGAAACAACCAAGTGTCCATCAACTGATAAACAAATAAAGAAAAATGTGGTATAGACACAATGGAACACTATTCAGCCATAAAGAAGGACGAAATCTTGCCATTTCAACAACAAAGATGGAACTGGACATCATTATGTTAAGTGAAATAAGCTAAACCCAGAAACACAAGTACTGAATGATGTCATTCTAAAAATGAAAAATTGAAATCATAGAAGTTCAGCATATGTTACTGATTACCAGAGGCTGGGGAGAGTATGAGGGAGGGAGGGCTAGGCAAAAATTACTCAGTGGGTACTAAGCTAATTAGGATAAGAAGTTCCAATGTTTTATTGCACACTAAGGTGACTACATAGGGTTGGGAAACTTTTCTGCTAATGGACCATATGGATTTTTATAACATCAGTCGAGGACCATACAAAATTATCAACTTAAAATTAGCCTGCTGGAGCTGCTACTGTGGCATAGTGGGTTAAGCATCTGCCTGCAGTGCAAGCATCCCCGGTTGAAGTCCTGGCTGCTCAACTTCTGATCCAGCTCCCTGCTACAGCCTGGGAAAGCAGTAGAAGATGGGCCAAGTGCTTGGGCTCCTGCACCCACATGGGAGACCCGGAAGAAGCTCCTGGCTCCCGGCTTCAGATCAGCCCAGCTATGGTTGTTACGACCATTTGAGGAGTGAACCAGCAGGTGGAAGTCTTCCCCCTCTGTCTCTCCCTCCCTCTGTCTATAACTCTGCCTCAAACAAATAAAAAATCTTTAAAAGAGATGTATCTGCTGCAGATTTATTGAATTTCGAGTCCCACCTGCAGTTGGGTAGGGCCAGACCAGATGAATTGTGGGCCTGATACAGCCCATGGGTTGGACATTTCCCACTCCTGAAAGATGAGATAATGTACCATATACTTTTCTTTTTAAAAGGCTAGAATAAAGGATTTTGAATGTTTTCCAAATAAAAAATGATACATGTTTGCAAAGACAGATATATTTAGCATGCTTTGGACATTACACAATTTTTATGTTTCAGTTAAATTCTAAAAGTATATAAAAAAGAAAAGAGCATAGCTAATTTCATAAAAATATATTTCAGCAACTAATTAAAAAATAAAAATGGTCATTTCATAAGGATAAAGGGATAAATTCATCAAGACCATACAACTGATATATATATATATATATATATAATATATATATACACACACACACACACACATATATATATATATATCACTGCTGATATATATATATATCAGGTGTATGGTCTGATGAATATATATATCTTTTGTATTTAATAATACAAATTCAAAATACATGAAGCAAAAGTTGACAGAACAAAAAAAAAACTAGAGAAATCTACAGTTATAGTTGGATTTTTAAAAGCTTTTATAAGCTGTATATTTATTTTCCGTCTCCTTGAAAGGCATAGTGACAGAGAAAAAGAGACAGAGTGCTTCCATTCATTGGTTCATTCCCAAGTGCCCACAACAGCCAGGGCCAGGCCAAAGCTAGGAGCCAGGAACTCCATCCAGGTCTCCCACGTGAGTGCAGGGGTCCAAGCCCCTGAGCCATCATCTGCTGTCTCCCAGGATGTGTTAGCAGGAATCTCAAGTAGAGGATCTGAAGCAGAGTAGCCAGGACTTGAACTCTGATATGCAATGCAGATATCCCATGAAGCTGCCTAGCCCACTGCACCACAATGCCTCTCTACCCTGATAGAGCTGGATATTCCAACAGTTCTGGGGCGGGCAGTCTTCGGCATGGCTTCCCATGATCTCCTCTTTCTCTTCATGCCCTGGTTTAACCTCTCCTGTATTAGTTTGCTAGGAATGCCATAGCAAATACCACATACTGGGTGGCTTAGACACCAAAATTAATTTTCCCATAATTTGAGGAATAGAAGTCCAAGATCAAGGTTTAGGCAGAGTTGTTTGCTCTGAGTCTCTCCCCCTGGCTTGCAGGAGCCCATCTAGTCTCTCTGGGTCTTCTCATGATCTTCCCTTTTCGTGTGTCTGTGTCCTCCTAACCTCCTCTTCTTTTCTCAGGGTTTTTTGTTAAGATTTATTTTATTTATTTGAAAGGCAGAGTTACGAGGGGGTGGAAGTGGGGGAAGGGGTGGAGACAGAGAGGGATTGAAAGAGAGAAACAGAGAGATTTTCTATTTGCTGGTTCATTCCTCAAACGACCACAATGGCCATGGCTGGGCCAGGCTGAAGCCCGGAGCCTGGAAATCCATCCAGGTTTCTCTCTTGGGTAGCAGGGGCACAAGTACTAGACCATCTTGTGCTACTTTTTTTGGTGCCTTGGCAGGGAACTGGATTGGAAGTGGAACACCCAGGACTCAAACCAGCACTCCTATAGGATATAGCATATAGGTAGGCATGGCTTAACCTCTGCACCACAAGGCTGGCCCCCGCAACTTCTCTTTTTATAAGGTTGCCTGTTGGCCGGCGCCGTGGCTCAACAGGCTAATCCTCCGCCTTGCGGCGCCGGCACACCGGGTTCTAGTCCCGGTCGGGGCACCGGATTCTGTCCCGGTTGCCCCTCTTCCAGGCCAGCCCTCTGCTGTGGCCCAGGAGTGCAGTGGAGGATGGCCCAGGTGCTTGGGCCCTGCACCCCATGGGGAGACCAGGAAAAGCACCTGGCTCCTGGCTCCTGCCATCGGACGAGCGCGGTGCGCCGGCCGCAGCGCGCCGACCGCGGCGGCCATTGGAGGGTGAACCAACGGCAAAAGGAAGACCTTTCTCTCTGTCTCTCTCTCTCACTGTCCACTCTGCCTGTAAAAAAAAAAAAAAAAAAAAAAAAAAAAGGTTGCCTGTTATACTAGGTTAGGGGCCATTCATGTGGCCTCATCTGATTTTAACTACCTCTAATTAGCCTATGTCAAGACATAGTTACACTCCGAGATACCGGGGATTAGAACTTGAACATATAAATTTAAGGGGGAGGGGGACACAATTCAGCCCATAAAAACCTCCCCTTATGTGTACTCTCTAAATAAGTAGACATCAAGTTATCTTAAGATTTAACACAAACCCATCCAAAATTCCAACAGGCCTTCTGAGAGATATCAACATGTGATTTTATTTTATTTTTTAAAGACTTATTTATTTGTTTGAAAGATAGAGCTACAGAGAGCCAGAGGCAGAGAGAGAGAGAGAGAAAGTCTTCCATCTGCTGGTTCACTCCCTACATGGCAGCAATAGCCAGACTGTGCTGATCCAAAGCCAGGAGCCAGGAGCTTCTTCTGGGACTCCCACACTGGTGCAGGGGCCTAAGGACTTGGGCCATCTACTACTGCTTTCCCAGGCCATAGCAGAGGAGAGCTGGATAGGAAGTGGAGCAGCCAGGTCTCAAACCGGCGCTCATATGGGATGCCGGCACTGCAGGCGGCAGCTTTACCTGCTACGCTGCGGCGCTGGCTCCAATATACTGATTTTAAATTTCATATGGAGATGCAAGGACCTATGACAGCAAAAATAACTGTGGGGCAAAAGAACAAAGGTAGAGCGCTCATACTACCTCATGTTAAAATTGACTATAAAACTAGAGTAATTAGGACAGTCCGTACTGGCGTAATGATAGACAAAGAGATCAATGTAACAGAATACAGAGTCCAGATAGATACCTACAGACACGAAGAAAATTGTTGTGATCCTTGGTTGAAGATTTCTTAGACTGTGCCAAAGACAGGACAAACTAGAAAATTATTCTCATCAAAACCAAGAACTCTGCTTTTGGTTTCTTAAAGAAATGAAAAGATAAGTTATAACAGTAGAAAATATTTACAAATCATGTATTTAATAAAGGACTTATATTCATAATATATAAAAACTCTCAAGACTCTATGGAAAAAAATTCAGTATGTAATTTATTTTTCATTTATTTATTTTTTTACAGGCAGAGTGGTCAGTGAGAGAGAGAGACAGAGAGAAAGGTCTTTCTTTTTGCCGTTGGTTCACCCTCCAATGGCCACCACACATCACGCTGATCCGTAGCCAGGAGCCAGGTGCTTCTCCTGGTCTCCCATGGGGTGCAGGGCCCAAGCACTTGGGCCATCCTCCACTGCACTCCCGGGCCACAGCAGAGAGCTGGCCTGGAAGAGGGGCAACCGGGACAGAATCCAGCACTCTGACCCGGACTAGAACCCTGTGTCCCAGCGCCGCAGGCGGAGGATTAGCCTATTGAGCAGCGGTGCCAGCCAAGTACGTAATTTTTTTTAAAGATTTATTTTAGTGCTGTGGCATACCAGGTAAAGCCACCATCTGCAGTGCCATCCTCCCAAATGGGTTGCTGGTTCGTGTCCTGGCAGCTCCACATCTGATCCAGCTCTCTGCTATGGCCTGGGGTAGCAGTAGATGGCCCAAATCCTCGGGCCACTGCACCCACATGGGAGACCCAGAAGAAGCTCCTGGTTCCTGGTTTCAGATCAGCGCAGCTCCGGCTGTTGCAGCCATCTGGGGAGTGAACCAGCGGATGGACTGTCTTTCATTCTCTCTCTCTCTCTCTCTCTGCCTCTGCATCTCTGTAACTCTGCCTTTCAAATAAATATATTAAATCTTAAAAAAAGATTTTATTTATTTGAAAGGCAGACATATATCTATATTTATATATAGATATAGATATAGATATAGATATAGATATAGAGAAAGAAATAATGAGAGACAGTTGGTCCATCTGCTGATTCACTCTCCAAATGACCGCAACAGACAGGGCTAGGCCTGGAGCCAGGAGCGTCTTCCAGGTCTCCCACATGGGTGCAGAGGCCCAAGAACTTGAGCAATCCTCCTCTGCTTTCCCAGCACATTAGCAGAGAGCTGGATCGGAAGTGGAGCAGCCAAGACTCAAACAGGCACCCATATGAGATGCTGGTATTGCAGGCAGCAGCTTAATGTGCTGTGCCACCATGACAGTTCCCCAGTATGTAATTTATGCAAATAATTTGAACAGTCACGACACCACTGAAAATACACAGATAACAAATAAACACATGAAATCCGGTTCAAAATCTTATTAGTTAATGAAATGAATATTGAAACCACAATGAAGAGATATGAGGAAAGATGACAGAGTAAGAAGCTTCAGGCTAATCCTCCGCCTGCAGCGCTGGCACGCCGGGTTCTAGTGTGTGTTCAGCTGGCAGGAACTGCCTGGAGCAACTATTTTGCCACTCTGGTCTCAAAGAACCAGACCAGTTTCCAGGGAAGAACTTGATGAAGAGGGTGAAAATTTCATTAAATGAATTTGAACGTTAGAATTTTAGGGGCTACCATCCCTCTCACCCTGGCACCCTAGCAGTCAGCAGTGGAGGCATCAGCCCAGTCCTTTGTGTGGCTTGTTGGAGCCAGGATAAGCAATAAAGACCTTTTCCTTCAAAACTTGAGCTTAAGGATTTTGATTACTGATCACTGCTTTTGGTCACTGGGGGACCAGCCTGCAAGCTGGCCATTGTTTTAACCCGGAAAGAGAGAAGTGGCTACCTACAAGATTTAAAGAAACAGTAAGTCAGCGCTCTGTATCTGTGGGCGCTGCACACATGGATTCATTAAACTGTGCATTTAAAAAATACATATTTTAAAAACTGCACTGGGGATGGGCATTTAGCACAGTGGTTAGGATGCCACTTGGGATACCTGTATCCTATATGAGCGTGCTGGGTTTGAGTCTCAACTCAGCTTCTGATGTAGCTTCCTGCTAATATTTTCCCTTGGAGGTAATGGCTCAAGATTTTAGTCCCTGGCACCTACTTGGGGGACCTGGATTGAGTTTCAGGCTACTGGCTTCCATTTGGCCAAACCTTGACCTTTATAGACATTTGGGAATTAAACAGCAGATGGAAGTTATCTCTCCCTCTATCTCTCAACCTTTCAAATAAAATAAAATTTAAAATTTAAAAAATTTAAAACTTCTCCTGTACTGAATATGTACAGACTTTTTCTTATCATTATCCCCTAAGTGATATAGTGTAATAACTATGGGGGCCGATGCTGTGGCGCAGTAGGTTAATCCTCTGCTTGCAGCGCTAGCATCCCATGTGGGTGCTGGTTCTAGTCCCGGCTGCTCCCCTTCCAATCCAGTTCTCTTCTATGGCCTGGGAAGGCAGTGGAGGATGGCCCAAGTGCTTGGGCCCCTGCACCCACATGGGAGACTGGGAAGAAGCTCCTGGCTCCTGGCTTCAGATCAGCACAGTGCGCCGGCAGTGGTGGCCATTGGGGGGTGAACCAATGGAAGGAAGACCTTTCTCTCTGTCTCTCCCTCTCTCACTGTCTAACTCTGCCTGTTAAAAGAGAGAGAGAGAGAGAGAGAGAGAGAGAGAGAGAGAGAAACTCATGTAAACTCATCCTCAGTGAGATTAACAGCTGTTTTCTCCCCCAGAAACCATGGAGGCCAGAAGGCAGCAGGATGACATATCTAAAGTCCTGGATTTAAAACAATAACAAAATATAAAGAACAAAAAACTGAACCAAGAATTCTACATCCAGGGCAGACATTTGCCTAATGGTTAAGACAGTAGATAAGATGCCCATGTAGCATATAGGAGTGCCTGGGTTCAATTCTCAGCTCCAGTCCTGACTCCAGCTTCCTGCCAGTGAAAACCCAAGGAAGCACCAGGTGATGGTTTAAGTAGTTGGGTTTGGGGTCAGTGCTGTGGTATAGTGGGTAAAGTTGCTGCCTGTGATGCTGGCATCCCATATAGGTGCCAGTTCGAGTCCTGACTGTTCCACTTCTGATCCAGTGCCCTGCTAATGCACCTTGGAGAGCAGCAGAAGATAAGTGCTTGAGTCCCTGCACCCATGTGGGAGATCCAACAGAAGCTCCTGACTCCTGGCTTCAGATTGGCCCAGGTCCAGCTGTTGTGGCCCTCTGGGGAGTGAATCAGTGGATGAAAGATCTCTCTCTCTCTCTCTCTCTCTGTCTCTCCCTCTATATAAGTTTGTCTTTCAAATAAATAAATATCCTTTTTAAAGAAGTAGTTAGGTTCCTGCTACTCACATGGGAGACTTGCATTGAGTTCCTGGCACTTTGCTTTGGTCTAGGCCAACGCCTGCTGTTACAGATATCTGGGGAGTGAGCCAGCAGAGAGCAATTCTCTCTCTGTCTTCCTCTGCTTTTCTTTTTCTCAGCCTCTCAAGTGAAAGAGAAAAAAAGATCTATATCTGCGAAATATATCCTTCAACAATGAAAGAGACAGGGGCCAGTGATGTGATGCAGCAGGTTAATGTGCTGGCATTACATATGGGAGTGCTGGTTTGCATCCTAGCTGTTCCACTTCTAATCCAGCTCCCTGCTAATGTGCCTAGGGAGGCAGAAGAGGATAGCCCACATACATGGGTCCCTGTCATTCATGTGGGAGACCTGGAAGGAGTTCCAGGCTTCTGGCTCCTGGCTTCAGCCTGGCCCAGCCCCAGCCATTGCGGCCATTTGGGGATTGAACCAGTGGACAGAAGATATCTTTCTTTCCGTCTCTCCCTCTTTCCATGTCATTCTGTCTTTCAAATAAATAAAAATCGATCTTTAAAAAAAGTGTACAAGAAGACATTCCAGGTAAACAAAAGCTAAGAGAGTTCAACACCAGTAGCTATGCCCAGTAAGAAATGCTAAAGGGAGTCCTTCAAGCTGAAATAAAAAGACTCAGACAGTGACTTCAAGTCATAAAAAATAAAAAACACTAGTGAAGATAACTTCACGAGTAAATATAAAAGTAATATCCTTTTGGCTTGGTTTGTAATTTTTCTTTTTCCTACATTAATTAAATGGTAAATGCATAAAATAATATAAATCCATGTTATTGGGGCTACAATGCATAAGGAGGTAATCTGTGACAATAACAACACAATGGGAGAAGTGGGAATGTATAGGAGCAGCAGAGTGTCAACTATTGTAACCAAGCAGCTATTAATCAAACTATGTTGTTATAAATCCTTTAATCGATAATAGCAAACATACAGAAAAGGAAGTGAAAATGATATACTACAAAACCAATTAAATACCAACAAGTAATGGAAGAATTGAGGAACAAAAACAAATGAGGCTGGCGCCACGGCTAAATAGGCTAATCCTCTGCCTGTGGCACTGGCACCCTGGGTTCTAGTCCTGGTCGGGGTGCCAAATTCTGTCCCGGCTGCCCCTCTTCTAGGCCAGTTCTCTGCTGTGGTCCAGGAGTGCAGTGGATGATGGCCCAAGTCCTTGGGCCCTGCACCCAGATGAGAGACCAGGAGAAGCACCTGGCTCCTGCCATCGGATCAGCGCAGTGTGCAGGCCGCAGCGCGCTGGCCGCGGCGGCCATTGGGGGGGTGAACCAACTGCAAAAGGAAGACCTTTCTCTCTGTCTCTCTTTCTCACTGTCCACTCTGCCTGTCAAAAAAAAAAAAAAAAGAAAGAAAGAAAAAGAAAAACAAAACAAATAGAAAATAAAGAGCTAAATGGCAGAAGTAAAACTCTTCATCAATAATTACATTAATTGTGAACATACAAATCTTTCCTAACAAAAAACAATTTTTTAAAAGATGTATTTATTTATTTGAAAGGCAGAGTTACAGAGAGACAGAGGCAGATAGAGAGAGAGGTCTTCCTTCTGCTGGTTCACTCCCCCAGATGGCAGCAACAGCTGGAGCTGTGCTGATTCAAAGTCAGTAGCCAGGAGCTTCTTCCAGGTCTCCCATGTTGGTGCAGGGGCCCAAGGACTTGGGCCATCTTCTTCTGCTTTTCCAGGCCATAGCAGAGAGCTGGATCAGAAGTGGAGTAGCCAGGATTTGAACCGGTGCCCATATGGAATGCTGCTACTGCAGGTGCCCCCTTTTTTCTTTTTTAAGATTTATTTATTTATTTGAAAGACGGAGTTACAGGGAGGCAGAGGCAGAGAGACAGGGGTCTTCCATCCTCTGGTTCTTGCCCCAAATGGCTGCAATGGCTCAAACTGGGCAGATCTACAGCCAGGAGCCAGGAGCTTCTTTCAGGTCTCCCACACAGGTGCAGGAGTCCAGGACCTGGGTCATCTTCTGCTTCTTTCCCAGACCATAGTAGAGAGCTGGATCAGAAGTGGAGCAGCTGGGAGTCAAACTGGTGCCCATATGGAATGCCGGCACTGCAGGTAGTGGCTTTACCTGCTACGCCACGGTGCCAGCCGAGCGCTGGCCCCATCCACCTCTACTTTCTATTTGCCTAATGTTTGCTAACTTCTCAGAATCCTCAGGGAGTTCAGATTTAATTCTGTCAGAACTTCTAGTTCAGATGAGAGGTACAGGTAAACTGTAATGCATTTCCTCCATGTTGGCCAATATGAGCAGTCCCCAAATGCTAAAAATCGTAAAATTAAAGTTTGAGGGTTTTTTTGGTCCTTTTTTAAGGTAATAAAGTGTTTTTGAGTGACTTGAACATACTGCTTTTATCTCCCTAGCAGCAGGGACTTTTAGAACAGTTTGGCAGGTGAAGGCTCTTCAATGCTATGATTTTTTACTAAATCAAAAACATCAAACTTCTCCTTAGATTTATTTTCTCTCCGGTTCAGCATAGTTTAACTTTAGAATTTCTTAAAGATGTTTTTAAGTTTCTTGTTTTCAGTGTGATGGTATTGCATCTGTCTTCCAGCTTTGCTACCACTGTATATTTGATATAAGATGCATCAAGATGATGTTCTTACTATCCTAGTTTGAACACTATTTATATGGAGCAAACCTTATAACAAAAGGAATTTTGGAGAAGTTTTTAAAATATGCCTAAAACCTTATCTATTTTTTTATTTAAATTTAGGAAGAATTTGGGAGACTGGGATGGAGTTTTTGGCTCCTGGATTCAGCCTGGTCCATCCTAAGCTGTTGTGGCCATCTGGGGAGTGAACCAGAGGATGGAAGATCTGTTTCTCTCTCTCTCTCGCTCTCTCTCTCTCTCTCTCTCTCTCTCTCTCTCTCTGTGTGTGTGTGTGTGTGTGTGTGTCTGTATTATTCTGCCTTTCTAATTAAAAAAAAATCTTTAAATAATGGATAGAACAACCAGATGAAAGATAAGCAAATAAATAGGGGTTTAGAAAAAAATTTTAAACTTGGGCTGGCACTGTAGCGTAGTGGGTAAAGTGGCTGCCTGCAGCGCCAGCATCCTATATGGGTGCTGGTTCAAGTTCTGGCTGCTCCACTTCTGATCCAGCTCTCTGCTGTGGCCTGGGAAAGCAGTAGAAGATGGCCCAAGCCCTTGGGCCCTTGCACCCACGTGGGAGACCTGGAAGAAGCTCCTGGCTCCTGGCTTTGGATCAGCGCAGCTCCAGCCATTGTGGGTAGGAGTCCGGAGCTTCCTTCAGGTCTCCCACATGGGTACAGGGGCCCAAGCACTTGGGCCATCTTCCACTACTTTCTCCAGGCTCTTGTGCAGTGAGCTGACCTGGAAATGGAACAGCGGGGACACAAACCAGTACCCAAGTAGGATGCTGGCACTGCAGACGGTAACTTTACTGGCTACACCATAGCCCTGTCTCCAAGCAAAAGAATTGTTTTAAAAATCAGTCAATAATTATGCAAATTTTAATAAGAAATGCTTGATTTTAAAACATACTTTTCTATCAGGCTGTAGTTTAAAGACAAAATTATCCCGTCTGCCATTAATGTAGCATAAGAAACTGTACCTATCTCCATGGGGTAAATAAGACTGTGTGAGGTTCTGATCAGCTTTTGTAGCACCATGGAGAGGAAGCCTCATTAGCCCGTTGCCAGGCAACAGTGCTTCACAGACCAGAACTTGTGGACACCAACAAGAGGGCAGGGGCTAGAACTGTCTAAACCCACAAGGGAAATAAAGGGTGCAGTCCACGGATGAATAGAGGCCTGGGAAATCACCTTTTGAAAACAGCAGAGGCAATTCTAATGAGTATTCAAAAACAAACCAAAGGCCCAATTCTTGAGTTCTTCTTGCACATTAAAACCCACTGAACTCATGGGGGACTGGGCGTGGAAGGGCCCTAAGATTAACCCCCAAACAGCTCCATGAAATCAAAGTAAAAGACGATGATAAAGCAAAGTTCTATGAACACACTTGACGCTTTGTGAAAAGTGCCATCTCTCATAGGTACGAAGAGAAAACCAGCACTACAATTTTACTGAGAGCGTTACATGTCAAGTCTGAAGCAAAGGAAGTCAGCAAAATCAAATGGAAAGGTCAATATGGATTTAAGAACTGAATGTCCCTGAAGTGTTAGATGAAATTGCTAACACTACAGAAAGAAAGAGTTTACGGGGAAACATGAACATTTCTTTACTTGAGCCGCAATCAGCATTTCCATCTCTCCTCAGAAAATCCTAAGTGTGCTAATACTAGTTTAGCTTATTTTCACACAGAACCAGCGAGTAGTCCTTGGCATAAGCATTTCCAAACCTGAGGAGAATACTGAATTGAAAGCCTAGACAACAGCTGCGAATGGGAGACACCACTATCGCGAGCCCTGTGTGTATCAAAGAATTTTCAAGTTCACTCCAAATTCACTCACATACAACAATTTCGTGTTGTAACGCAGCTCATACCACTGCATGGACTCCCTGCTCTGTCATTTCTTTTCCAGCTCAGGGCGTGGGAGCTGACCCTTGCGTTTGGCTGGGTTTGGGCAACAGTTGAAGATCACAGACCTAGAGCTAGAAGAGAGAGGTGTCAAGCTGTTACTACCCGCACTCCCTCCCAGCCTGTCAGCGACTGACTCCCACAAAGACGCCAGCTCCAGACTCCCTGGGGACCACACTGTTTCCACCCCTGTCCTCTCAGACCTGCCTCCCACAGAGTCCCTTGCTGGCTCCCTGAGCCCTGCCTGCACCTGCTCAGTGGGCCTTCCTGAGAGTCTCTTTTGGATCCCAGAAGAATAGACCCTCTATTTTTGGAAGAATCCTGACAAGTACATAAAAATGATTTAATTATTAAATAGAAATAACATGTGAAATATTTAATCAATCAGTTTAAAAAGTTTAATTTTGCACAACACAAAAGGAAAAATTTCAGTTTATATTTTTTTAAAATAATTTATTTATTTATTTGAAACACAGCTACAAAGAGAGAGAGGAAGAGGACGTTCATGTGCTGGTTCACTCCCTAAATGGCCAGGGCTGAGCCAGGCCGAAGCCAGGAAGCCAGGAACTTCATTCAGGTTTTCCACATGGGTGCAGAGGCCCAAGCACTTAAGTCATCTTCAGCTGCTTTTCCCAGGCCATTAGCAGAGAGCTGGGTCAGAAATGGAGCAGCCAGGACATGAACTGTATCCATATCGGATGCCAGCATCGCAGGCGATGGCTTTACCCACTACACCACAATGCCAGACTCTAGTATATATTTTTAAACGTAGAAAATAAATTTCCCAGAGAGAATCTGCTGACTACCAGTCAAATTTTCACTTATAGTTTCTTCAAAAATTTGTTTATTTCTTTATTTGAAAGGTAGAATGACAGAGAGAAAGAGACAGCGACAGAGAGAGAGAGAGAGAGAGAGAGAGATCTTCCATCTCCTGGTTCACTGCCCAAATAACCACAAAAGCCAGAGCTGGGTCAGGCTGAAGCCATGAGCCATGAACTTCATCCAGGTCTCCCACATGGGCAGCAGGGACTCAAACACTTGGGCCATCACCCACTGCTTTCCCAAGCATATTTGCAGGAAGCTGGATTGGAAGGGCTTTGAACCATGCTCTAAAATATCCCTATACCAGCATCACAAGTGGTGGCATCATTTGCTATACAACAAGGCAACCTCTCATTTATGGTTTTTAGGTGTATGGAAAATTTTCCCAGAAGGATTTTTATCAATCAAATTGTGTTAGCTCCGGTGCCGCCGCAGCTCACTAGGCTAGTCCTCCGCCTGCGCCACCAGCACCCCGGGTTCTAGTCCCAGTCAGGGCACTGGATTCTGTCCCAGTTGCCCCTCTTCCAGTCCAGCTCTCTGCTGTGGCCTGGGAGTGCAGTGGAGGATGGCCCAAGTGCTTGGGCCCTGCACCCGCATGGGAGACCAGGAGAAGCACCTGGCTCCTGGCTTCGGATTGGCGCAGCGCACCAGCTGTAACGGCCACTTGGGGGGTGAACCAACGGAAGGAGGACCTTTCCCTCTGTCTCTCTCTCACTGTCTAATCCTGCCTGTCAAAGAAAAATTGTGTTAGCAATCACAAGGGGAAAATGATCAGTCATACTAGTTTTCTTAATATTGTTCATATCTGTCATAACAAGGTACAAGGAGCCAATACTTCTCCATTAAATAATTATTAATGATTATATTAATCAATTACTATTTTCCAAATTACACTGAAATCGTATAGACATAGCTTTAGTAATGGCTACCATAATTTTTCTAGACAAAAATGAAGAGCAGCCTATGTACAAAGTCTGTAATGAAGCACTTTCAATTACAGATGGGAGGGCAACCGTTTTCACCCCCTCTTCCTCCAGAGATCTCACGAAAACAGAGGAACAGAATTAGAAAGTAACTGAAATCCACAACCATCAATATGAAAGGGAGCATGCACGGAGATGGGAATTGGACAGCTGATACTGGAGAGGAGGACGGAGGTGGGGCAGAGTGTGAAGGGCTGTGGGACTTGGAGTGCCAGGGCCTGCATCACCAGGTTCTGTCCAGCCCTGGTGGTGAGCAGGGGTTACTGGCAATCTACAGAGGGAGGCTCAGGCTGCCCCGACCTCTCACCCTAACTCTTACCACCTATAGGTACCATTCCTCCTGGCTCAGTTGTGTATGTAGACGTCAGGGTAGCAGCTCCAGACACCGACACAGTGATGAGATGTGAGGCTCCGAACTGAAAGAGGTAAAGAAAGTAAGAGAGAAAGATAAGAAAACAGAGCAGCAAATACACACAGTTTTCTTCAAAGATGTATTTTCACAAACTTTTTGAGTATCCTACTTATGCATGGGTTTCAAATTCTTTACACCAAAATAAACTTACCTTTAAATTCCATTTTCCACAAGCTTCTTGAAGTACCCTCGTATATTGGCCTGAAACTTCAGTATATTAGGGATGGAGAGGACATGCTGACAGCCTGTGGATCTGCGTGTCCAATACGGTGGGTATCGGCTGTAGGCGGCTGCTCAACACTGGAAAGAGGCTGCTTTGAACATACATGTACTTGAAGACTTACTACAAAAAAAAAAAAGTAAAACCATCAATAACAGTATTGATCACATGTTGAAGTATAATATATCCGTAACATGCTGGGTTCAATAAAAGATTATTAAAATTAATTTCACATATTCCTCTTTACTTTAAGATGGCTACTGGAAAATTTTAAATGCCATGGATGGTTTGTGCTACACAACTGTGGGACAGTGCTGTGTGGAGAGAAGCAGGCAGATCCCACGTCAGGACATGGACACCAAAATGACACCAGGCCCTCACCAGCAGCTCAAGGAAACTCAAGAGAAATGAACTCCCACCTTCAGGGGCAAATAGTGTTCAACCCAACAGTCTTTGTTCAGCCAAACTCTCAGTCAGTTGCAAGGCATTTAAACACACACAAGCACTCAAAGGTTTTACCTTCTTTACCCAATGCCTGATGGCTACTGGAGAAAGCACCCCAGCAAAATAACCCTATAGCCCATGGCACGGAGGGCTTGGGACTCCAAAGTAGGTCATTCAATACAGGGCTTAAGCAAGGTGTGTGGCAGGGCCAGGAGGTGCGGAGCCAGGATGGAAGATGCTGGGGGTCAGGAACCCAACTGGAGACAAGGGAGGCCATGGGTCTCCGGTCCTAGAGACTGTTTGCAGCCAGATCAAAGCGCATGGGAGACTGTAAAGAAAGGTACGTGGAAAACTAAGCTATGTCATGAGAGATGGTGGTTCACTCTAAGAAAAACATTGTATTCTATGTGACTTAGGTGAACAGTAGCTGCACGATACAGATAATAACACAAATGCCGTGGGCTAATCGTCCTGGGGAGACCGGGGAGAAAGAGCAGAGTACATGTGAGCTAAGCCCAAGTCTGTCTGAACAGGCAGGCAAGTGAGGACACTGGAAATAAACTGAAGAAAGAACGGCATGTGCTTAGGTCTTGGGAATATGGAGGACATGGCAGAAGGAGCAGCTTAACAAATTGAACACGGTTGCTTCTTACAACTTCTTGTGATTGTTCAAGACCAGGGAGTGATAGGGAGGGGGAGGGGATGCTATTTTTGTTTCTATTACTATCTGCCTTTTAAAATCACATTCATGAATTAAAATCATAAACGTTAAAATGTGGGTTTTTTAAAAACAGAACAGCAACAAAAGCAAATGTGAATGCAAGCAACAGCAAAAGGTCCCGTTGGACCCCACTACGTTGGCAGAACTGTGTGAAGCCCTGGAAGGGATAGAAAAATCAGTAATTGACCAGCTAGCTTATAAATAATGCAGCAAATGTGAAAGTATCATTTTAAGATCTAATTAATGTGGACAGACTCCAGGAAAGTGTACTTTTGCTTTTTAGCACTTCAAATGCCTCAGAATAAATATCAAGTTGTGAGACGAAAATGAGGGACCTGTCAGGCTCTTCTCATAGCAGCTCCTCAGATACCTGCTTTCATAAGACAGCCTCTGTCCCTTAAGACTTCTTGGAGGCTGGCATTGTGGCATACCAGGAAAAGCCGCTGTCTGCAGTGCCAGCATCCCATATGACTGCCGGTTTGAGTCCTGGCTGCTCCACTTCCGATCCAGCTCTCTGCTGTGGCCTGGGATAGCAGTAGAGGATGGCCCAAGTCCTTGGGCCCCTGCACCAACATGGGAGACCTGGAAGAAGCTCCTGGCTCCTGGCTTCGGATTGGCACAGCTCCAGCCTTTGCAACCAATTGGGGAGTGAACCAGCAGATGGAAGATCTCTCTCTCTCTGCCTCTGCCTCTCTGTAATTCTGCCGTTCAAGTAAACAAATAAGTCTTTAAAAAAAAAAAAAAAGACTTCCTGGAGAGGAGCACACTGAGGAGACCCTGGAGGCAGGACAGGGCTGGGCTGGTTACTGGTGGCCCGGACCTGCCACCCCCGGGGTTCTAGACTCATTTCCTGTCAAATGCAGGCAGTCCATGGGGTGCACAAGATCCTGTGGCCATATTTCCCCCAAGTCTAAAGTCCTTTGATTTCAATCATCTTTCTGGATATATAATTGTCAAGAGTCAGTTATTGTCTTATTTGTCTTATGTTAAAGCAGCATGAGAATACTTCAAAAAGTTCATAGAAAATGGAATTAAAAGATGAGTTTATTTGGATGCAAAAAAATGTTTAATACATGAATAGTTTTTTCATAATATGCATCTTCTATGAATTTTTTGAAGTATCCTTATATATGCTCATTGTCAAATCTTTATAACACGCAGAAACATATAAGGAAATAGATGATTAATCCACTATTTAGCAGTAGCCATTACTACCATTTTGTGATACATACTTCAAACTATGATTATTTGATAAAAATCCTACATGGAATTTTCAGTAGCCATTATAATCATGTTCCCAACAAATATTTCAAAATAGGGGAAGATGGTCACCCCTGTTTCTACACTTTTCCTGATGCTGGGTATAACATCTGGGCAGTACTCTTCCTGTAAAGGTGCATGGCATGTCCTATGCTCGGACCAAAGCATTACTTTTGGACATTTCTATTTGTTTACAGTGTGTTCCTATAAATAAAATCGTAACAAATGTCACAGAATATCAGTATACTTGTACTTCTCTTACTTACTAAGGAGAAATTTCAAAAGTGGATTTCGTAGGTCAAACAGTACAGCCGTTTTTAGTCTTTTGATGCACACTGTCAAATCACTCTGAGGGAATGCTGTCACATTATCACTCTAATCCCACTGACAAATGTGCTGGATTTCTGTCGCCCGCCTTCTCCAGGTATTATCACTGTAAAGACGTGCTTGTCTGCTGGGTGCAAAAGGGTACCTCTTAATTTCACTGAGTTGGGTTTTTTTTTTGCTATATATATATATAGGCATGGTTAATTCCTTCTGCAGGTTGTGAGGGGAGGATCTGTTTAGGCCTCTTTGGTTTTTGTTTTTTTTGTTTTTTTGTTTTTGTTTTTGTTTTTTGTTTTTTTGTTTTTGTTTGTTTTTTTGACAGGCAGAGTGGATAGTGAGAGAGAGAGAGATAGAAAGAGAGAGACAGAGAGAAAGGTCTTCCTTTTTGCCGTTGGTTCACCCTCCAATGGCCACCGCACATCACACTGATCCGTAGCCAGGAGCCAGGTGCTTATCCTGGTCTCCCATGGGGTGCAGGGCCCAAGGACTTGGGCCATCCGCCACTGCACTCCTGGACCACAGCAGAGAACTGGCCTGGAAGAGGGGCAACCGGGACAGAATCCGGTACCCTGAACGGGACTAGAACCTGGTGTGCCAGCGCCACAGGCGGAGGATTAGCCTATTGAGCCGTGGCGCTGGCTGCCATTTATTTATATTATAAAATAAATTTCCCGGCCGGCGCCGTGGCTCAACAGGCTAATCCTCCGCCTTGCGGCGCCGGCACACCGGGTTCTAGTCCCGGTCGGGGCACCGATTCTGTCCTGGTTGCCCCTCTTCCAGGCCAGCCCTCTGCTGTGGCCCAGGAGTGCAGTGGAGGATGGCCCAGGTGCTTGGGCCCTGCACCCCATGGGGAGACCAGGAAAAGCACCTGGCTCCTGGCTCCTGCCATCGGACGAGCGCGGTGCGCCGGCCGCAGCGCGCCAGCCGCGGCGGCCATTGGAGGGTGAACCAACGGCAAAAGGAAGGCCTTTCTCTCTGTCTCTCTCTCTCACTGTCCACTCTGCCTGTAAAAAAAATAAATAAATAAATAAATAAATAAATTTCCCATCCTTGTCTTTGAATACTTTTATGTTGAGATGTTAATCTCTTATTATCTTACAGAAGCTCTCTTATAATAATGGTTTGTCCTATATATTATAAATACTTTCCCCAGTTTGCTGTTGGCCTGTTCAAAGGCCGTTTTCTGTCAGTTTTAATGTGGAGACTTTGCTAATTTTTACATAGTTGAATCAGTTGATGTTTTACTTTTTGTTGCTCCTATGCCATGGACTGGACAGGACTTGGCTCCCCAGACTCCTGCAGGTTTTTACCCTCCGCACTGCTTACATTAGTGGTGATGGGTTAAGGGGGGAGATGTGCTCTGAAGGCAGCTGGGAGGTCTGCAGGTGGGCAGGAGGGTGCCCTCAGGAGCTAGCTCTCTGGACAGGCCTCGCTTCTCTCTCCGCTCCCTGGCTCAGCAGGTGATTGTTCTCTGCCATTGCCAGCCTCCGTCAAACAACAGATTAATGGGGTCACCTGATCCTGAACTATGAACCTCGAAACTATAAGCCACAATAAACTGATCCCTTCCCAAGGAGCTCCTCTGGGGTATTTTAGTTAAAGAAACAAAAAGCCGATGAACACAATCAGTTAAACATTAACCTATATTTTCCTCTGACTCTTCCCTGATATTACTTATGCTTGGTTCTTTAATCAATCTGGAATTTGTTTCGGTTCATGGTGTAGGGTATAATCTAAATTTGTTTTTTCATTTAGTAAGTCTATAGTAATCCTCTTTACTTATTTATTTAAATTTTTTCTTAAGGGATATTCCAACCAGATATAGAAATAGAAAGACTAGTGTAATGAATTCTCATGTACCCATCCCTCAGCTCAGCAGGTGTCAGCTCACAACCAATGGTGTATTTATCAGTATGCATCCCCGTTCTGTCCTGAATGTAAAGCAAATCTCAGGCACCACATAATTTCATCCATAAATATTTTGGCATGAACTCTATAAAATACTCTTTCAAGAACATGGGGCTGGTGTGGTGGAGTACTAGGCTAAGCCTCCACCTACAGTGCTGGCATCCCATACTGGTGTTGGTTCGTGTCCTGGCTGCTCCTCTTCCAATTCAACTCTCTGCTTATGACCTGGGAAAGTAGTAGAAGATGACCCAAGTGCTTGGGCCTCTGCACCCATGTGGGAGACCAGGAAGAAGCTCCTGGCTCCTGGCTTCAGATTGGCTCAGCTCCAGCCATTGCAG
Organism: Sylvilagus floridanus; assembly: GCA_949820135.1. Taxonomy (NCBI): domain Eukaryota; kingdom Metazoa; phylum Chordata; class Mammalia; order Lagomorpha; family Leporidae; genus Sylvilagus; species Sylvilagus floridanus. The sequence continues at coordinate 11,838,193 of OX463243.1, forward strand.
CCATTTGGGGGAGTGAACCAGCAGATGGAAGACCTCTCTCTCTCTGTAGTACAGTGTCTAGCATATGGTACATGATTTTAAAAATTTTGTTGAGTGAAGAAATGAATGAAAGAGTACATGTATGAGGTGACTTGGAGAAGTTGGCATACAAGTGTCTTAACAGTCAGGATCCCAAGGGACACAGATGGCACCTCAGCTGAGGCAGCTGGGTGGAGTAATAAAGGATTATTTACAAAGGTGTGGATTTAGGTAAGGGGTGGGGCAGTAGTTTTCCCATCCCCAGGACTTAACAGGAACAAAGCAGGAAGAGTTCCCATAATCTCATGAGACAAGTGTAGGAGAGGGCCATACAAGAGTCCTTCCACAGTGAAAGTACACAGTCAGCCCGTGTTGATCCAGAAGGGTGGAGACAGGGAGTAAATACCTTCCTCACTCTCCTCCCACCTGCTAACCTTTGGCTGGTGTCTCCCATTAGCAAACGTAGTAGGAACCCGGAAGACAGACGAATCCATTGGTGAAATCCATAAAGGCTGGTAGCACTGTGGGACCCCAAGCAAGATGAAGGATGGAGAGAGGAGCTGTAAGAAAAAGAAAATCACCCCAGTAGGTCCTTGCGGGTGCCTGTTTAAGATCACAATTATGCTGGGCCCTGTATAGCCTCCAAGTGAGCAAAATTCTAAAACAGTTCTTCAGATCTTCTACCCTAATCCTCAGGACTTTGAAAAACCCACAGCCAACATCATGTTCTATGGGAAAGACCAAAGGCTTCCCTGATGTTAGAAACAAGACACAGAGGCAGGCTTTCACCACTTCTATTCAACATTGTATGGAAGTCCTAGCCAGAGCACTTAGGCAAGAAAAATAAATAAAAGACAAAATAAATTAGAAAGGAAGAAGCAAAACTATCCTCTTTGCAGGTGACATTTTTTTAAACAAAGTTTTGTTTATTTGTGTATTTATTTGAAAGGCAGAGTGACAGAGAGAGGGAGAGAGAAAGAGAATATGAATCTTCCAGTCACTGGCTCATCCCCAGATGGCCACAACAGCCAGCTCTAGGCCAGGCTGAAGCCAGGAGGCACATGGGTGGCAGGTGTCCAAGTATACTTTCCCAGGGGGCTGGATGGGAAGCAGAACAGCTGGTACCTGAACTGGCGCTCTGATACGGGATGCTGGCATTCCAAGCAGTGGCTTGGCCCACTGTGTCAGAACACAGGCTTCTGACATGAACTTGTATGTGCAACAAAACACGAAAGGGGCGGCACTGTGGCATAGCCGGTTAAACTATCACCTATGACCCCGGCGTCCTAGGTAGGTGCTGGTTCCAGTTCAGGTTGTTCCACTTCCAATCCAGCTCTTGGCTAATGCATTTGGGAAAGCAGAGGCAGATGAGTGAAATACTTGGACCCCTGCACCCATGTGGGAGACCCAGATGAAGCTCCTGGCTTTGGCCTGGCCCAGTCCTGGTCACATGTGGGGAGTGAACGAGCAGATGGAAGATCTCTTTGTCTCTCTGTAACTCTGCCTTTCAAATAAATGAATAAATAAATAAGTCTTTCATAGAAAATTAATCAATTAAAAAATATATCGTGTAGGATCTCTGTCCCTAATGTGCTATACATTGTGAATTAATACTATAACTAGTACTCCAACAGTATTTTTCACTTTCTGTCCCTATGTGAGGGCAAACTGTTGAAATCTTTACTTAATATATAGTAAACTGATCTTCTGTATATAAAGAGAATTGAAAATGAATCTTGATGTGAAGCAAGGGGAGAGGGAGTGGGAAAGGGGAGGGTAGCGGGTGGGAGGGAAGTTGGGGGGAAGCCATTGTAATCTATAAGCTGTATTTTGGAAATTTATATTCTTTAAATAAAAGCGTTATAAAAAATAAAATAAAATAAAATTTAAAAAAAAATAAAAAAAATAAATAAGTCTTTAAACACACACACACATATGAAAATCCTAGATTCCATGAAAAAAAGTATTAGAACTAATAAATTAATAGAAATTGAAGGATAAAAAAATCAACACAAAAAATAAGCTGCATTTATATACATTAACAATAATAAATAATTGCACTTACAAAAGCAAAAAGATAAAAACAACACTAAGGGATAAACTTAACTAAGTAGTTTAAATATTTGTACATTGAAAACTGGAAAACATTGTTGTAACAAATTAAAGAAAACAGAAAAAATGGAAAGACGTCCATGTTCATAGATTGGAACACTTAACTAAGATGCCAATACTATCCAAAGTGATCTATAGATCAAATCAGTCAGTATCAAAATACCATTGTATTTAATTTTTTTTCAGCAATAGAAGATACCAGACTAAAGTTTATATGGGCTCTCAAAGCAATATTAAAAAAGAAGAGCAAAGCTGGACTCACACTTCTGATTTTAAAAATTGATCATAGGGGCTGGTGCTGTGGTACAGCTGCTGCCTGTGACCCGGCATTCCATACGGGTGCCAGTTCAAATCCTGGCAGCGCCACTTCCAATTCAGCTCTCTGTTGGTGGCCTAGGAAAAGCAGCAGAAGATGGCCCGAGTGATTAGCCCCTGCCACCCACCTGAGAGACCCAAATTCAGCTCCTGGCTCCTGCCTTTGGTCTGGCTCATCACTGGCCATTGCAGTCTTCTGAGGAGTGAACTAGCAGATGGAAGAGATCCCCCCGCACCGTCTGTAAGTCTGACTTTCAAAATAAATAAATAAATCTTTAAAAAAGTTATCACAAAACTTGGTAAACAAAACAGCATCATATTAACATAAAGCAGACATAGAGACCAGTTTAAAGCAATGGAAGACCCAAAACTAAACACTCACAAGTATGATTAATAGATTTTTGACATGGGTGCAAAGACCACTCAATGGGGAAAAGACAGTCTTTCTTTCTTTTTTATTTTTGACAGGCAGAGTTGGACAATGAGAGAGAGAGACAGAAAAGTCTTCCTTACATTGGTTCACCCCCCAAATGGCCACCACAGCCAGTGTGCTGTGCTGATCCGAAGCCAGGAGCCAGGTGCTTCCTCCTGGTCTCCCATGCGGGTGCAGGGCCCAAGGACCTGGGCCATCCTCCACTGCCTTCCTGGGCCACAGCAGAGAGCTGGACTGGAAGAGGAGCAACCGGGACTAGAACCCGGCTTGCATATGGGATGCCAGCACCACAGGCAGAGGATTAACCAAGTGAGCCACGGTGGGCCCCTGCACCCATGTGCCGGCCCCAGAACAGTCTTTCCAACAGTAGTGCTGGGGAAACTGGATATCCACATGCAAAAGAATGAAACTATACCCTTATCTGACATTATATATGAAAATCAACTCAAAATATATTTTTAAAAATCTTCCCATAAGAGCTAAAACTATAAAACGGTTAGAAAAAAACATAGAGAAAAACGTTCTTATACTGGATTTGGCAATGATATCTTGGGTATGAAACCAAAAGCATAGTCAACACAGTAGATAAGTTGGTCTTCATCAAAATTATAAACTTTTGTGCATCAAAGAAAACAATAAAATGAGGGGCCGGCACTGTGGCTCACTTGGTTAATCCTCTGCCTGCGGCACCAGCATCCCATACGGACACTGGTTCTAATCCCGGTTGCTCCTCTTCCAGTCTAGCTCTCTACTGTGACCCCGCAGGGCAGTGGACGATGGCCCGAGTGCTTGGGCCCCTGCACGCTCATGGGAGACAGGAAGAAGCACCTGGCTCCTGGCTTCGGATCAGCACAGTGGCTGTAGCGGCCATTTGGGGGGTGAACCAACGGAAGGAAGACCTTTCTCTCTGTCTCTCTCTCTCTCACTGTCTATCTGTCAAATAAATTAAAAAAAAAAAAAAAGAAAAGATAACCTATGAAATGGAAGAAAATATTTCTAAGTCATATACTTGATAAATAATTAATATATAGAATACATAAAAAACTACCACTGAAAAACAAAAAGAAACAACTGGATTTGAGTAGACATTTCTCCAAAGAGGACATTCAAATGGCCAATATGCACGTGAAGAGATACTCAATACCATTAGTTATTAGTGAAATACAAGTTAAACCCACAATACAATACCACTTCAACCTTATTATCAAGGCCAATACCAGGCTTCAGCCTGGCAGAGCACTGGCTTTCGCGGCCATTTGGGAGTGAACCAGCAGATGGACGATCTCTCACTCTTCCTCTTTGTGTAACTCTTTTAAGTAAGTAATCTTAAAAAAAAAAAAAAAAAAAAAAAAAAAAAAAAAAAAAAAAAAAAGGCTGGCACCGTGGCTCACTTGGCTAATCCTCCACCTGCAGCGCCAGCACTCCGGGTTCTAGCCCCGGTTGCTCCTCTTCCAGTCCAGCTCTCTGCTGTGGCCCGGGAAGGCAGTGGAGGATGGCCCAGGTCCTTGGGCCCTGCACCCGCATGGGAGACCAGGAGGAAGCACCTGGCTCCTGGCTTCGGATCAGCACAGCGCACTGGCCGTGTTGGCCATTTGGGGGGGGGGGGGTGAACCAATGTAAGGAAGACTTTTCTGTCTCTCTCTCTCATTGTCTAACTCTGCCTGTCAAAAAAAACCAAAAAGATTTATTAAAATAAAAAAAAAACCTGACAAAAGGACAAATATTGTATGATTTCATTTACTACGAAGTTCCCAGATTTGGCAAATTCATAGACACTAAAAAGCAGACAGAGATTACCAGGGGCTGGGGGAGAGGGAAATTGGCAGTTATTGTTTAATGAGTACAGAGTTCCAGTCTGGAATGATGGGAGTGTTCTAGAAATGGATGGGGATGACAGTTGTACAACACTGTTAATATATTTGATGCCACTGAATTGTACACTTAAAAAGGATTAAATGATAAATTTTATGCTATATGTATTTTTTGCCAAAAGAAAAAAATTTAAATATTTTCCTGCCCCACGGAAGGGTGTTTGTTGCCTTCAGCCACAGCCACCTCATACCCAGGTTGTCTCAGGGGAAGCGGCATGGAGGACACCTGGCCCACAAAGATCCTGCTCTGGGCAGTGGTGCTTTCTTACCCGCCATCCTCCAGCTCAGCCTGTCCGCTCCAGGCTGGCTCCCTGCCAGGAGCTGCTGGCTCGTGCTGTTAAGCCAAAGATGCCATATGAGCCAAAGCCGGCCTGTGAATATTGGCCCCACGGCTTTTCATCTCTTCAAAAGCTGAGGTCCGTTAGTCGAATGACTGCTGCTAATACCAAACTCAAAGTTTTACACATACAGTTGTTCTAAATGTGGCCCAAATAAGCAGGTTTTTAGCTATTCGGAGTCTGTCTACATTTCATACCCTTTACAACTCCATGGACCTATGCTGGACCAGGAAAGATTAACTGGAGGCTGCAAAGACCCCAAGCCGCTGCTGCCCTGGGACGCTCTGTGACCCAGACCCGTGGCCTGGTTGCTGAGTGACATCACCTGGACACAGGACTCCCCCATCCCCTCTGTCCCCTTCTCTCCCTTTCCCTCCTGCTCCTCAGTGCGGTGTCCCCCTCCTCTAAGCCTCTGACAGCCTCATTCCTGGAGAAGACTCTGCCTGCAGACCTCTCTAAGCATGGCCGAATGCAGCCGGTGCTTGGCCACTTGTGGTCGTCTTCTTGTCTATCTGCCCCCAGATTCCTTGAGCACCCAACACTTTGCAGACTCAGGCCTGTGTGCAGGCCAGGCTTCTGGGGGCAGCAGGCTGCTGGGGGTGGGGCATGGAATTACCCAGCCTGGGCTCCAGGCTTCCCAACCTGCCACTGATGCTCTGTGAGCCAAGCCTGGCACTGGATTTCTCAATGTCTTTATCTAGATTATCTAGAAAGCAGGAATAATGAAAGTGCTCCCCACAAAAGGGCTGTTGGGTGGATTCAGCGTGCTGGGGACACTAAGAGCCTGGCCCAGAATGAGCACTCCAGAGATGGCGGCTGCAGTCTTCTGTGTAGACAGAAACTTAGGCAGGTTCCACAGGAGTCACCTGTTTCAACCTGGTCTCCAGGTATTTGTCAGTTAATTGTCGGGGTTAATCACTTGAAAACCATTACAAGTGCACACGTGTACTATGTACACTGTTTTATGATCTGCTTTTTTTTTTCCAAAAAAAGATAAATTTATTTATTTGAAAGGCAGAGTTACAGAGAGGCAGAGGCAGAGAGAGAGAGAAAGTCTTCCATCCACTGGTTTACTCCTCAAATGGCTGCAATGGCTGGAGCTACACTAATCTGAAGCCAAGAGCCAGGAGCTTCTTCCAGGTCTCCCACATGGGTGCAGAGGGTCAAAGACTGCTTTCTCAGGCCATAGCAGAGAGCTGGATCAGAAGTGGTGCAGCCAGGGCTCAAACTGGCGCCCATATGGGATGCCAGCCCTGCAAACCAGGGATTTAACCCACTGCGCCATAGCACTGGCCCCATAATCTGCTTTTTAAATGAAATATTGGGACAAAATTTCATGTCAAAAGCACAGAGACTGGTGCTGTGATGCAGCGGGTAAAGCCTCCACCAGCAACACCAACACCAGAATCACAAATGAACTCTGGTTTGAGTCCCTGCTGCCCCACTTCCAATGCAGCTTCCTGCTAATGTACCTGAGAAAGCAGCAGAAGATGGCCCAAGTCCTTGGGTCTCTGCCACCAATGTGGGAGATCTAGATGGAGTTCCAAGCTCCTCACTCTGGCCTGGTCCAGCCCTGGCCCTGGCTGCTTTGGCCATTTGGGGAATAAACCAGCGGATGGAAGATCTCTCTCTTTCTCTGTCCCTTCCACTGTCTCTCTGTAACTCTGCCTTTCAGCTAAATAAATAAATTTTTTTTAAAAAAAGAAAACTCACATTTGGATCAGTTTTTAAATAGTTACATGTACAGTGACATATGTGGTAAGTATGTGTGTGTTCACCATTATTCCCTTGTCTTTTTTACTTGAGAAGCAGAGAAAGTCAGACACAGAGTAAGCTTTCATTTGCTGGTTCACTCCCAAATACCCCCAAAAGCCAGGACTGAGTCAGACTAAGCCACAAACTAGGAACTCAAATCTAGGTCTCCTATGCACGTGGCGAAGATCCAATAACTTAAACCATTACTTACTGCCTCCCAGGGTTGCACTGGTGAAAACTGGAATTGGGAGTAAGAGCCAGGCATTGACTTGATTTGGGATATGAGCATCGTAGCTAACATCTTAACCACTAGTCTAAGTGCCTGCCCCCTTTGTCTGATTTTTTAGAATACATTTCTAGAAATGGATCAAAGGGTATGCATAATTTAAGGGTTTTGGCCCCTGTTAACATTGAGACTTTGGGAAAGGACTTATTAAAGACTCTAAGGTAGTAGTTTTGGATATGTTCTTGTTTTTTAAAAATTGTGGGCTAGCGCTGTGGCTCAACAGGCTAATCCTTCGCCTTATGGCACCGGCACAGCGGGTTCTAGTCCCGGTTGGGGCGCCGGATTCTGTCCCGGTTGCCCCTCTTCCAGGCCAGCTCTCTGCTGTGGCCAGGGAGTGCAGTGGAGGATGGCCCAAGTGTTTGGGCCCTGCACCCACATGGGAGACCAAGAGAAGCACCTGGCTCCTGCCATCGGATCAGTGCGGTGTGCCGGCTGCGGCGCACCGGCCATGGCAGCCATTGGAGGGTGAACCAACGGCAAAGGAAGACGTTTCTCTCTGTCTCTCTCTCACTGTCCACTCTGCCTGTCAAAAAAAATTGTGATAAAATTTACAGAACATAAACTTCACCATCTTAACCAGTTTTAGGGGCATATCAGTGATATGCATTTATGAGCTTACTGTCAGCCCCAACACAGTCAGTCCTGACTGTGGACCATAAAGAGGCCTGGGTACTCAGTACCTGTCTCTGCTGTGGTCTGGGGAAGTCCTGTCCCAGGGGCCAGCAGGACACAGGGCCAACTGAGCCACAGTGGCGAGCCTGCTGACCAAGGTCCCAACGGTGGACCCTGAAGCAACCCTGTGACTCAGTCCCAGGCCTGCTCTCCCACACTCCTGAAATCAGTCTGCCTGTAGATGGACATGATGGGAGCCACACCCGGCTGTACCCCGGGAACCAGGCTTGCTTGCTGTGGCCTTGACTGTGGTCATGGAAACCATCTGTCACATGGCTCCAACCCTGAGAGATTACAGCCTTGGAGATCCACCATGGGGTCCTGCAGGAACCATGGAAACAACGTGCCAACCACAGATCCAACTCTGGACCTAGGCCTGGACCTAGGCCTGCAGAATGGTCAAATGTCTTGACTCCTGTGCAGCTTGACTGTGATCCTGGAGGCAGACCTATCACTGTCCAGCCCAGCAGGGGAAGGTCTCCGCCTACCAAAACAAGCTGTCAAACAGAAACAGGTGTTTACTTCTTCAAAAACATATTAAGTCAGGGAAAAGGAGTAAAAGCGTAGAGTTTGGGGCCAGTGCTGTGGCGTAGCAGGTAAGGCTGCCACTTGCAGTGGAGGCATTCCATATGGTCACTGGTACGAGTCCCAGCTGCTCCACTTCTGATCCAGTTCCCTGATGGTGTGTGTGTGGGAAAGCAGTGAAAGATGGCCCAAGTCCTTGGGCCCCTGAAACCATGTGGGAGACCCAGAAGAGGCTCCTGGATCCTGGCTTTGGATTCGCCCAGCTCTGGCTATGTGTCCATTTGGGGGGTGAACCAGCGGATGGAGAGCCTTTCTTTCTCTCTGGCTCTGCCTCTCTGTAACTCTGCCTTTTCAATAAATAAATAAATCTTTGGAAAAAAAATAATAACTAGAGGAGACTTGCAAGGCTCTCAACACATAGAATTGAGAGTATCTGTGGAAGTGGAAATGCAAACTACCCTCATTTGACATTACACTTACACACTGTATGTGTGCACATATTGTATTGTAATACTCTACTCCATAAACAAGGAAAATTATATGTCAATTAAAGTTTGTTTTAAATATGCCCAGGAGGGGCCGGTACCATGGCATAGTGGGTAAAGCTGCCACCTGCAGTGCCAGCACCCCATATGGGCACCAGTTTGTGTCCTGGCTACTCCACTTCTGACCCAGCTCTCTGCTACGGTCTGGGAAAGCAGTAGAAGATGGCCCAAGTGCTTGGGCCCCTGCACCAGTGTGGGAGACCCAGAAGAAGCTCCTGGCTCCTCGCTTCAGGTTGGCTCAACTCTAGCCGTTGCGGCCAATTGGGGAGTGAACTATCAGATGAAAGACCTCTCTCTCTCTCTCTCTCTCTCTCTCTCTCTCTCTTTCTCTCTGCCTCTCCTTCTCTCTGTGTGTAAATCTGACTTTCAAATAAATCTTTAAAAAAATATGCCTGGGGCTGCGGCTCACTAGGCTAATCCTCCGCCTAAGCCAGGTTCTAGTCCCGGTAGGGGTGCTGGATTCTGTCCCGGTTGCCCCTCTTCCAGTCCAGCTCTCTGCTGTGGCCTGGGAGTGCAGTGGAGGATGGCCCAAGTCCTTGGGCCCTGCATCCGCATGGGAGACCAGGAGAAGCACCTGGGTCCTGGCTTCAGATCAGCGTGGTGCGCCCGCCGCAGCAGCCATTGGAGGGTGAACCAACGGTAAAGGTAAAGGAAGACCTTTCTCTCTGTCTCTTTCTCACTGTCCACTCTGCCTGTCAAAAAAAAAATGCCTGGGAAAGCAGCAGAGGATGGTTCAAGTAGTTGGACCCCTGCACCCACGTGAGAGACCCAGATGAAACTCTGGCTGTTGGCTTAGGCCTGGCCCAGCCCTGGCCATTGCAGCCATTTGAGGAGAAAACCAACAGATGGAAAATCTCTCTCTCTCTCTTTCTCTCTCTCTCTCTGTACACTCTGACTTTCAAATAAATAATTTTTATATAAAAAGTCATTATTGATAAGGAATTTCTCTCTCTGTACACTTTTCCCTTCAAATAAATTTCCTTTTTTAAGTAAAAGTCATTGTTGATAAGGAGTTACTAGTTACATTTTGTTGATTGTTTTCTGGCTGTTCTACAGTTTCTTCTTTCCTCTCTTGTGTTGTTTCTGTGATTTGATGATTGTAGTGTTATTATTTTTCCCTTTATTGTGTTTCTATGACAAATTTTCACTTTGTAGTTACCATTAAGCTTATATAAGTCATCTGATGGTTGTTCTAGCTGATAAAAACTTGGAAAACTTGCAAGGTGGAGCTGGGCCTATCCAAAACCAGGAGCCAGGAGCATCTTCTGGGTCTCCCACGTGGGTACAGGGGCCTAAGTACCTGAGCCATCCACCACTGCTTTTCCAGGCCATAGCAGAGAGCTGGATCAGAAAAGGAGCAGCCAGGACTCAAACCGGCAGCCTCATAGGATGCCAGCACTGCGGGTGATGGCTTTACTTGCTACGCCACAGCGCCAGCCCCTCCTCTAGTTATTTCTAAATGTACAATATAGCGTTGCAGAGTCCAGTTACCCTGCTGGGCTATAGGCCACAGTCAGACTATGAAGTTTACAAACCTTTGCAATCTCAGTAATAACAGAAACCTAGGGCTCTAGTACACCAAATTACTGCATTTTCATTTTGCCAAATACAGAAAATAAAAGCCCACTACCATGATCACTGCCATTTCAGCAAAGGATATTTTTAAGCATGAAAAGGAGGAGAAGATGCCTAAAATAAGTCAGCCTCTCAGTTTAAGTTACTTAAGTGAGTGCAGACTTCCCCCTTGTTCCTTAGGCTTCCTCTTTGCTTAACAGGGAAACGGTCTCAACACAGAACAACCCCGACACCAGGTGGCGCCTCGTCCCCCAGCTCCGGCAGTCTCGAAAGCTCACACTTCCTGAAGGACCAGGCCCGGACCTTGACAAACGCATCCATTCCTCTGGCATTTCAAGAACGTCCCCTCAGGACAGGCCTGGACAAGGCAGCACCAGATGCGGAAACGGACCCCCGAAGAGGTCTTGTGCCTGGCAGGATCCTGCCCTCTCTCACCTTGGTTGGACACAAGTTGAGCTTTGACTCTCAAAGGAGGCCACAGTGAGCTTTGTGAGGGTCCGTGGTTCCTACCCTGACTCAGCCTCCGACAGTCCTGGGAGCAGGAGGCTGAAGACACTGAAAGTACAGAGTGTGGAACTCCTCCCGAGGCTGTGGTTTGCATCAACTTGGACCTGACAGTGGATCAGAGATGTGAAGAAAGTTATACAACACCTCACAGCCCACATCCTGTGTGATGAGCCCTGCTCAGCTGAGCTGTGAAACTAAAATTCACTAACAGATGTAATAAAAAGTTTTAGTGGATATTCTGCAAACAGTAAAATAAATTTATATTAGAATTATTTAATAAGCCCCCCTCCTTTTGAAATATTTATTCACTTATTTGGAAAGCAGAGTTATAGAGAGGAGAAAGGCAGAGGGAGAAGCAGAGAGAGGTCTTCCATCCGCTGGCTCACTCCCCAGGTGGCCGCAACAGTCAGAACTGGGCCAGGCTGAAGCCAGGAGCTTGATCCAGGTCTCCCATGTGGGTGGCAGGGGCCCAAGAACGTGGGTTACACTCTGCTGCTTTCCCTAGCACATTAGCAAGGAGCTGCATCGGAGATGGAGCAACAGGGCATGAACCGGCACCACAGGAAGAGGCTTTACCCACTACGCCACAGTGCTGGCCCCGCATAAGCTCTTTAAATCTCATGATTAAAAATACTTTGCAATCAACTACAAGCCTATGTGAAAAAAACTGGGAAATATAGACATCTTAGCAAAGGAGAGGACTGTTTGGCCTAACAGTTAAGGGACTGGAGTCCCACATCTAAGTGCCGGGTTTGATTCCCAGCTCCATCTGAGGACTCCAGTTTCCTGGTGGTAGAGACCCTGGGGAGCAGTGGTGATGGCTCCAGTACCTGGGTTCTTGTCAGACCTGGGCTGCGTTTCCTACTCCCAGCGTCAGCCACAGCCCAGCCCCTACCATTGTGGGCATTTGGGAATTGCACCGGTGATGGGGGCGCGCTCTCGCTCTCTCTCTCCCCCTCTCCCCTCTCTCCTCCTCTCTCCTCTCTCTCTTCTCTCTCTCTCCTCTCTCCCTCTCCTCTCTCCTCTCTCTCCTCTCTCTCCTTCCTCTCTCCTCTCTCTCCTCTCTCTCCTCTCTCCTCTCTCTCCTCTGTCTCCTTCCTCTCTCCTCTCTCTCCTCTCTCCCTCTCCTCTCTCCTCTCTCTCCTCTCTCTCCTCTCTCTCTCCCCTCTCTCCTCTCTCCTCTCTCTCCTCTCTCTCCTCTCTCTCCTCTCTCTCTCCCCTCTCTCCTCTCTCCTCTCTCTCCTCTCTCTCCTCTCTCTCTCCCCTCTCTCCTCTCTCCTCTCTCCTCTCTCTCCTCTCTCTCCTCTCTCTCCTCTCTCCTCTCTCTCCTCTCTCTCCTCTCTCTCCTCTCTCTCCTCTCTCTCCCCTCTCTCCTCTCTCCTCTCTCCCTTCCTCTCTCCCCTCTCTCCTCTCTCCTCTCTCTCCTCTCTCTCCTTCCTCTCTCCTCTCTCTCCTCTCTCTCCTCTCTCTCCCCCCCTCTCTCCTCTCTCTCCTCTCTCTCTCCTTTCTCCTCTCTCTCCCCCCTCTCTCTCCCCCCCTCTCTCTCCTCTCTCCTCTCTCTCCTCTCTCTCTCCTTTCTCCTCTCTCTCCCCCCCTCTCTCCCTCCTCTCTCTCTCTCCTTTCTCCTCTCTCTCCCCCCTCTCTCTCCCCCCCCTCTCTCTCTCCTCTCTCCTCTCTCTCTCTCCCCTCTCTCTCTCTCCCCTCTCTCTCTCCTCTCCCCTCTCTCTCTCTCCTCTCTCCTCTCTCTCTCTCCTCTCTCAACTCTCTCTCAGTGGGTCTCTCAAATAAACAAAGAAATCACTTTTAAAACAAATAGCTTGCTTTTAAAAATTTTTTCAGTACAGAATTAGAAGGAGTAAATAAAACAAATATAAATTTTAGAACTGAAAAACAATATAAAGTTCACTGAATGGACTCAATAGTAGAATAGAAGGAACAGAGGAAAGAAACAGCTCACTTTAAGGTAGAAAAGTAGAAATTCGCTGTGGGTGATCCTGTGCCTGGCTGGGAGACTGCCTGCCTCGTCCATGCAGGTTAAGAGGGCATGGCACACCATGCCTCCTGGGAAGGACCCTACGACCTGTCTGCTGACAGGGGGCAGGAGCCCCAGGCACATCTCCCCCACCCCTGCTCCCTGTTGAAGGGCCTTATAATTGTCAATCAGGTAAACAGCTCCTGGGTGTGGCCCAGACCCCTAAGGATCACCTGGAAGGCTGTGTAGGCTATGTGACCTTCAGGATGACTGGAGAAGCACAGTGGCACCAATATCGGCTCTATCCTATAGAATCAGTGTTGCCCTGAACTAGCGACGCCCCATCTGCCTGCCCTTTAAAAGCTTGTGCTTGATTGTTCATAAACAGACATATTTGGGGCCGGTGCTGTAGCGCAGCAGGTTAATGCCCTGGCCTAAAGCGCCAGCATCCCATATGAACACGGGTTCGAGACCTGGCTGCTCTACTTCCTATCCCGCTCTCTGCCATGGCCTGGGAAAGCAGTAGAAGATGGCCCAAGTCCTTGGGCCCCTGCACCCACGTGGGAGACCTGGAAGAAGCTCCAGGTTCCCGGCTCCCAGCTGCAGGTCAGTGCAGCTCCAGCTGTTGCGGTCATTGGGGGAGTGAACCATCAGATGAAAGACCTCTCTCTCTCTCTCTCTCTCTCTCCTTCTCTCTCTGCCTCTCCTCTCTCTGTGTAAGTCTGACTTGCAAATAAATAAATCTTTAAGAAAATAAACAGACATATTCACCGAAACTTGTCTCTGGTGCTTGTTGAAGAAAGTGGTCACCCCACCATCCCGACAGTGCAGGCCTCCTGCTACCAGCAACACTGAGGAAGAAAGAAGCTAAGCCAAGGGGAGAAGGGTCTCAGGCATGCACAGAACAGTAGGGAAAGATATGGAACGCCGCCACTGGAGTTTGGCAGAGCTCCGGAGGTACTGATGCCTGCTAACTCCCCAAAGTGGGAAAGGGACATAACATATACTTCGGGAACTTGAGTAAAGGTCAAACAAATCTGTGCCAAGCCACCTTGTAAGTGAATTTTTGAAATTAAAAAAAAAAAAAAAAGCAACCCACGATGGACTAAAGTTACCTCCTCTTAATTTACTTGCTGAAGTTGAATCCTACTATCCCTATGGCAGTGGGGGAGGCCGATCCCCATGAGGGAACGGAGCTGTGAGGGCAGAGCGCTCAGGATGGGAGAAGGAGTGTCTGGCCATGGGGGGGGGGGGAGTGTCCCACCTGGAAGAGCACCTTCATAGGAACCCAGGCCTGCCGGCACCCACATGTGGAACTGCCAGCACCCAGACCATTTTTATGCGTCATTTTTATGCACCGATCCAAATCCGGGAGCCTGGTTCCTCTTCCTTGTCTCCCATGCGGGTGCAGGGGCCCAAGGATTTGGGTCATCCTCCACTGCCCTCCCAGGCCACAGCAGAGAGCGGGACTAGAACCGGCATCCATATGGGATGCCTGTGCTGCAGGCAGAGGATTAACCTACTGTGCCATGGGCAGGACCCTCAAAGCAATTTTTTTACAAGATTTATTTATTTATTTGAGGAGAGTTACAGAGAGAGGGAGACACAGAGAGAGGTCTTTCATCATCTGGTTCACTCTTCAAATGTCCGAAACGGCGAGAGCTGGACTAATCTGAAGCCAGGAGCCAGGAGCCTCTTCTGGGTTTCCCATGTGGGTGCAGGGGTCTGAGGATTTGGGCCATCTTCTACTGCTTTCTCAGGCCATAACAGAGAGCTGGATTGGAAGTGCAGCAGCTGGGATTCGAACCAGCTCCCAAATGGGATGCTGGCACTGCAGGCGGTGGCCTTACCCACTACAACACAGTGCTGGCCCCCAAAACAATCTTAAACGATAAAAAACAAAGCCGGGGGCACCACAATACCAGATTTCAAGACATACTAAAGGGCTGTTCAAATCAAAACAGCCTGATATTGGCACAAAAATAGGCATATAGACCAATGGAACAGAATAGAAGCCTCAGAAATTAATTCATGCATTTACAACCAACAAATACTTGACAAATAAGCTAAAATCACTCCCTTGAGAAAGGACAGTTTCCTCAACACAAGGTGTTTGGAAAATTGGATTTCCAAACGCAGAAGTTTGCAACAAGACTGCTGCCTTCTGCCCTGTACAGGAATCAACTCACAATGGATCAAGGATCTAAACCTCAGTCTTGAAACCGAAAAATTACTAGAGGAAAGCATCAGGCACACGCTGCAAGCCATTGGCCTAGGCAGGCTATTGTGCTAACAGACTAAAGAAGAAAGGCACAAGATCCTTCCGTCTGCAGAAAAATTACTTGACAAAATTAAATGCTCGTTTTGATAAAACACACAGAGAATCAGAGCAGCATGAATTTCTTCAACGTGATAAAGAGCATCCACAACGCATGCCTGAAGCTAACACACTGGCACATTCCTACTATTAACAGAAAGAACTCTTTCCTCCCCAAAAGGTGAATAAAGCAAGAGTACCTGTTCTAATGCTCTAACTCGACATAGTGCTGGCATTTCTAGCCAATTCAGTCAAAGCAGAAAGCAGGAAAGGAAACAAAAGGCACATGATATGGAAAGGCAGAAATAAAACTTTGTTTTTCTTGAGACAATCCTATTTATTCTGGATCATGCTCAATTCCACACATACTTCAGGGGTGACACATCTATAAGAACATCCAACAATGTTATGTTACCAAACTAACATGTGACTGTGCTGTCAGGCAGTACCGATCACATCTGTAGGGTGCGAAGGCAGAGGACTTCAGGTGCAGAGACCAAATTGCTTTTGCTGCTATGGCAAATCACAAGCATCATCTTTGAGATTTCCAGGCTGTTCCAGAACAAGGAATAGACCTTTTTTATCTGGTGGTTTAAAGTAGGAATAAACAGGCACTGTGGGATACTCTGCATCAGGATTTTCCACCATCGTTTTCAGCTTTGCTTCAGTGGCTTTTATTTTTTTGCAGTTGAGGATTAGGTTAGACTGAATGGCCTCAGGCTTGAGATGGCTCAAGACTAATCGGAAGGACCTTATCATTCCTTTTTTTTTTTTTTTTTAGCAGAGAGCTGAATCGGAAGTGGAACAGCTGGGACTTGAACAGGCGCCCATATGGGATGCGGGTGCTTCAGGCCAGAGCTGTAATCCACTGTGCCACAGCACCAGCCCCAAGGACCTTATCATTCTTGTCAGGATCGTATCTCTTTACTTGTGCGTGTGCCCATTGCACCACCAGCTTCTTAGACAGAGCCGGCTTGCCACTGAGACACTGGATGGCTTGTTCTGCCTCCTGCTTGGTTTCAAAGTTAACAAAGCAATACCCTGAGGCTGTCGCTCAAAGCACTCCACTTGTGGAAGACAAGTCACACTGCTTCACCTTGCCAAACTTCTGGAGCAGCCTGAGAAGATGGTATTCTGTGGTTTTGGGGTCCAGGTTGCCAACCCATAATCTGCCTTCCTGCAGAGAGCCCGCTGAGAGTACGGCTGCACTCTCCAGGGGAAGAGCTTCAGGCTCTGCTCCCTTCAAACCTCTCGTGGCCTCAGCATTGTGCCATCAGCTCACACCCAGAGAGCAGGTCCCGACTCTGTGGCCCCATGGATGGCTAGATATGTCCACCTCAATGTCGCCCGCTGCCAGGCTGCAGGTGACACGCTACATCTAGAAATCAAACTTTTCATTTGAAGGTGCCAGGACTACCTATGTGGAGAACTCCAAGGGGTGTGTGTGTGTGTGTGTGTGCGCGCGCGTGCGTGTGTGTATACCAATTCCTACAGTCAGTGAGTTCACCAGAGTTTCAGAATACAAGAAAGAATAAAAAAATAAATTCAATTGCACATCTATACACTAGTGATGAACGTGAGAATTAAAAATGCAATACCATTGGCTGGCGCCGTGGCTCAATAGGCTAATCCTCCACCTTGCGGTACCGGCACACCAGGTTCTAGTCCAGGTTGGGGTGCAGGATTCTGTCCCGGTTGCCCCTCTTCCAGGCCAGCTCTCTGCTGTGGCCCGGGAGTTCAGTGGAGGATGGCCTAAGTGCTTGGGCCCTGCACCCCATGGAAGACCAGGATAAGCACTTGGCTCCTGGCTTCGGATCATCACGGTGGCCATTGGAGGGTGAGCCAATGGCAAAAGGAAGACCTTTCTCTCTGCCTCTCGCTGTCCACTCTGCCTATCAAAAAAAAAAAAAATGCAATACCATTGACATTTGCTAAAAATGAAACTACTCATAAATCTAATAAAATTAGATAAAATATTTTTACACTGATACTGTGGAGTTCTAATGAAAACACAAAGATTTATTAAATAAATGGAGAGATTGGTTACGTGCATGGACTGAAAGACTAAACACAGTAAAAATGTTAATTCTCTTCAAATTTATGTGTGTGAGTGTGTTTAATGGAATTCCTTTACAAGTCAATTCAGATATTTCACAGAAGTAGGCGAGATTGGTCTAAAATATATATGGAAATGCAAAGGATCTAGAATAGCAACAATTTTGAAAAAGAAGTAAGAATTTGGAGGAATGAGTACATCATTTCAAGACCTAATAGGTAGCTATAGTTATCAAGATTTGTAATGTTTGTGGAGAGAGAGACACAGAAACCAATTAAAAAAATACTAACGGGGCCGTAGTAGGTGAAGTGTAGTGGGTGAGGCTGCTGCCTGCAGTGCCAGCATCCTATATGTAAACTGGTTCAAGTCCCGGCTGCTCCACTTCTGGTCCTGCTCTCTGCTATGGCCTGGGAAAGCAGTAAAAGATGGCCCAGGTCCTTGGGCCGCTGCACCCATGTGAGAGACCCAGAGGAAGCCCCTGACTCCTGGCTTCAGATCGGTGCAGCTCTGGCAGTTGCAGCCAACTGGGGAGTGGACCAGCAGATGGAAGACCTCTCTCTCTCTCTCTCTCTCTGCCTCTCCTTCTCTCTCTGTGTAACTCTGACTTTCATATAAATAAAGAAATCTTAAAAAGAAAGAAAATTTCTCAGACCCACACTAAAATGACAGAGTTTTCACCTGTAAATACCATTACTGGATTAAGTTCCTACCATCTCAGTAACATTAGCATGAAGGTTTGGGGACTAAACAGCTGCATGAGTTCAGGGGCCAAATGACGTGCAAATCACACCAATCTCTTAGACAAGTACACAAGAAAAACACCCCAGGATATAAGACTTCATCAATAATACTTTATGCCTGAGTCAGGGGTGGGAAACATCTGGCCAGCAGGCGTATAAGGCCCAGGGAATCATCTGCTCTGGGCCTGCCAAGGCAACAACAAGCGAGATTCAAGATTCAATAAGCCCACAGCGGACTAAGCTTTAAGTTGATAATTCTGTATGGTCTGTGAATGATGTTACAAATATCCAAATGATCCTTGGCAGAAAAAAGTCTCCCCACCCCCTCTCCATACGAAAGGCACAATCTATAAAAGCAAAAATGGATAAGGTAGACATTTTAAAAATTAAAAAAACATTTTATTCTGGAAATAACAGTGTTCAGAACAAGAAAATACAACCTGGGAAAAATATTTTAAAGCATATATCAGATAAAGGACCCATATGTAGAGTACATAATGAACTCAAAAACACAACAGGAAAAGAAGGCCACCAGTTAGAAACTGAATAAACAGACATTCCAGCAGCAGGCATAGAGATGTGAAATGAGTGTAAGGAAAGGTAACCAACGTCACTACAATTATGCAAATGAAAGCTAAACGATGATGAGAAAACACAGTCAATGCCAACACTGGCAAGTCTATAAAGAATCTAGGTCACACATTTGTCGGCAATGGGATTGCAAAGGACCCTGAGATCCTTAGAGAATTCATATTTCCTCTATGTCTGGACAGGAAGTGTACAGGGTGAGCCTGGAGCACCTTGTAGGCACAAGGGGCCCGTCAAGGAGCAGGCACTTCAGTAGGGACCGGGGCCAACGTAAAGCCACTCCCACCGACCTCGGCCCCAATAACAGCAAAATTAACTCCAATGGTCTGAATCGCGTTGGAGATGGGAAAACTCAAAACTGCAGAAGGCTATTAAGACAAACTCAGCCTTTGTCGGATGACAGGGAACCAAACGACGATTGTGACAACGGTGAATGGAAGGAAGGGGACCCGGCATCATCCCTGCTCGTTCCGCAGAAGACCCCAGGCACCAGGCACCAGGGCCGGGGTCTCCTTCCCGACCCCCTGCTTTCCCTCGGCCCACTCGCAGCACAGCACAGCGCACACAGGCGCCCCCGAAACACCCACCCGGGACTCCTCCACTAAGACCCTGGCGGCTCCCACGTCATCACCGGGAGGAACGCGGCCTCACCACCCGCCCAGGGACCCCAGGGACCCCGCCTCCGCCCCCACGCCCTCGCCCCACGCCGGGCAGGGCCCCCAGGGCGGGCAGGGCGCGAGCAGGGCGGCTCCTGTCTGGTCCCACCCCACCGCACTCCCCAGAGGGGGCGACTTGGAGACCCAGAGAAACTAACGGGGCAGAACCCGCGACGCCGTGGGGCACTCGGGGGCCACCACGCCGTCCTCGCCACAGGAGAGACGCCGACTCCTGGACGCTGCTCAGAGACCCCAGTCCCCACGCGGGAGAGGGCAGGTGCAGGGCGGCGGCTCACCTGGAGCAGCAGCGGCCGCGCCGGCACCACGCGCGCTCCCGGGGCCAGCGGGCTCCTGGCCCGGAGGCTGACGCGGGCTCGCCGAGACCTCGGCCCCGGGGCCCGGCGTGCAGGGCCCACGCGTTCTGGATCCGGCCCCGGAGCCTCGCCTGGGTCTGCCGGTGAGGGTGAAGCGGTCGGGAGCCTGCGGAGCCCCCTGGGCCCGGCCGGGAGCGCAGTGGGAGTTTCTGAGGAGACCTCGGCCGCCGAGCCCGCCTTCCCACGTGGGTGGGCGGTGTGGAGGACCAGGTCGGCCAGGGCAGCTCGGCGGGCATCCTGTGGAAACCGCTCCTGCGACACCGAGATGGCACGCACCGCCCGAGTCCCGCCCGTCGGTGTGGCGCCTGCCCCTGCTCCGCCCGGCCACGCAGGCCCGGCCGCCGCTCCGCACCACCGGGTCGCCGCGGCCGTCCAAGATCCCTGCGGCCTCAGGCCTGGCCCCTTAATTTTTGAGGTTTCCATAGAGTTCTTTCTTTTTTATTTCAGCAAACGTATACATCATTCATAAGAAATGTGTTAATTATGGTATCAAATGAGTTTATACACTTTTTCTCTCCAAAGATTTATTTATTAATTTGAAAGGCAGAGTTGCAGAGAGGCAGGGAGAGGGAGAGAGGAAGAGAAGGAGAGGGAGAGAGAGAGAGAGAGATTTTCCATCCGCTGGTTCACTTCCCAAGACGGCCCCAAGGGCTGGAGCTGCGCCAATTTAGTCAGGAGGTTCTTCCCGGTCTCCCACGTGGGTGCAGGGGCCCAAGTTCTTGGGCCTTCCTCTGCTGCTTTCCCAGGCCATAGCAGAGAGCGGGATAGGAAGTGGAGCACCCGGGACTCGAACCGGCACCCATATGGGATGCCGGCCCTGCAGGCGGCGGCTTCAACCGCTACACCACAACGCTGGCCTCAATACACTTTGGATTTCTGTTTTAATTTCTAATGTGGAGACTGTCACTAGGCACAACCCTCCGAATCGGGAGGTCTTTGGGCTCCTCCATGATTGTTGAGGGCTTTTTAAGGCCCCGGGGAGCGAGCGCTTCTCTGCTGCGCGATGCCCAGGCTCCTGTCCTGGCGAATCCGAGTGCGCCCTGCTGGGGTGAGCCCGTCCGGGCTGAGGGCGGCGTCTCTGCTGCGTCTGAGAGTCCGACGGAGGAGACAGGGCGAGGATGCAGCCGGGCTCTAGAGCCCAGGCTCCGAGGACAGAGGACCGCGTGCCTCCCTGCCTGCCCTCCCCGAGGACGCCGTCGCCTCACCCGCCGTCTCCCGGCCCCGAGGCCCCAGGGCAGGGCGAGCGCTCCGCAGACGCGCAGCCCGGCCCCGTCGCCCTGCCCCGGCTACCAGCGGACTCGGGGCTCCGGGAGCCCGGCACCCTGGAGCCCTTCCCAGCACCGAGCACGCGCGCCCCTGCCTAGGAGGAGGCCCGCAGCCCGCAGCCGCAGGCGGTCAGCACCGCGGAGGACGGCTGCGGAGGAGGGGAGAAGTGGGGCGAGCAGACCCCCTAAACGGGAGCGGGAGCGGGAGCGGGACCGACGGGGACGGGGTAGGGGCGGGGAAGAACCGGCTGGAAGGGTTGGGGGCGTGGTGGTGGGCGGGGCCTGGGTAATTTGGGGGCGTGACGGGTCCGAAACGTGGTGGAGGCCGGGGTTCTCAGGACCGAGTGAAGCAGAGAGGGGGCGGGCCTGTGGGTCGGGCTCGGCCGTCCGAGGGTCGCGGCCTTAGGGCGACCGCAAGCAGCGGGTTGCGGTTCCCAGGACGGGCGGGGCGGGGCGGCACCACGCCGGGTGGGCGGGCTCCGGCCGGCGCCGCTGCGCAGTGCTCAGAGGCCGGTCCCGGAGGATTCTCGCCTGGCCGAGCTGCTCTGGGCGGACCGGGTGCTCCGCGGCACCGAACCACGTGGCAACGAAAGCCTGGCGTCCAAGGTCCCCTCAGAAGCTCCAGGCCGACGCCAGAGCTGTGTGCTTTGTTGAAATCGACCTTTCAGCTAAAAAGTTTTTAGTTTTCTGGTAAAATAAGGAAATCTGGGGGCTTAAATGATCCACAAAAAATTTGAACGTGTCAGAAACTGCAGTCCAGGAAGCCAACTCTCAGTTACTGACAGCCTGTGTTGTAGAAGAGTTTCTGGAAATCGGAAATAAAATAACCTTATCTTGGTGTAAAAGTTTGAAATGATGCATAGCTTTTTTCATAAAACACTTTCCAGAAACTTTTTAAAGACTCCCTGTTAATAACTAGATGTGATTCAGTTCAAAATGGACTATGAAAACGCTGAAAATAATACCCAGGTGGACAAAGCGAAGACTAAAGTACACACTTACCAGGATACTGACTTACAGCACCCGTAGGAAGGGAGACGTCCTCGTTCCAGCTGCCACAATGGTGCCCTTGAATGTCCTGGCCAACACTCTCAAAAGCTTCGATAATACTGAAAAGAGAGGCAAAAACCAGGTTTGTATTAGGCTGTGCTCCAAAGTCATGGTCAGGTTCCTAACTGTGATGATGAAGCATGGCTACATTGGGGAACTTGAAATCATTGATGATCACAGAGCTGGGAAAATTGCTGTGAACCCCGGGGACAGCTTAAACAAGTGTGGAGTGATTAGCCTCAGATTTGATGTGCAACTGGAAGATCTAGAAAAATGGCAGAATAAGCTACTCCCATCCCGCCATTGTACTGACAACCTCAGCTGGCACCATGGACCAAAAAACAACACAAAAACACACAGGAGGGAAAATCCAGAGATTGTTTTCTGTAATATGTGCATACAAATAAAAGCTCAATGGACAGTAGAAGAAGAAGGGAGGGACTCTGTTATCACTGGAGAGAAAAACCCCTCATCAAAGAGCCCCCATATGAAAGTGAAACCCTCAGACCATAGGAGGTGTGTGTTGTGTTCCCAGAGACACATCAGGATAAGAAACGGTGACACCTGTATGGGTACACCACACTGGAATTCCAAGACCAGAATCTCTATGTCTCTCACATCATGTTGGTGTTAAAAGCAAACAAAATATAAAGATGATAAAGAGAGAGGGAGAGAGAAAGAGAGAAAGGTAGAAGCAAGGAGGTGGGAGGGAGGGAGGAAGGAGTATCACTATGTCCTTAGATTTGTATCTACAAATCATAGTGAATTTGTTCAAGATTAATTAAAATTAAAATAAAAAATAGAAGAAAAAAACATATGGATGAGTCTCCAGTAAAGGAAATTTTATTTGAGAATAAAGACTAGGATTACTATCCAGGACACACAGCAGATGGGAGAGCTCTCTCCCTTCCTTTCTCTCTCTCCCTCTCTTCCTCTTGTTCTCTCTCCCCTCCATGTGTATGTCTTCTTTCAAATAAAATGAAAATAGTTTAAACATTAAAACATACTTTACAAAAACAGTCTCTCACTTATCTCTTCTCATGACCACTGTTTTCTTTTTTTAATTCTTTTTTTATTTTGACAGGCAGAGTGGACAGTGAGAGAGACAGAGAGAAAGGTCTTCCTTTTGCCATTGGTTCACCCTCCAATGGCTGCTGCGGCAGGGGCACCGTGCTGATCCAAAGCCAGGAGCCAGGTGCTTCTCCTGGTTTCCTATGCGGGTGCAGGGCCCAAGGACTTGGGCCATCCTCCACTGCCTTCCCAGGCCACAGCAGAGAGCTGGACTGGAAGAGGAACAACTGAGACAGAGACCAGTGCCCCAACCGGGACTAGAACCCGGTGTGCTGGCGCCGCAGGCGGAGGATTAGCCTAGTGAGCCTCGGTGCTGGCCATGACCACTGTATTCATTCTATAGCTGCCTGTTCCCCCTCTGCTCCCTTCTTTAGCTTTCTGAGGATGTGCTTTCTCTGATGGGAACTTTTGGCCTTGTTGCTCCTGACTTGGTCATTCTGTGTTGGCCCCTCTCCCTCCATGCGCGTCGTCAGACCTGGGGTTCAGAGCCCTGTGGCTGAAGAAGGTGGGAGACATTGGGAGACACCCTCCCCTGTTGATGTCCAGGGCATGTGTGGGCCACTTGCATGCCTGGCTTGTTGGTCAGCGTAGTGGGTCGGAGGCAGGCAGGGTCACCTGCCCGATGGCTCCCGCTGTGCTTTCTCCTGCTCAGCACTTCTGTAAACTTGGAGTACCTCCCAGGACCACTCCTGGCGGCTCACCTTGGGGTCCTATGTCTTCTCCACTCCTTTCTGGGGTCCCCCACACCACCTAGAGCCCCCACTGCTCATGTTGCCTTCTGAGTGTGGCTTCGCGCAGTCATCTCCCACACCCCTTATCTGTGGTTTCCTGTTCCTTGGTTTCAGCTATTCACAGTCAACTGCAGTCAGAACATCTGAACGGCAAATTCCGGAAGTGAATAACACATAAATTTTAACTTGTACTTTTGTGTAGCATGCTGAAATCTCGCACAGTCCTACTCCATCCTGTCTGGGACATGAATCATCCTTCCCTTGAGTCTCCACACTTAGTCACGTGGTTATAGATGGACTGCCAATTACAGAGCCTGTGTTCCGGTCACTGCTCTTTTTCATAATAATGGCCCCCAAAGCACAACAGTAGTGAGGCTGGCAATTTTGTTTCAGTATATGATTACAGCTGTTGAAATTGTTCTGTTTCATTGCTAGTTCCTGTTGTTAATCTCTTACTGTGCCCAATTTATAAATTAAACACTAGCATATGTATGTATAGGAAAAACACAGCATGTGTAGGACTCATGGCTAGCTGACGTTTCAGGTATCCACTGGGGATCTTGAACTGTACCCCTGCAAATAATGGAAACTGCAGTTTTTAATACTTCATATTTTTCTCTGGACTGGGCAGGTGGGCACCACAACGGGTGCTGGGTCTGCTATCTTTGAAACGTTGTTGTAATGAACATAGTCGGTATTTTTCACAGAAAGCCTTCAGCAAAACATCCTTATCTTGCTCATTTATCCTTCTGAGAGACGGGGGAGGTAAACTGGAATTATTCCGTGCTGGCGTCTGTCTGGTCAGAGGAGACTCCTTCCCACAGAGACACAGGCCTCCTGATGGATTCACAAAACCACACACGCCCAGCCTTCCTCACAGCATTGTCCCTGCTGACAAAGAGCCACAGCTGTGGGAGCAAGATAATCACAGCCCATCTGTCTCTGTGAGCAGTCCACACAGCCAGTGGCTGCCATTCCTGGGTGCCTAGGGAGCTGGGTATCTGAGCTCCTGGGTATCGGCTTGTTGCAAGTATAGCAATGTCACTGAGGCTGTGTTGGTTCCATTAAGGACTTTATTATGCAGTGGGGCAGTCACACATTCTGATTCACACAGCACACTGGGCAAACTGACCACCCATGGTCCCCAAAGTACCCCAGAGGGCAGATTCTCACAGCACCCGCACAGGTGGTGCCTCTGAGCGGAAGAACGCAGGTCTCAAAGGGCGAGTGCAGTGGGCTTCAGGCGAGCAGGGCTTCGGCATCAGGTGAGCTCAGAGCCTCGGTGTTGGGCAAGCATAATGCTGGCTGGGAGAACTCTCTTGCCGGAAGGTCTGAGTGTAGTGAGTCAACCCGGAGCTTTCGCTCTGCCACTCTCAGGAGAGTTTGTTCAGAGGGTCTCACTGGGCCTCTTCAGCTTGCATTTTATATACACTTTTGGTGGTCAGTGTAGGGCCAGTAAGGTCCGTAGGTGGTTCTTATCGAGCCCATCCAGATATCCTGCAGTCAGCTTAGCTCTTGCTTATTTCTTATTAATATTATGGTGAAGCTGTTTAACTTCTGCTCCTTACATGGCTACACAGCAGTCACTGCTAGCTTGTCGATGGTTCAGCACAATAATGGGACTGATTTGCCCTCTGAGAGTCCTTGTTCCACAGAATCGGAGACCGAGCGTCTATGGGGAAAATGCCTTCAGAACACGGGGATGTGGCAGGCAGGTGGGCTACAAGGGAACACCTGAGGCTCGGCTTCATCTCCCTCTGCATGGAAACTTCCCTGCGGTTCTGTCTGCCGTCAGGACGGGGATCTGCAACCTGCCTCGCTCCCTTCACCGTTCCCGCCAGGGCTCTAGGAAAGGCAGCGCCGGGGGAGGTACAAAGAGCAGGGGTTTGGGACTGAGCCTGGAATCGGGATCTACGGTGAGCCACAGAGCAGCAGTCAGCTCCCGCTGAGCAGGGCCCTGCATTCCCATGACACCAGCACGCATGGCAGCGTGGGCTGAGCCCTCAGCACCCCAGGGACTCCTCAGGCCCCTGCCCTTTCTGTCGGAGGCGTCTGCGTCACCAGAGAGGGCCGAGGTACAGAGCAGCAGCCTCCGAGTTCTAACTTCAGCCTGACCCAGCCTGGGCTATTGTGGACATCGGGGGACTGAGCCAGAGGCTGGAAACCTCTGTCTTTCTAATAAAACAAAAACCAGACACGCAAACCAAACCAAAGAAGGATGCCTGAGCCCTCCCGAGGGGACACACGACCCTGTCCTGTGCCCTTGCTGTGATGGTGTCGCTGGGGATCTGAGTCACCTGAGACAGGCGGGTGGAGACACAGGGGTGGCACTTTCATGGCTGCCCCCGGGTGCCGCTGTGCAGGGAGCTGTCCCGGTTTGCGGGAAACAACACGGAAATATTCGGTGCACGGGACCGGGTCAGCAACTCATTCCCGAGCGGTTCCCAGAAGCAGCTCCTTCATCGTTTCTCAGCAAGTTTGTGACTATTTCAAAACAGTTTCCATCACAAGACAATCGCCTTTGGCAGAATGGAGTTTCCTCACGGAAACGGCCCAGGCTGAGGTCTCCCTGAGCCCCAGGGGCGGGAGCAGGCTGGGGGCGTGGCCGACACGAGTGGTCAGCCCAGGGCGAGGGTGGCCGGAGTAGGACAGGGACCAGTCAGCGCAGGCTTCCGCCCTGGGCTCCCCCGGGCTCCGCACCAGAGTGAGAGGCTCGGGCTCCTGGAGGAGGGGCTGTGCTGGGCCTCAGTGTCGGGAGAACACTTCCCAGGGACCCTGAAGACCACACCCCAACCAAAGGGTGCCTGGTGGGGAGATGGGGAATGGATGGGAGAGGCCCCCACCACCAGGCCTGGTGTGGGCTGCAGCAGGCAGTCCCCTCAGTGGGCAACACCCCGTTATGATACCTGGGGACAGGTGTGTGCAGGGAGTGGGCATCAGCCGGGACTGTCCCCCCAGCACCAGGTGACCTGGGTCACACGGAGGCCGCAGCAACCCCTCTGCCTGTCTCTGCCCAGGCACAGCCCACCTGAGACTAGAGGCTGCCAAAGCAAAGCCCTCCCCCACCATGTCACTCTCCACGATGCCCACAGGCCATGTCCACTTCCCTCCCATGTCCCTCTGCGCAGCCCCCGGCCCTCCCTCCAAGGCATTTCTTCTATTTTTCCCAAAGAGGGAAGCACGGAGACACGTCACGCACCACACCGCCATGTCCCACTCTCCAGATGCCAGGAAGGCAGAGGGGTGGGGCAGCCACAACACCTCTAGGGCTGGGCCTCAGGTCCCTCCCCCAGCTACCCGGAGAGTCCTGCATCCCAGAGGTCACCTCAGACCAAAGACAGCCAGGACCCCTGGAAGCGTCCTTCTCTCAGTCTCACTTTCTGAGTGTCCTCTGCCATCCTTGTCTGAGGCCCTGCCAACCCCACAATCCTGTCCCACCTGCCCTCTGCACCTGTGGGGCTTGTGGGGAGCTGATGTTAGGAGAGGCAGGTGCCATCCCTCTTCATCCTCATCTTTCTCAAGGTCACTCTAGGAAGGCCTTCTCTGGACCCCAGAACATCTCCACACCTTACACCTGCTCACATAGTTGTTTAGAGCAAGAGTGTCCTCAGACTGGGCCTGGGTCTTCCTCAAAGAAAATAAAATATACAGGCCGGCGCCGTGGCTCAACAGGCTAATCCTCCGCCTTGCGGCGCCGGCACACCGGGTTCTAGTCCCGGTCGGGGCGCCGGATTCTGTCCCGGTTGCCCCTCTTCCAGGCCAGCCCTCTGCTGTGGCCCAGGAGTGCAGTGGAGGATGGCCCAAGTGCTTGGGCCCTGCACCCCATGGGAGACCAAGAGAAGCACCTAGCACCTGGCTCCTGCCATCGGATGAGGGTGGTGCGCCGGCCGCAGCGCGCCGGCCGCGGCAGCCATTGGAGGGTGAACCAACGGCAAAGGAAGACCTTTCTCTCTGTCTCTCTCTCTCACTGTCCACTCTGCCTGTCAAAAAAAATTTAAAAAAAAAGAAAGAAAATAAAATATACAAATACATGGAAATTGAACAACATGGTCCTCAATGATCAATGGGTTATGAGATAAGTTAACAGGGGAATTAAAATATTTTTGAAACAAATTAAAAATGAAATTATAACATATCAAAACCACAGCATACAGCTAAAGCAGTATTGAAAATGATTTTAGGGGAGCTGGCGCTGTGGTATAATAAATTAAGCCTCCACCTCGGCACCAGTATCCCATATAGAAGCTGGTTCATGTCCCGGCTGCTCCTTATCTGATCCAGCTCACTGCTATGGGAAAGCATTAGAAGACGGCCCAAGTGCTTGGGTCCCTGCACCGGGATGGGAGACCCAGAAGAAGTTCCTAGCTCCTGGTTTCAGATTGGCT
Source organism: Sylvilagus floridanus (assembly GCA_949820135.1). NCBI lineage: Eukaryota > Metazoa > Chordata > Mammalia > Lagomorpha > Leporidae > Sylvilagus > Sylvilagus floridanus. The sequence continues at coordinate 11,866,350 of OX463243.1, forward strand.
CAGCTCCAGCTGCTGTGCCCACTGGGGAGTGAACCAGTGGATGGAAGACCTCTCTGTCTGTCCCTCTCTCTGTAACTCTGCCTCTCAAATAAATAAATTCTTAAAAAACAAGTTTTGGGACCAGCACTATAGTGTAGCAGGTAAAGCCACTGCCTCAGTGCCGGTATCCATATGGGCGCTGGTTCATGTTCCCGCTGCTCCACTTCTGTTCCAGCTCTCTGCTATGGCCTAGGAAAGCAGTAGAAGATGGCCTAAGTCCTTGGGCCCCTGCACATGTATGGGAGACCTAGAGAAGTTCCTGGCTCATGGCTTCAGATCAGTCCAGATCTGGCCATTGCAGCCATTTGGGGAATGAACCAGTAGATAGAAGACTTCTCTGTGTGTGTGTGCTTTGCCCCTCTGTAACTTTCAAATAAATAAATAAATCTTTAAAAAGTGATTCTAGAGGTGGATGTTTGGCACACAGGATCAGCTCCCTCCACTTGGAGCACCTGCATCCCCTATCTGAGTGCCTGGATTTGAGTCAGGCTTTGCACTCCATTCCAGTTTCCTGCTAATGTGCACCCCGAGAGGCAGCATATTATGGCTCAAGTATTTGGGTACCTGTTAGTCTCATGGAAGACTACACTGAGTTCCTGGCTCATGGCTTCAACCTGGAACAGCCCTGGCTATTATGGGCAGTTGGGTGTAAATTAGTAAATTGGCAATCTCTCTCTCTTTGTACCCCCTCTGGCTTTAAAAAATAAATATATTTTAAAAAACTACTACCAATACTAAAATTCACTACCAAGAAAAAATATCTTTCAAAACCAAAGGTTAGAGTTCTCATCTCCAGTTTGCCAGGTGAGGATCCAGAAGGTTGTTACTCTGTATGAACAAGTTTTAAAAAAAAAAAAAAACAAAACTGAAAAGCCAACAACTCTCTTTTTTGATCAGAACTGAGGACACAGGGCAAAGCTAGAGACAGATGGGTGGGAGTGGAATGGCAGTGAACAGGAGCTGGAGCTGAGAGCCCCACAGGATCCACTGGCAGTGTAGGAAAACCTGAACATGACCAATGACCGGCTGGAGGCTCAGCGCAGATAAGCACAGGAGTAAATACTGTTAGGGGCCAGGCCTACAGATGTCCACACGCTTTCCTGAGTTTTACCATCTGAGTTCCACAGTCAAAATCAGAGAAAAATTCCCTGGAAGGACCTCAAGGTGGAAGGGGAAATGAACCACTGAAAATACAACAGAGCATTCAGTTCTCAAGGACGCCTGATCTCCAGAGACAGGATCTAACCGGAGCCTTATCACAGCCTCATCGTCCTAGTGAAGGAACTCCCGACTCCAGCCTCTGCCGTCACCCTGCTCCACCTGACGGAAAGCAGGTGTGGAGTTCACAGGCAAGAGGCACAGGCTAGCCAAGAGACAGAGAATTATTCACAGGACTAAGGGGTGCTTCCCTCTGCCCACACATTACTATCATCTCAGGACAGGTCTGATCACCACAGTGCCTTTTTCCCACAATGTCATGTCTGGCCCTCATCAAACCAAAACACTAAAAAAAAAAAATAACAAAACAAACAACAACAACAAACTACCAGTGTCTAAAGAGACGGAGCATGTATCAGACACAGCAAGGATGTTGGAATTGTCCGGGAATGTCATGTGCTGAGGACCCTGAAGCATAAAACAGGTAGCCTGCATGAACAGACTGGTAACACAGAGAGACAGAAATTCTCAGAAGTAGCTGAAGAGGCTGTCAAGTATAAACATGTAAGCCAACATGCCAAACGAGAAGGAAAACCAGCAACTTTTAATCCAATCATCATCTAGGGCCCAGCTGGTCACCTCTCCCCAGGCCCAGCTGGTGGCCACCGGGCACTTGTTTCCCTTTTATGTGGACACTCCACAGAGTTCCAAGCGGTTAGCTTGGAACACAGCCACAGGACACAGAACCTTAAGAGCCTGGAAGGCCTGCTGCCCACTGGGAACTGTCTCCTCAGCTGGTCCATAATTCATGTTCACCCAAACAGGGATATTTAAAACCATGAGGAACATTCGGTACATTATGAACTAGTGTCAGAAATATGTACAAGTTGATTTACCTTAATTTTTGATTGATTTAAAAGAAACAAGGCCAAATAAAAGAAATCAGAGCCCTAATTCTACACAATTTACATCTCCTGCCTTTATTCTTAGTTTAGCACTAATACTCATATATTAGGAGGTGACATGAAGTAGCCACTGCACTTCTTTTGAAATTAAGAAAAATAGTTTTATTAAAGATAGACTTTGTTTCAACTTTTTTTTAAGTTTTTATAGTCTAAAATAATGTTTCCTTCATTGCACCCACACATAATCACACTTAGTACAAAGCACTTCTAGTTTTTGTAACAAAAAAATCATAAAAATGATAGCTGCATGTATTGAAATAAATGTCTAAAATAAATAAAAAATATGTCTGCTTCACCTCTAGGTACCCCACAGGTTCCTGTATGTCTTACACACAGGACAGGGGCCTCAGGGACCAGACAGGATGCTCACTAGATCCCTCACCCAGCTGGGACAGGCACCAAGTCTGTGATGAGGGACAGAGTCTGGCTGTGGGCGGGGCTGCGAACCAGCACATGGGTGATGAGGGGCCCAGACCCAGCAATGAAGGCAGCTGCCCCAACCCTAGGCCTGAGACAAGGGAGGAGGTGTCCTCTGACCCAGGGAGGGACTGTCTCCAGGCCTGGGAAAGCCGCCCCACCCTCTCTCCTGCCATCCCCCTGTCCCGCTGGGGCAACAGGCAGCCAGCACCAGAGGCCCAAGCAGAGCAGGAGGAGGAGGCAGCCTCCAGGACCAGACAAGGGCCCACCATGACCTCAGAGGCCCCCGGCTCACACGCTCTGTGAGGACGAGAGCATGGGTGTGCTCCTGTCATTCCCACCCAGAGAGTGAATGCATCTCGAGGGGGCTGTGTTTTTAAACTATTTATAAAGCTTTACTTATTTATCTGAAAGACAGAGCAACAGAGAGCGAGGTTCACTCCCCAAGTGACTGCAACAACAGGTCTGGGCCAGGCTGAAGACAGAGCCTGGAACTCCCACCACATGGGTGCAGGACCCAAGTACCATCATTTTTTTTTTGGGGGGGGGGGGGGACAGGCAGAGTGGAGAGTGAGAGAGAGAGAGAGAGAGAGAGAAAGGTCTTCCTTTGCCGTTGGTTCACCCTCCAATGGCTGCTGCGCCCGGTGCACCGCGCTGATCCGAAGGCAGGAGCCAGGTGCTTCCTCCTGGTCTCCCATGGGGTGCAGGGCCAAGCACTTGGGCCATCCTCCACTGCCTTCCCAGGCCACAGCAGAGAGCTGGCCTGGAAGAGGGGCAACCGGGACAGAATTTGGCGCCCCGACTGGGACTAGAACCCAGTGTGCCGCAAGGTGCAGGATTAGCCTAGTGAGCCACGGCGCCGGCCCCCAAGTACCATCATTTGCTGCCTTCCCAGGAGCATTAGCAGGAAGCTGATTCAGAAGGGCAAACATCCTTGTACCCTGGCCAGGCCAGGCAAGGTTTGTTTGGTTTGTTTCCCGCAGATTGTTAGGAACTTCTCTTTCACTTTTTGTTGTTTTTTTAAGATTTATTTACTTATTTGAAAGTCAGAGCTATAGAGAGGCAGAGGCGGGGGGTGGTGGTGGGGTCCTCCATCAGCTGGTTCACTCCCCACATGGCTGCAATGGCGGAGTTGGGCTGATCTGAAGCCAGGAGCCAGGAGTTTGCTCTGGGTTTCCCATGCAGGTGCAGGGGCCTAAGGACTTGGGTCATCTTCTACTGCTTTCCCAGGCCATAGCAGAGAGCTAGATGGGAAGTGGAGCAGCCAGGACTCCAACCAGTGTCCTCATGGATGTCTGGGATGCCAGCACTGCAGTTGCAGCTTCACTCACTAAGCCATAGTGCTGGCCCCACCCTTTCACTTTTAAAAATTGCTTCACACAGGATAATAGATGATACTGTGATGGTCTACCTAAGTTCAAACTCTTCTAAAACTGTGACAACTTTTAATAACTATAAAAATTTCATACACCATCATCATAGTTTTTATTTTTTAAACAATGAGTGTACTATAGCATTCCTTTACTGTCACTATTTCAAGGCTTAAATTCCATAACATACATGGTCAATAAAAATAGTATAAAATAGGAATTTCACTGAGAAATTTTATTATTATGATTGCTGCTATATTATAATGGCCATAAGTCTTATTTTGTTGTACCATGTATATACCAGAACACTATTTCATATCCTAATAAAATGAACTCAACATTGCTTCTTCTCCAAGTTACTACTGTTATTTTGAAATTTTCCTGTAAATTTCCTCTCCTATCAAGAGTAGTTTCTCAAAAAGAAATGCTGCCATTAAAGAGAGACTAATGAGGGTAATTACTGTTACAACTTTTTACAACTTTTACTGTGTTATACAGGTTAAAATTTACTTCTGGGCTGGCATTGTGGTGTGGTGGGTTAAGCTGCCTTTTGCAGTGCAAACATCCCATATAGGCACTACTTCTCCACTTCTAATCCACCTCCTGTTAATGTGCCTCATTGCTTCTCAGAGAGCTGCTCACTCACCAAGAATCGTGTGCTTGATGTCATCGAAATTATCCTCAGCTTTTCACAATTAAAGCAGCTCTTATCAGGGCTTCTCTTCCAATGTTTCTCATCTAATTCTTGGCTGAGGTTGAACACAGGGTAGCATGAGTTTGTATTTGAGGATTTAAGGCCAGAATGCTCTCAATGTCCACCGCGTGCTTGCTAAGCACCCGCACCACAGCAGTGCCTGCAGCCGGAGACCCTCCCTCATCCTCGGGCTCCAGTCAAATTATGATTTCTTATAAGCCTCACAATCTAGGACCCTTTGTTAAAGCAGCCAGAAGTACCTTAGCAGGAAGCTGGATCAGAAGCAGAATAGCCTGGACTTCAGCACTCTGCTATGGGATGCTGGTGTCATAAGTGGCCGCTTAACCCAGTACGCCACTTTACTGGAGAGTAAAGTGGGCCCTTCAGGCCCTTTTGCTGACCTGGGTTGGTTTTTGTTTTTCTTCTAATATTTTGGCTTTTGTGTGTTCTATTTGGAAATGAATTGCCTGGATTCAAGGGGTTGACAATGAGGTTTCAAAAAGTTCATAGAAATATGTTTTATGAAAAAAAACCCTGTGATTTCAAAATTTTTGCCTCAAGAAAAATTATTTCCAACTCTTCTGAAGTTTCTGAAACATCCTGTGTAAGAAGAGCTTTCAGTAATTCCAGGTTTTCAACACATCCTCCACTACCACCCAAGGCCCCAGGACAGCAGTTTGTGACATGCTCAAATAATCTGACGATCATTTAAACTCTCCAAACTTATTTATTGTAGCCTGAAATTAAAACCCAGCCAGAAGATCCAGGAATTTCCATAAAATGTGTTTCAACTGACAGCCTGAGGCTTTAAAACACACTCAGGGGGTGGGTGGTGTGGCTCAGCAGGTTAGGCCACCACCTGCATCCCATACAGGCGCTGATTCAAGTCCCAGCTGCTCCATTTTGGATCCAGCTTCCTGCTAATGTGCCTGAGAAAGCAGCGGAACATGGCCCAAGTCCTTGGGTCACTGCAGCCACATGGAAGACTCAGGTGGAGCTCCAGGCTCCTGGCTTTGACCTGGCCAGTCCCGGCTGTTGCGGCCATTTGGGGAGTGAACTAGTAGATGAAAATTCTCTAACTCTGCCTTTCAAATCAATCAATCAATAAATCTTTAAAATGCACCCAAGACTGATTAAAAGACTCCTTCCCTGGGAGCCATCTTCAGACCACCTGAGCTGTTCCTGCCATTTCCCGCAGCATCCCGAGATGCTAATTGAGGCTTCTCGGCAGCCAGCTCAGCTTTCTAATCAAGCTTCAGATCTGCACAGGGATGTGTAAGTAGAAAACGAGCAAGTGGAAATCTGCTATTCTGACGCACTATTTATGTAAAGACATTTGAAAAAGGACTCTGCTGTTCCTAAAAACCAAAAGATACACTTCCCACGTAAAGCCCTCTTCCCTACCCAAAAAGGCAGGGGCTGGTGCTGTGGTGCAGCGGGTTAAAGCCCTGGCCTGAAGCGCCAGCATCCCATGTGGGCACTGGTTCAAGTCCTGGCTGCTTCTCTTCCGATCCAGCTCTCTGCTGTGGCCTGGGATAGCAGTGGAGGATGGCCCAAGTGCTTGGGCCCTGTACCCATGTGGGAGACCTGGAAGAAGCTCCTGGCTTCGGATTGGCGCAACTCCGGCTGTTGCGGCCATCTAGGGAGTGAACCAGCAGATGGAAGACCTCTCTCTCTCGGTCTCTACCTGTCTCTGTAACTCTGACTTTCAAATAAATAAATCTTTTTTTTTTTTTTTGACAGGCAGAGTGGACAGTGAGAGAGAGAGACAGAGAGAAAGGCTTCCTTTGCCGTTGGTTCACCCTCCAATGGCCGCCGCGGTCAGCGCGCTGTGGCCGGCGCACCGCGCTCATCCGATGGCAGGTGCCAGGTGCTTCTCCTGGTCTCCCATGGGGTGCAGGGCCCAAGCACTTGGGCCATCCTCCACTGCACTCCCTGGCCACAGCAGAGAGCTGGCCTGGAAGAGGGGCAACCGGGACAGAATCCTGCGCCCCAACCGGGACTAGAACCCGGTGTGCTGGCGCCGCAAGGCAGAGGATTAGCCTGTTGAGCCACGGTGCCGGCCCAAATTTTTTTTTTTTTTTTTTAAAGGCAGCAGTCTGAACCTTCTCAGATGCAACATCAGGCCCAAAAGCAAGCTGCAAAGTCTTGTCTCTGAAGCCCCCTGCTCTGGTTCAGTCACAGTTGCCTGTCCTTGGCCCAGCCAGCATGCACACAACTGCTGCTGCTGTGTCTTTGCAGTTCGTTTCCACAGGACTCCATGCCACATAAAGCAGCCATCCTTTCCCCCTTTTTACTCCAGTTCTAGAGGTAGATTTCATTCTCAAGCCCATCAGAGCCCCACAAGGCTGGCCTCCCACATGCTTTGTGATCTACAAATGGATCCTCAGGCACTTGAGAGAATCCAGCAGTGTTCAGGAAATGTTTCCTTCTTCAGGTACATTTTAAACCAAATGGCAAATTAGAAATTTGTTGCTCTGAGAATTAAGTTAGAAAACTGAAATGATGAGGCTAAACTGTAGAGACTTCTCAGCTCTTAGATGTCCTCTCAATTTTTTCCCTCTGCTTTTTGTAATTATTTACCAATATTTGGTACACGGTCTTCATAAGACAACCTATCAGCATATGTAAAACTCTTAACATCAGTGTCACGTTGATGATATTAGTTGGATCCAGCTGTCCTTCTTATAAACTGGTACATTTATATTATTGTTTAGGGGGCTAGGAAGAGGGGGCCAGCATTGTGGCACAGCAGATAAAATCACTGCCTGTGATGTCAGTATCCTATACGGGTGTTGGGTCATGTCCTGGCTGCTCCATTTCCGATCCAGCTCCCTGGTAATGGCCTGGGAAAAGCAGTGGAAGATGGCCCAAGTGTCTAGCACCCTGTCACCCACCTGGGAGACTCAGATGAAACTCCTGGCTCAACCCTGGCCATTGCAGCTATCTTGGGGGGGAACCAGCAGATATAAGACCCCCCCCCCTTCTCTGTAACTCTGACTTTCAAAATAAATAAGTAAACATATTTTTTTTTTTAAAAAAAAAAAGGCAGCTAGGTAGACATTAGCCTATGTGTGTAAAAGTGGCTGAAGAGAATGGGAATTTCTAAAGAAAACTTTTGTGCGATGGAATGAAGAAACAAGCACAGAAAGCAGAGGGGCATTTATGGCTGAAGTGATTGTCCTGGGCCGCACTGTGGGGTAGCGGGTAAAGCCACCACCTGCAGTGCCGGCGTCCCACATGAATCCTGGCTGCTCCACTTCCGACCCAGCTCTCTGCTATGGCCTGGGGAAGCAGTGGAAGATGGCCCAGGTCCTTGGGCCCCTGCACTTATGTGAAAGACCCAGAAGAAGCTCCTGGCTCCTGGATTCAGATCAGCGCAGCTCCAGCCTTTGCAGCCATTTGGGGAGTGCACTGGCAGATGGAAGACCTCTCTCCCTCTCTCTTTCTGCCTCTGTCTCTGCCTCTCTGTAACTCTGCCTTTCAAATAAATAAATACATCTTTAAAAATAAAATAAATTGTTCATGTTCTGTAACCCTGGTTAGTTGGGTTTTTGCCTCCCTCCACACCTACCGCCCCAGGGGGCGGTAGGTCCTGTAACTCGCTGCTGATAAGGACCTGGGAGGACTTTCGGGAATGGCACATCCAGAAAACACCCCGCCCAACACTTTTCGCAAGAAGGCAGGGAGGAGAAACAGAGGACCCATACTCCTATCCATACAGACTGCAGTCAGAAATTGGACTGGGCTCTCAGACCTTTCCTGAGTTGACCATCTGGCCTGACAGGTGCACAGACAGGGCACTCAGTCACTTCCCGGGACACCTGCCTGGTCTATCAGGCTCTGCTCCCTCGCTCACCACCACTCTCGGTCTCATGTCTGAATTCTCTCTTGAGGGAAGACAAGAACCTCTGAGCAGCTGTCTGTTAACATTATTATGTTTTACTCATAACTACATTTTTAAAATGAGAGCTGTGACATTTTTAATGCCTGTATTTTCATGTTTTTGCGTCTATTCATTACTTGTATGAGACATTTCTGTATGAAAATATATCAAAGAGTTCTATTGATAAAACAAAATAAGCACTTACATCAAATATTTTTTTAAAAATTTATTTATTTATTTAAAAGACAGAGTTATGCAGAGAGAGGGACAGAGAGAAAGGGAAAGAGAGAGATCTTCCATCTGCTGGTTCACACCCCAAAATGGTTGCAACAGCCAGAGTTGATCAGAAGCCAGGAACCAGGAGTTTCTTCTGAGTCTTCTATGTGAATACAGGGTCCCAAGCACTTGGGCTATCTTCCACTGCTTCTTCAGGTGCATTAGCGGGACTGGCAGAGCTCCAGCCATTGCAGCCATCTGGGGGGTGAACAAGCAAATGGAAGACCACTCTCTCTCTCTCTGCCTCTGCCTCTCTGTAACTCTACCTTTTCAATAAATAAACAAATTTTTAAAATAATACAAGACTTTTCCCTCTGTCTCTCCCAGTCTCTGTCTGTAACTCTACCTCTCAAATTAGAAAAAAAAAAGTATAAATTTTCCATAAGAACAAAGATGCAAATAAAAGTGCTATCCAGGGGCTGGCTTTGCACCTGTCATTTGAGATGCCGGAATGCAGATTTGAGTCCTGGATACTCTGTTTCTGACCTAGCTTCCTGCTAATATGCCTAAGAAGACAGTGGTAGATGGTTCAACTTCATAGGCCCCTGCCACTCATGTAGGACACCAAGATGGAGTTCCTGGCTCCTGGCTTTAGCTTGGCCCAGTCCCAGCTGCTGTGACCATTGGGGAAGTGAACCAGTGGATGGAAGATCTCTTTCCCCACCTTCCCCAACCCCCATCTCTATCTTTTCATCTCTCTCTGTAGTTTTTCTCAAATAAATACATAAATCTTTAAAAAGAAAGTGTAATTCAGTGTCCATTGCTTTCTGTATAACAAGTCTAGCAAAATAACGTTTAAAGTTTTCATTAACAGAAAAATAACTTAAATTGCTTTCTGTGATCGTCTAATATTTCAATTTTCATAATTAGACCAGGTATAATTGCTAAAAAATAAATAAGTTAGGTAAATGTGATATAAATTTTAATAAGCATGTAATTAAAAACTTTAGATTAAATTAAGTGATGGCAAAGGCATTCCCAAGTGAATTAAAATACTGAAACATCAGCTCCTCTATGGGAAAGCACAGGTTTCTAGAATTATAAAAAATAGTCACAAATTGCTGGTATATGGCAACAAGTCCAAAGTTTATTACTTCCTGGGATTTTTTTTCCCCACTGAAAATTAAGATCCAGAGAGGATAATTCAAAGTGGATGAATAAAAGTGCTTGCCGTCATCTCTGCCACAGGGAAGAACCAGGTGACAGAGACATGACCACATTTTGAGATGTGTGACTGAGGGAGAGAACTCTGCAACTCAGCAGATGAGGGGTGGGATCACCAAACAGCCTGGGGATGCGGGAAGGCAGCATCAAGAGAGGGACAAAGTGTGCTGGACCATACTGCCCAGCTCCCAAGAGAAGCTCCACAAAGCTGGGTAAAATTAAGCAGGAGGGGCCGGTGCTGTGGTGTAGCAGGTAAAGCCGCCACCTGCAGTGCCAGCATCCCATATGGGCACCGGTTTGAGTCCCAGCTGCTCCACTTCCGATCCAGCTCTCTGCTATGGCCTGGAAAGACAGTGGAAAATGGCCCAAGTCCTTGGGCCCCTGCATCCACATGGGATACCTGGAAGAAGCTCCTGGCTCCTGGATTCAGATCAGTGCAGCTCCAGCCATTGCAGCCAGCGGGGGAGTGAACCAGTGGATGGAACACCTCTCTCTCTGTCTCTACCTCTCTCTATGTAACTCTGACATTCAAGTAAATAAATAAATCTTTAAAAAATAAATGAGCAGAAAGCACAGCAATCCCCATCACCACTGCAGACTGGTGACCATAATTACAAGAGGATTCCATGGTCTTCACCAGCTCTAACTCATTTAGGGAACTGTCTGGGGACAGACACACTGGGTCCCCAAGCACCTAGGATGCAATCTGCTTTACCACAGTTCCATGTGTAGACTGGAGACACTGCTAGATTCCATCCTGTTACATAGGTCAACAGGCGATCCCTGCCCAAAGCCACAGAGTCCATAGGTGCCTCACAGGGCAAAAGACAGGGGTCTCAGTGATAGTGGCTATCATTTTACAATGACACCTGTGTCCAGATACCTCAGGACTGAGGATGATCTCTTCTGTGTCCCACGAAACTGAAATAGTGGCTGATGCCATCATGCAGCAGAGCGCCATTAGCACTCAGCTCCACAGGGCCTGTGGGCACATACATCTAGAAGCACAAGCCTATGGCACTGTCACACCACTATTTCCAGAACTGCTACTGATTGGACTATTGGGGCACTCCTGGATATTATGACGTTGCAACTAAAGGAATCACTCGAAATCTATACTTCTGAGCTCATCTAGAAGCAAAGGCAGGCCGTCTATCCAAGCAAGAGCTTTCTTCCATTTATATGCAAATGTCTTTTCCTTTGAAATCTACTCTATGAAACTGGAAGCAGCAAGTGATATACCAGATGTGCAGACGTCAATGTGCAAGAAGCATGAAAACACAATGAAGCATGCCACCAGCAAGGGAACACAAGACTTCTCCAGAAACAGGTCCCAATTTGAAGGAAACCCGTGTGAGGTGACTGAACAAAATTAAAAATGCTGGTTGATAGAGAATGTTGAAAGATGACTGGGAATACAGATAGGTGTTTTTTTTTTTTTTTTTTGACAGGCAGAGTGGACAGTGAGAGAGAGAGAGACAGAGAGAAAGGTCTTCCTTTACTGTTGGTTCACCCTCCAATGGCCGCCGTGGGCAGCGCACGGTGCTGTTCCGAAGCCAGGAGCCAGGCATTTTTCCTGGTCTCCCATACCGGTGCAGGGCCCAAGCACTTGGGCCATCCTCCACTGCACTCCCTGGCCACAGCAGAGAGCTGGCCTGGAAGAGGGGCAACCAGGACAGAATCCGGCGCCCCGACCAGGACTAGAACCCGGTATGCTGCAGGCGGAGGATTAGCCTATCGAGCCGCAGTGCCAGCCCAGATAGGTTTCTTAGAAACTAGGAAAACAATTAGTGAAACAAAGACAACATTCAATACACAAAATCAGTCACAATCTTTGAACCGAAATGTCAATCAACAAAATAAAAAAAGTCGACAGAGGAGAGGTAGCAAAAGAAAGAATTTCTGAATTTGAGGACAGGTCTTCTGAAATGACCAGGTGAGATAAAGATAGGAAAAAAAGAAAGAATGAAAGAATAAAGAAAACCTATGAGCTATTTGGAATATCTCTCAGTGAGCAAATATTTGCAGTATGGGGGCGGCTCCCCTAAATTGATGGGAAAAGGCACTGAAAGCCTATTTAAGGAATTTATAACTGAAAACTTCCCAAGACTTGAAAGAGAAATGGACATCCAGGTCCAGGAAGCTCAAAGGACATCGATTCAACCCAAAGAGGCTTTCTCGAAGGCAGGCTGTAGTCAGCGGAAGCCAAAGATAAAGACAGAATTATAAAACCAGCAAGAGAAAAGTGTCAAAACTCTGCATGAACAGCAGACTTCTCAGCAGGAACACTATGGGCCAGAAGGAAATATGAGGATATATTCAAATCCTCAAAGAACAACACTGCAGCCAAGAATACTATAGCCAGCAAAAACTATTCCTTTGGAATGAAGGAGAAATAAATTCTTTCTTAGACAAGAAAAAACTGAGCAAATTCATCGCCACCAAAAATGCCCTATAAGAAACGCTTCAGGGAGTTCTACACTAGAAGCGAAAGGGTAACTGCCATCATGAAAACACCAGTGGGTGACACGAGGACAGGGAAAGCCTCACAGAGCTGCCCTTTGCGCCTGCGCCTCCTATCTGCCAGCAGCATCTGGATCTGGGCCCCTGGGGGACCAACTCACCTTTCCCACACACAATAACCCCTACACAAGCCACCAGCCGGGGCTGTCCTGGCCCCCCACCCTGCGAAGGAAAAGCCTTGGGCAGAAGGGGATGTGTATATTCTTGGTCCATCAGTTCACCTGGCTGAAACACCCCAATCATGGTACCTTACTTAGTCTTGCAGGCTGGTGGCAGGATTCAGCAGGTAAATCTGCGCCTGGCACTCAGTACCTGCTCAAGGGAAATGATTTTGGATCCCCCAAATTGATGTATTATACACCACACAACATATACCATACATACAACACACCACACACTCACATACACCACACACACTCACATGCATATCACACATAAACACCACACACACTGCACACTCACATGCACTCAATATGCTATACATACACTCACACACATCACACATATATTGCACACACACACAATTCACACATGCATATCACAATATACTACACACTCACACTCCTAACACATCTCACATCTACTACACATGCACTCACATACACATCATACATATACTACAAATACATGTACCACAAATACATTTACACACACTATACATACACTCACACAACACACAGTTCGCAACACACATACTACACAAACGCTCATACACACACCACACAAACTTCATAACTCACACATGCATACCACACACACTACACAAACACAGCCAGCACACCCCACATCTACACATACATTCACACACATATACTACACATGCGCTCACATACACACCACACATACACTACAAATACACTCACACACACTCTACACACGCATACACACAGCCACATAATTCGCACATGCACACTGTATGCCACATACAACATACCACACAGACAACACATACACTCCCCACACAACTCATACACACCCTCCACACCACACACACACCCCCCACAATACCTCTTCAAGGCAGTTGCATGTCCCTTCTTCGCAGGCACCGAGGAAGCGTCCGCAGCCGCAGCAGCGCCTCCACGCGCGAAGTTCCCGTGGCTGCCAGGGACACCCATGGCGTCCCGCCAGGCGGCGCCGCGGCTGAGGCGTCCCGACCGCCGCCGCCTCCCTCTGCGCCCGCCGCTGCCCGGGCCCGCGGCCCCCAGCCCCGCCCCGCCCGCCGCCCGGCCCGCCCCGCGCCCGTTGCCATGGGGACCCTGCAGCCCGCCCCCCCGGCCCGCCCGCGCCCCCCGCGGGCTCGCACGTGCGGCTTTGTCAGACGCTGCAGTCCCACAGCGGGGGCCAAGCCCGCACTGGGGCTGCCTCCGGGGCCGCGGGGACCCCAGGCCGGGCCTGCGCGCCAGGCCGCCCCGCGGGGTGCTGGCTGACCTCAGCCCTGCTCCGACGGCCGCGCGGGGCTCCTCGGAGACTGCCGGGGGGCAGGCGCTCCCGACTCGGCCGACTTCGCCTGTGCGGCGCTTGTTCGCCTGGCGGTGAGTGCGTTGGGTTGTGTCAGGTGCCTCTGGGACCCTGGGCGGGGGTCGTCGTCTCAGTTGCTGACTTTGCAGGGGGCGGGGCCGGCATCCTGAAGAAGTTAGTTCCCCGCAGCCCCTCTGGGCCGGCAGAACCCCCGCGTTGGTCCCCGGGCTGGGGAACGGAGTCACCCGGGATATTTATGGAACAACCGGTAGCAGGCTGGGCGGTGGGGTGGGGACCCGGCTTGTTTGCGGGTTTCCACTCGCCCCGCTCTTTCCGACGGGGAAAGTGTGCGCTTTGTAAAGACACCACAGCCTGTGAGGTCCCATGACAACGGGCCGGGCTGGGCTGCCAGGACTGTGTTGTCCTTTCTTTTTGTTAGCGTTGCCGCTGCGGCTCCAGTGCGGGAGAACGTGAGTCCTGGGTGGGAAGGGCCCCTTGGTTGAAGTTCGTTAAGAAGCCGGCCCAGGCAGGGTATGTGCGTGGCCTCCGTGGGCCCCAGGTTGCTCCTGCTGCCGTCTGCAGGTCAGGGTGGCTAAGAAGTTGTCGTTTCCCGGGGTAACTGGGATACAGGCATCACTGGCTGAAATGAGTTTGAAGTTAAGACTGATGAGTGCATGGGTGGGTGCGATTTACTTTTGTAAACTACTCAGACAGCAGCAAACCCCAGCCCGTGAGGTGGTCACACAGGGTGATCCTGTACGGAGAAGTTAAACAATTCTCAGTGGCAGTGAGTCCTGCCGCTCCTGCTTCCCTGGTCTGTGTGCTGGGGCACTGGATCCTCGACTGAAGTTAACTGGCTTTCGGTCCCCACAGTTAAGGTCATGGCCTTGCTCACCCTGGGGTCATCAGCTTGACTCTGGGATCAGGCTGTGTCTCAGGGCCTCAGGAGCCACAGGGAGATGCTGGCCAGAGCCTGGTTAAGGCTGGAGATCATGATACTGGTCCCTTGAGCCCTTGGTATAGCTGTTAGCGGACTACAAGCTTCTCTGAGCTTGTGTGGGCCTGGCACTGCTCTGGGTGCCCGGGAGTCCAGATCTTACACAGTCAGGGGTGGGGGGTCAGAGTAGGAGGGTCTTGTGCTGGCAAGGTGGACAGATGTGAGTGGAAATCTGGTCCCACACCTGCCATGGGATTGTGGACTGGTGCCT
Source organism: Sylvilagus floridanus (assembly GCA_949820135.1). NCBI lineage: Eukaryota > Metazoa > Chordata > Mammalia > Lagomorpha > Leporidae > Sylvilagus > Sylvilagus floridanus. Next base: position 11,881,508 of record OX463243.1, read on the forward strand.
CAGTTTCTCCAGCTGTAAATAGGGTCATGTGTTACCCACTGGCAGCTTTCTGTGGGATGGAGGGAGGAAACTCTGTGAGGGTGAACTCTGAGGATGAGACACAGGGGCTGCAGTGGACACAGCATGAGTGCCTGGTCCACTCCAGGTCTAGCTCACTCGGCATGGCAGTCCAGCCAACCCTCTAGAAATTCAGCTGCAGGACATCTTCATTATTTATTTATTTGAAAGGTAGAGTTACAGAGAGGCAGAGAGAGAAAGAGGTCTTGCATCCACTGGTTCACTCCCCAAATGGCTGCAATGGCTGGAGCTGTGCCATTCTGAAGCCAGGAGCTTCTTCTGGGTCTCCCACATGGGTGCAGGGGGCCCAAGGACTTGGGCCATCTTCTACTGCTTTCCCAGGCCTTAGCAGAGAGCTGGACCGGAAGTGGAGCAGCCAGGTCTCTAACTGGTGCCCCAATGGGATGCCAGCACTGCAGGCAGTGGCTTTACCACAGTGCTGGCCCCCTGCAGGACTTTAAAAAAGGAAATGGTACCTATTAATAATACAAGCCTGCTAAATGAATATGTGAGGAAGGCCTTTTCATTTCTAGTCATTCAAATCATCCCTAGCCTGTAGTCTCTGAGTAAATGACTTTGCATCTTGGAATATCCCAGCTAGACTTGAAGCATGAGGTACAATTTTTGTGTGTGTGTGTGAAGAATCTTAGGCTGAGCTTAAATGAACCGTGTCTTGTGTGGCCTTTGCCAGAGTAGGGTTGCCTCTGTCCACTCCCAAGTTCTTAGTCCTTAAATGGTCCCTTTCAGAAGGAGCCCGTGTGGTGCTTGCACTGGCAGTAAACTGAAAGAATAAATTGGCTGGCTGTGACCTTGGGCGCCAAGGAGGCTTGGGGATCCTGGTCAGCTGACCCTGACTTTCTGCTGTTGTTGCCTTGGGGAGCTGTGCCCTGTCCAGGGGACTGTGGCCATGGCCTTCTTGTTCCTGGGTCATGGCTGGGGTCCCTGGTGTGGGGGGCCTGTATGCACAATGGGGGCACCCTGCACAGATGAAATTGAAGGTCTAAAATCTTTTGTGGCTAGAGGGCATCTGCGCCTCTGTCTTTTCCATGATCTTTTTTTTTTTTTTAAATAAGCTCCAAAAATCTTTGTCTGCAAAACAAACTAGCTGCCTGAATTCGTCTGTTAACAACATGTGTGGGCCGGCGCCGTGGCTCAACAGGCTAATCCTCCGCCTTGCGGCGCCAGCACACCGGGTTCTAGTCCCGGTCGGGGTGCCGGATTCTGTCCCGGTTGCCCCTCTTCCAGGCCAGACCTCTGCTGTGGCCCAGGAGTGCAGTGGAGGATGGCCCAAGTGCTTGGGCCCTGCACCCCCATGGGAGACCAGGAAAAAGCACCTAGCACCTGGCTCCTGCCATCGGATGAGCGCGGTGCACCGGCCGCAGCGCGCCGACCGCGGCAGCCATTGGAGGGTGAACCAACGGCAAGGGAAGACCTTTCTCTCTGTCTCTCTCTCTCACTGTCCACTCTGCCTGTCAAAAAAAAAAAAAAAAAAAAAAAAAAAAAAAAAACCATGTGTGACACCCTGAAGGCTTCTGAGGGCCCCCAGCTTCCCTGCTATGAGCACTGGGTATGGGGGGCTGGTGCTGGGGGGCCAGGGCACCCATGCATGCATTGCTGTTCAAGTCAGTGAGATCCAGGAGCCTGCTTGTCCTCCACCCATCAATCCTAAAGCCCTTCTCTGTACCACTCAGATCTGATCTCCCTCCCCTCCCTTTTCCCCTTCCCCCTCCCTCTCTCTTCCATCCTTCATTCCTCCTTAGGTACCTCTAGTTCCGTGCTCTGCCGTCCTCTCCCCCCCAGGCCCTAGCTCAGCATCACACCCTTCCAGGAGGCCTGTGAGAGCACCAGGGTAGAGAGGCCGCTTCTCTCTGGGGCTTCTGGGCGGGGGGGCCGATCCCTGCTGCGCAGCTGCCCCACAACAATGGTGAGGAGAGAGTGGGGGCGTGGCCCCTGTCTGGCCTCAGTTTTTCTGTACCACTGTCTATTTACACATGGATAATTTTTTTTCTTATAGGATTTAAAAAAAAAAAATAGTAAGACACCAGCACAGCCGTTTGGTGCAAGTGTGGACATATCAGGGCTTTTTGTTCAAGATAAGGAATAATTGCTTCCACTTGAGGCTCGAGTGTGCACAGCCTCCCGTAATTAGGCCTCCTGTCTGGAAAGCTCTGGCACAGTCGCTCTATCTGTGAGCGGCTGGGGCTGCCTCTCAGCTCTTTGCTAAAGGCTCTATTGGCCAGGATGACTAAACCTTTCAGTATTTTTGAAGCAATTCTTTTTTTCTAAAAGAGGAGGTAAAAGGAGTGAGGATCAGTCAGCCTCTTGCTGCTCACACCTTAGCGTTTTCCGTGTGTTCCCCAGGGAGCCTCCAAGGGCCTGGGGTTGGGGAAGTATGCCCATGCTGGGTGAAGTGGGTCACCCAAGTCTCCCCTGTCCGTAAACCTGCCCACTGCCCTCCTGGCTGTAGTTCTGGGCTGTCCCCTTTCCTGCCCAGGAGAGAGGCAGGTGAAGGTAAAGGCAGTGCCAGTTTCGGGAATTTTCTATCTTTGAACTAAATACAATTCCAGTCAAAAGCAACCTAGGAAACTTTCTTGCAAAAAAAAAAAAGTTTTTCAGAAGCAGAATTACATTCAATGTCCTTTCTTTTTTAGTTTCTCGACCACATTTTTCCTTAGAGAGATTTAGGACAGCTAAGTACAAATTAAATTTTCCACACGTCAACAGTCATGGCGACAGCTGGCTTTCATTGCGCAAGAACTGGGGCTGGGAACTGCTGGGGAGCAGCGTGAGGCTTTGTTCCTTACTTTTAAACAGGTTGGCTCCTCTCCCGATTACAAATGCAATACATGTACTTTGTAGAAATTGATACATTGCTGAGAAGCATTGAGAGAAAAAATGAGGATTCCTGGAAGCTCCCTACCCCAGCACAGCAGCGTCAGCTGTCCTTCCCTGTGTCTCCTTTGTCGGATGTTCAGTAGGATTTGTTTCTGGGGCCTCATGCTGACAGGGTGTCCCCATGCAAGGCGGCTGGATGGGGCTGCCCTGGTGCCCAGCCTCTCCTGCCCCAGCTGGTCTGGCACTTCTCCCCTCTTGTCAGCAAGAATGACAATGTCAGACACTTGGTCCCATCCTTGGCATCTGAAGGGTGCTGGGACGGATGGGTTCCCCAGAACAAAGAGGTGATTGAAGAGGCGCCTGGCCTGTGTGCCCGTGGGGCTGGAGTGACTGGCCATGACTTCAACACAGGCACAGTGGCCGGGACAGGGGCCACCTTGCTCTGTCTCTGCAAACTTCCTTCTTCGGGAGCCGCCTCTGGTGGCTGCAGGTTCCTCTGCACCTCATAGCTGCTCTGCAAGCGGATGTTGGCTGACTGCGTAGAAATGTTTGGCTCCTCTGAACCTCACCTTCCTCATCGTCGAAGGAACTCTTACTTTCAGGTGCTTTTCCCACCCTGGACACACACACACACCAGCCCCACCCCCACCCTGCCACCTGTGCCTCTGGGTGTGTCTTGCCTAGGCTCTGAGCCACCAGACCTTGCTGTTCCCACCTCTCTCTGAATCACCTCTTCTGAATGAGAAATGAAAGGTGGCCCTTATACTCTGTGTTTATGGGAACGTGCGATCTGGCTGGGTAATGACTGTGGCACAGGATCTAAATGCCCAGGAGGCAGAGCCGGAGCTGATGAGGACTGTACCATTGGCTGAGGGACAGGCCTACCCAGGCAGGGGAACAGCCTTGGGAAGCAGACAGGGGTGAGCAGGGAGAAGTGGTCTGAGCAGGATGACGCTGCCAAGCACAAGGCAGGGAGGCCACAGGTGCCAGTCCCGGAAGGGCCTCGGGTTCTAGCAACTCCATTTCTGATCACACTGAGCATCCAGTAGTTATTGTCCTCCACTTGACACCTCCCAGGTTCTCCTAAGAGCTAAAGGATGCCATTCGCAATGGCTTTTTTTTTTTCCTAATTTATTTACTAAAGAGACAGAGAGAGTTCCCATTTATTCGTTTACTCCCCAAATACCCACTACAGCTGGGGCTGGGCTAAAGCTGGGAGCCAGGAACTCAAGCTAGGTCTCTCACACAGCTGATGTGACCCCAGCTACTTCAGCCATCACCTGCTGCCTTGCAGAGGCTGCATTAACAGGAAGCTGGAATCAGAAGCCAGAATTGGGGACTGAACGCATGGCATCCTATGTAGGATCCATCCATCTTAACTGACCTCCTAACCTCTAGACAGAATGTCCATCCTGGCTCCTGTTTTTAAATTAAGCTTTTATGTTGAGGGGCCAGCGCTGCGGCACAGTGGGTTAACACCCTGGCCTGAAGCGCTGGCATCCCATATGGGTGCCGGTTTGAGACCCGGCCAGCTCTCTGCTATGACCTGGGAAAGCAGTGGAAGATGGCCCAAGTCCTTGGGCCCCTGCGCCTGTGTGGGAGACCTGGAAGAAGCTCCTGGCTCCTGGCTTCGGATCGGCACAGCTCCCACCATTGCGGCCAATTGGGGAATGAACCAACGGATGGAAGATCTCTCTCGCTCTCTCTCTCTCTCTGCCTCTCCTCTCTCTGTGTAACTCTGACTTTCAAATAAATAAATAAATCTTTTTTTAAAAAACTTTTATGTTGAAATAACTACAACCACATGCAGTTTAGAAGTAATACAGAGAGCACGTGAGCCTTTTCCACCCTCTCCGTGACAACACCTTGAAAAAGGATACAGCCAGCCTCCGGTGCAAGGGCAACACGGACTCAGTGAACACAGGGCAGCCGTCACCACAGGACCCCCCGTGGTCTGTGTCACCTCTGCCTGTTCTCCCCTTACCTCCAAGAGCCACTAACCTGAACTCTGTCACCACATTTGGCCATTTAGGAACATTAGATAAAGGCAGTCAGATGTGTGTAATCACTGGGATTGTCTCTGTAGTCAGCATAATTCCCTCAAGAGTCCCTCAGGCTGTTGTGGCTGGTTGAGGACTGGGCCGGACACAGTCACTCCCCTGGTGGCAGCCACTCCCCAGGGGACTCTCTCCTCTGAGTGGACCCTTCCCCAGAGTGCTTCTCCCCAGGTGGTGGACACTGCCACAGGGACTCTCTCCTGGCCAGGGCCTTCCCTGGGGACTGTCTCCTCATGAGTGGACACTTCCCTCTGGGGACGCCCTCCTGGTGATAGACATTAACTCCGGGGACTCCTCCTAAGTGGACACTGTCTGGTGACAGAGCCAGGCTCTGTGTTTCCACCCTGGCCCCTCTGTGCTGTGTGTCCTGCCCTTGGGGTCCTCAGCCTGACATGGATTGTCCCAGGTCGGGATGGCCATCCCTGGGCCATAGTTGGATTTTCTGGCAGGCTGGGCTCAGGCTCCCTCAGGCCAAGCAGGACCTCCCGGGATGTGCTCTCCTTTGGAGTGAGCTGCCTGGGGAGGAGAAGCAGACCCCTAGGGGGCAGGGTGAGGGGTCACTGTGGGCAGGCAGCCTTCCCCTGCAGAGCCTGCATTGTGAAGTTACCAAACTAAGCACAAATGGCTTTCACTGTGGTCCCCAGCAGACCTCCATGGTCACCAAGAGCCCTTCAGCCTTGGAAACCATTTGGGTCTTTGGCTCATGAATGAGATAACTGGACAGAGAAACTGGAATGTCCACCACTACTTCCCAACAGATACTTCTCCCTGTGGGGCTGATCCCCACCCCCCAGCTCCAGATCCTTTTCCTGAGGAGCTGTTGAAAACCATTTAGCTATTGCTGCCTAATAGATTACCCAGGCCCTATTTAAAACAATAGTAGGGGTGGGCATTGTGGCAAGTGGGTTAAGCCACAACCCGTGATGCCAGCATCCTATATGGGTATTCGTGTGAGTCCCAGCTGTTCCAATCCAGCTCCCTGCCAATGCACCTGGGAAGGCACTTGGACCCCTGTCACCCATGTATGAGACCCAGATGGAGTTCAGTCTCCTGCTTTTGGCCTGATCCAGCTCTGGATATTGTGGTCATTTGGGAGAATGAACCAGTGGATCAGAGACCTCTCTCTGTCCCTCCCTTTCTTTGTGTAACTGTGCCTTTCAAATAAATAAATAAATATTTTTAAATATTTATTTTGTCTATTTGAAAGGCAGAGATAAAGAAATGGAGAGAGAGAGACACACACACAGACACACAGAGATCTTCCATCTGCTGGTTCGTTCCTCAAATGGCCACAACAACCGGGGCTGGACCAGGCTGAAGCCAGGAGCCAAGAGCTTCTTCCGGGGCTCTCACATGGGTGCAGGGGTCCAAGCACTTGGACCATCCTCCACTGCTTTCCCAGGCACATTAGTAGAGAGGTGGATTGGAAGTGGAGCAGCCAGAACTCAAACCAGCGCCCATATGGGATGCTGACATTGCAGGCTGAGGCTTAGCCTTCTACGCCACAGTGCTGGCCCCGGTAAATATTTTTTAAAAAATAAATAACAGTAAACACTTATTAACTCAATTTACTCTGGGTGGAACAGGAATTTGGATACAGCTTGGCCTTGGCTCAAAGTCTCTCATACAACCCAACTAGGTAGAGTCCAAGGTACGTTCCCCATCTGACAGCTGGACAGGGCTGAGGCTCCGTCTCCAAGGTGACTGTCTTGTGGCAAGGTGGTGCTGCTGTTGGCTGGCCTCAGCTCCTCCCCATGTGGCTTCCTGGAGCGAATGACCCAGCAGGGAAGACGGGAGCCACAGTGGGGTGTGACCTGGCTTTGAAGTTCCCTTGCCATTTCTGCAATGCCCTGTTGGACTCTAGTGTCCATGGTCACCCTTCTCATAGTAGGAGGGACTGCACAAGGGTGTGGATGCCAAGGTGTGGCATTCCTGGGCCGTGGGGGCGGGGAGTAGCTGCTCCTTGGAGTGTGTCATCCCAGAGAGAGGCGTCACTGCTCCCCCTCACCCCTATGTAGGGACAAGAGGGCCCCTCCAGTTCTCACCTGCCATGATCCCCCACTTTTTGGAATGTCACGCCTGGGCTGGCACTGAATTGCCTGGTTCTTCCTGGCTCCTAGGCCAGTTCTGTGTTCCCGGTGGGCTGGGCGTGGCCTCTGTTCCTCAGGGGATCCCATTGCCAGCCTCCTGGGTCAGGCAGTGTCAGCAGAGGGGATGTCTCGGGGGTGGTGGCAGCAGGTCTGTCCTTCCCTGAGTGGACTTGGAAACATCCAGATGGTCAAGGGCTGCCTGCTAGAGGACTTGTCCCTCAGGGAACAGGAACAGAGTAACCACGGGCCGTGTGGTTATATCCGTCGACAACAAGGGGACCCAGGCCCAAGGAAATCACTTTGGTTTTTAAAAAATTTAAAGCTGGGACTGGCACAGTGAGTTAGGTTACTACTTGGGGTGCCCTTATCCCATATTGGGGCTCTGCTTCCAATCCAGCTTCCTGCTAATGCCTCCTAGGAGGCAGCAGGTGATGGCCTAAGCACTTGGGTCTCTGTCTTCCATGTGGGAGACCCAGGTAGAGTTCCTGGCTCCTGGCTTTGTAGTCGTTTGGGGAATGAACCAGTGGAGGGAAGATCTCTATATCTCTGTCATTCTGCCTTTCAAATAATAAATCCTTTAAGAATATAGACACACAAAATGTAAAGTTGGAGTAAGAAGCCATTGGGGCTGGCACGGTAGCATAGTAGACTAAGCCTCCACATGCAGGACTGGCATCCCACATGGGCACCAGTTCTAGTCCCAGCTGCTCCACTTCTGATTCAGCTCTCTGCTATGGCCTGGGAAAGCAGTGGAAGATGGCCCAAGTGCTTGGGGCCCAGCACCCATGTGGGAAACCCAGAGAAAGCCCCTGGCTCCTGGCTTCAGATCAGCCCAGCTCTAACAGTTGTGGCCATTTGGAGAGTGAATTAGTGAATGGAGGATCTCTCTCTCTCTCTCTCTCTCTTTCATTCTCTCTCTACCTCTCAAATAAACAAAGAAATCTTAAAAAAAAAAAAAAAAAGGCATTACCAGTCAGTTTTTCCATCTAAGCCTCAAAGGACCCCTGTGCCATTACTTATAGACTCTCTTCCAAAACAATGCAGGACCTGGGTAGAGGAGGCAGGCGCTGGGCCTTGCCCGAACAGCCTCTGTTGCCAGGTCTCCCTGAGGCTCCAGCTTCAGCGGCTGGGAGCACTTTGAAATCCTCTGTCTGCAGCCAGCAGGGCCTCCGCATTTTCCCAGCTCCCATGGCCATCTCATTGTTAGCCCCAAAGAAGGCCTGTGTGGCCCCCGCGTGGCCCCTCAATGCCTGCTGACCCGTCCTCCCTGAAGGTGTCTGCGGCCCCAAATCTGCCCAGAGAGGCCCACTGGGGCAGAAGCAGGAGGGTAGTTGTGGGCGGTCCGCGAGTGCACTGGCTCCGCCAGGCGCCCGTTAAACGTTAACCAGCCCAGAGGATGGTGTTTTTCAGGTCACTAGGCAAACAGGCACTTCCAGGACCAGCAAGCCAAGCCCCCATCAGGCTACGCAATGACACGGAAATGCAAATACGCCATCGTTCTGTGACCCAAATTGTGAAAGCTAGAAAAAGGAAGTTGTGTTTTGTTGGTGCATGGAGTTGAGCTCCACAGGAAAGGTAGGCTCCCCCTCGGGAGGCCGGTGAGTGGGGCTGGGTTCCTGGGATCCTGGCTGAGCCCTTGGGTCCTGTCTGGTGTCGCAAGGCAGACTGTGGGGTGGCAGGAGGTGCTCAGGGCAGGAGACGTTTGAGGAGACAGATATTTTTGAGGCAGGAAGCTGGCCCGTGGTGCCGAGTGAGTGGCGTCTTGTCTCGTCCTGTTGTCTTGCTGTGGCTTCCTCAGCATTGCTGTAATAAGTCAGGTACCGTGAGTGTCAGTGTGGCAGGTGCAAAAGTCTCTGTGGACAGTGCTGACCGTGTGGGGCAACTTGGGTCTCCAATGTGTTGAGTAGAGCCTCCTGTGCCCTCCGTGTTCCCCAACAGGGGCACCTGCCTCAGCAGCAGGACCTGGCTCAGGCATGGCCAAGGCTGGGGGTGGGGGCAGTGGGTCTTCCTCCACTTGAGCTGAGGAGAATGGTCCCAGACACACCCCCAGAGCCCTTCTGCAGAGGAGCACCTAAAGATGCCTTGCTGTCTGCAGTTTAATGGGCGCAAGGGCTACTGGGAAGGACAGAATCTGCCAGGCTTCCTCAGAGCCTGTCTCAGACCAGACAGTGGGGCAGTGGAAAGGCCACCTCAAGAGGCTTGTGGGCTGGGGCAGGGTCACAGTGGCAGTGCCAGAACAACCCAGGTGTCACCATGATTGTACTGGGCACATTCAAGGGCACATAGTGTGGCTGCATCTAGAGCTCCAGGCTCCAGGACCCTGAGGGGTTTGCAGGGTGAGGGTCCCTGTCATGATCACGATGGAGGAGCAGCCCCTTTGTGTGTTTGCATGTTTTTGCAGTCAGTGAGTGCTGGGAGAGATGTGGGGGTCACTGTTGCCCCCCACCAGGGAGGACAAAAAGGTGGACTTGGGGCTTCATGAGATGCACTGGAGAAAAGAAGCTAAGCACAGGGCAGCGGGACAGGGAATGACTTTGGGCGACAACCCAGACTCTGCCTCGATGTCCCAGTCTGTAGAGTGGGGTCTGCACAGCACCAGCCCACCAAGCAGGGGACACATGTGCTCACTCCAGACCTTGTCAATGCCCGGCTGGATGTGGCTCAGCCATCCTGCCAGGGGAGAGACCTGAGGCACAGGGAGCCCCCTCAGGACGCTTCAGCCCCCACCCCCAGCCTACAAGAGCTCTGGCTGAACCCCAGCACAGATCTAAGCCTCCCAATTCACGCAGTGGCCCTAGAGCTGGGTGGGGCCAATAGGTGCTGAGGGGAGGAAGTGGTTTGTCCCCAGCTGGGCTGTTTCAGGCAGGCCACGGGCCCAGGTTCTGCTCCTGGGGGGCTGGTGTCTGTGTCTGCACAGACACCAGTACCCCCAAGGTGGGCAAAGGATCCTCAGACTACCTGGGATCATGCCGTGTACACAGACACTGAGAGCGCCTGACTCTGTGAGGACGTTGTGCTGGGAGGCTGCAGGTCTCTGCCGCTCTGGGTGGCTCATGGGTTAGTGGTGACTGCAGGAGTTGGAGGTCTATGTGCTAGGAGCTCTACTGCACCATCCCCACCCTGCCCCTGGTGGGTCCATCATGACACCCATGTCCAGAAAGGAAAATCGAGGCTCCACGGCACAGGGAGTGAACAAAGAGTCCACTGCAGCAGTGGGTAGATGTGAAGCCCAAATGAGAAGGGTTTGTGTAACCTTCCGGTGGACACAGGAGGCTCAAGGATAAGTGTATGCTGGAAACAATGAACAAGGACAAATGGATGAGCACAGCTGGTCACTCAGTGCCTGTCTGTCCCTGTCTGCTCTGGGCAGGATGTCTGCTTGGTCAGCCAGTGGGGACCAAGCCAGCCCAGGAAGGAAACAAGAGCTGTGGGGCCCTCACTCATCCCTGGTGTTTCCTTGTCTGCATTCAGTCCTCTACTCTGCAGATATCTGTGGATCCTGGAGGGTGATGAGTGGGGTAGGTGTCCAGCAGGGAGACGAGTGCATGCTGGCCATAGCTGGGTCTGTGCTGTTATTGAGAAAGTGGGAGCAGGCACCTGTGGGTCTGGGACAAACTACCCACAGTGTGGTCATGCATTCCTGTGCCCACAGAGCCTCCAGCCCCGCGGGTGAGATGGATGCATGGCCTCGCTGCCCTCTGCTCTTCCTCCTTGCACCCTGACTCAAGCACTAGGAGTTTCCTCCTCCACCCTGTACCAGTCATGCGTGTGGCCTCTGGGCCACCCACATCACCCCTCCTCAGCCTCCCCGTGGCCCCAGTCTCTCCCCTGGACTGGCAGGACCCTGGAGGCTTCCCTACCTCCTCCCCAGCTACCCTATCCTTTGAACACCTGAAGGAAACCCAGTGCCTGCACACCCCCCACCAGCTGTGGGATCCATCCTGGCACAGCCCCTGGGATTCTGCTTGCTTTATTAAGTGTATAGCTACTTATGTAGGGAAGAAGTTTATTTTATTTAAAAGATTGAGATTTTATTATTATATTATGGTGGTGGTCCCCCTACATGGAAACCCTGTGAGAGAACTGGCTCTGTATTGAGGCCCCCTGGGCTTGCTGTTTGTGTATTTCCACCAATTCTAGGTCTTAGCAAAAATCTGGGACTTGCTCCTGACTTGATCTCACTGATCTGCCATGACTGAGCCACATTGCAGCTGGTGACAGAGGCCTGGGTGTGCTTCAGTTGACTGTCCCATCTGATGACAAAGTATTGTGCCTGTGTCTGTCAGAGCCGCTGACAACGTACAAAACGGCCAGTGTGGGGATAGGGTTGCTGTGTGCTGGCTTCAGGCTTTTAGAATCCTTACTGGACTGTTACTGTGTCCATATTACAGACAGGGAATCTGAGACTTGGGGAAGTCAAGCCTGTCTGCAGTTGTCCAGACAGGACAGGGTGGATGCACAGCTTCGGGGCCAATGATGGCTACACGGCCTGCAAGATGGACACACAGGGCTTGTGTGCCAGGCTCAATCTGCCTTGGCCATCATGTCTCAAAACCCCCAGGGGATGGGCCTCTGGCCAGAGCAGGGAAAGGTGCAGGCAGGGCCTCCTAGAGGTTTGGTTCATTTCACCCTGGTGGAGTTGGCAGGAGGCTCCATCTCTCCTCCTCACCCCATGTCTGCCACCTGGGGCAGGAATGCAAACCTTGGTCTCAGGAATGCAAACCACCAGGAAATGTTCCCTGCATTTCCTACAACCATTCATTGCATGTCTAATGGTAGCAGGGCTGCCAGGACGATGCTTGCGCTCTGTGCCTCCTGCCTGCAGACCCCAGCCTCATGCCCTGGTGGGGATGCCCACAGACCCAGGCCTGCCCCATCCTGGGATCAGTCACCTTGGCGTAAATTCACAGAATTTCTGATGAGAGCCTTCTGAATGCATTTTTTTTGTTAAAGTAAGTTTGTCTAGGGGCCATTGTTGTGGCATAGTGGGTAAAGCCTCCACCTGCAACACCAACTCCCATATGGGTGGCTGGTTCAAGACCCGGCTGCTTCACTTCTGCTCCAGCTCCCTGCTAATGTGCCTGGGGGAGCAGCAGAAGATGGTCCAAGTGTTTAAGCTCCTGCACCCACATGGGAGACCTGGATGAAGCTCTCGGCTCCTGGCTTCAGGCTAGCCCAGCTCCAGCTGTTGTAGCCATTTGGGGAATAAACCAGCAGCTAGAAAAACTCTGTCTCTGTCTCTGTCTTTCTCTCCATTTCTCTCTGCCAGTCTGCCTTTCAAATAAATAAAAAGCAAAACCTTAGAGTTAGGAAAGATGCAGCATACAAGGGGCTGGCACTGTGGCGCCGGTTCAAGTCCTGGCTGTTCCTCTTCTGATCCAGCTCTCTACTATGGCCTGGGAAAGCAGTAGAAGATGGCCCAAGTCCTTCGGCCTCTATACCCATGTGAGAAACCAAGCTCCTGGCTTCAGATTGGTTCAACTCTAGCCGTTGAGGTCATTTGGGGAGTGAACCAGCAGATGGAAGACCTCTCTCTCTCTCTCTGGCTCTACCTCTCTGTAACTCTTTCAAATAAATAAAATCTTAAAAAAAAAAAAAGATGCCGCATATAAAATGTGCCATCTGGATCATTTCCAGTGTATAGCTCAGTGGCATTAAGTACATTCATGTTGTTGTGTAACCTTCACCACCATCCATCTCCAGAATGTTTTCATCATCCCAAGTAAGCCTGTGTCCCCATTCAACACAAACTCTCTCTTCCCCCTCCCCTGGGCCCTGGCAGCCTCATTTAGCTTCCTCCCTCTGAAGTTGACTACACTAGGGACCTCGCTTCAGTGGAATCCCAATGATGCCCTTCATGGCTGACTTGTTTCACTGGGCACAGAGGCCTCCAGGTTCATCTGTTTTGTAGCATGTGTCAAAATGCCTTCCCTTCCTAAGGCTGCATAATAGTCCCTTCTATGAATGGACCAAGTTTTCTTCATCATACATCTGTTTGTTTTTTTTTTAAGATTTATTTATTTTACTTGAAAGTCAGAGTTACACAGAGAGAGGAGAGGCAGAGAGAGAGAAAGAGAGAGAGAAAGGTCTTCCATCCGATGGTTCACTCCCCAATTGGCCGCAACGGCCAGAGCTGTGCCGATTCAAAGCCAGTAGTCAGGAGCTTCCTCTAGGTCTCCCACGCGAGTGCAGGGGCCCAAGGACTTGGGCCATCTTCTACTGCTTTCCCAGGCCACAGCAGAGAGCTGTACAGAAAGTGGAGCACCTGGGTCTTGAACCAGCGCCCATATGGGATGCCAGCGCTTCAGGCCAGGGCGTTAATCCGCTGTGCCACAGCGCCGGCCCCCATCCATGCATCTGTTGATGAACATTTGGGTGGCTTCCATGTTTTGGCTCTTGTGACTAACACTGCTGTGACCATGGGTGTGCAAATGTCTGTTCAAGTCCCTGCTTTCACCTCCTTTGGGAGAAACGATTCCTGAGGGCACCTGGTAGACACAGGTTGGCAACTGGACAGGAACAAGTGCAACTGCTATCCGAGAAGCCCCACTTGGAGAGCTGGAGAGCCATGCCCTGGCCACCCAGCCGCCCTGACCACAGCCATCATCGCACTGCAAAGGCCGCAGGTCACTTGTACTGACTTCTGTTTTTCTGTGGTTTCTAAGTTGTCTGAAGAGGATCTGGCTGTTTTAACAGCACAGGCACAGGTCACTGTCAGGAGCTACTGCGAGCAAACAGGAGGGGCCGTGTTGATTGCCTCCTCCTCTCCCTGCCCACCTTGCCTTCACTTCCCTGTCCTGCTCCAAGACCCTGCTGACCCCCACCCCAGTTCCAAAGCTGGGGGACCCCACTGTGTGCTTGGCAGAGAGGACGGAGACGTTTGGTCAGACTGGTGGCTGCCAGAATGTTTCCCAGGCTGAGACCCCAGGGACAGTTCTTGTGCTTCTGAGCCGCTGTGGGTCATGGGGTGGCTTTAATTCCACTGGTCATTGGGCATTTCTCCCAGGCATAACTCTGTGCTCTGGGGCATGCTAATATGACCTCAGTAGGTTTGGACTACACACTAAAGGTAAGCAAAGGAGAGGCTGTGCAGGGGCCAGAGGCAACCTGTGGCCTGTGGGCTGCAGGTGTGCATACACAACCCCTCGTGGTGTGGCCTGATGGTCCTTAATTGTAGGGATGCCCCCTGTCTAGGCGTGGTCCACGTTCTTCTCTCTGTCGTAAGTAGGAATTGAAGGAGGAGACATAGATAAACGTGAGCAGGAAAGCAAAATTTGTTTAAAGCAAAGGAAAAGTGTACACTCAGAAAATAAGTGCAGGCAAGCTCAAAGGTGGGTGTATACTTTTATACTATAAGGAGGGATGGTGTCTGGGGTGGAGCTTAATTAAATATTCAAAGAGGTTGGGGCCAGCGCTGTGGTGCAGTGGGTTGATCTTCCACCTGTGGCGCTGGCATCCCGTGTGGGCGCCGGTTCTGGTCCTGGCTGCTCCTCTTCCCATTCAGCTCTCTGCTGTGGCCTGGGGGAGTGGTGGAGAATGGCCCAGGTCCTTGGGCCCCTGTACCTGCGTGGGAGACCCAGAGGAGGCTCCTGGCTCCTGGCTTCAGATCGGCGCAGCTCTGGCCGTTGCAGCCATTTTGGGGGTGAACCGGCGGACAGAGACTTTTCTGTCTCTCTGTCTCACTGCCTGTAACTCTACCTCTCAAATAAATAAATAAAGAATTCTTTAAAAAAAGAAAAAACAAAGAGGATGGAGCTTGGACAAGGCTTGGGTGTTGCCCATTTCCATGGCCTTTTTGGAAATTGTAGAAGTGGCATGGCATCAAGTGCATGCTGGGAACGGGAGTGCCAGCCATGGTAATGTTATTATAATGACGTTATAATGACCCAAAGGTCATCAACAGAACATAGCCTGTAGCTCTATTGGATATTTCCAGCTGGCTCTGGTTCTAAGTTTACAGCATTGAGGAACTTACAGTTTCTGCTACAAAGCGTCAGGGGAGTGAGGGACTTGGTGCACGGAAGATGGGTTTGGGCAGTGCACAGAAAGGGAGGTTGGGCAGTGCAGACCAGGCTATCATGCGAGAGTCAACTGAAGCTGCTGTGCTGGCTGACCAGGGCTTCTGTGGGGCTTTCTGGAGCTGTCACGCAGACCACACTGCCACATGGGTTGGCTGGAGCTGTCACACAGACCACACTGCCACATGGGTTGGCTGGAGCTGTCACGCAGGCCACACTGCCACATGGGTTGGCTGGAGCTGTCATGTGGTAGGCTGGGCTGGGCTGCAGCGGAGCGGTGCTGTCAAACCTCAGCTCCTCTCTGCTAGCTCCCCACCTGCCACATCACTTTTAGCATCATTGGGGCCAGCCATTGCAAACTGATCAGCCTTCAACGAGGCAGAGTGAAGCCACAGCCACGCCATCATCATCCCTTGTGATTCTGGGGCCAGTGGCACAGATGGCAGCTCTCGGCAGCAGGCCCGGGCCATCTCCCCCTCAGCTCCAGGTCTGGCTGCCGCAGGCTGTTGACTGGGACACACCGTGTAGCCTCCTTGCACAGCCAGTGCTCCTCTCTGTGTGGTGGCTGCTGCCCTCTGGTTAGAGCAAATCTCTAAACCCTGCCCATATTCAGGGGAGGGACATCAGAGTCCCCCTTAGACTGGAGGGTGTCACAGGATGTGCAGACAATTTTAAAAACCTATACTCCCTTGGCACGCAGTTATGGAGCACACACTGGTGTGGGACCACTGGGCTGTTGTGGTGAGGGACAGGCAGTAAGGGACATGAGCGCTGTGGTGGTTTTTTGTGGCAGGGGATGCTCTCATGCTGCCCCCAAAGAGGCATGGGAGCTGGGCCGACAGGTAGACTCCTGTACCGGGCCATGGGACTGTCTCCGCCCATCTCTCTCTCTCTCTCTCTCTCTCTCTCTCTCTCTCTTTTTGACAGGCAGAGTTAGTGTGTGTGTGTGTATGTGTGTGTGTGTGTGTGAGAGAGAGAGAGAGAGAGACAGAGAGAGAGAAAGGTCTTCCTTTCCATTGGTTCACCCACCAAATGGCCGCTATGGCTGGCACGCTGTGCCTATCTGAAGCCAGGAGCCAGGTGCTTCCTCCTGGTCTCCCATGTGGGTGCAGGGCCCAAGCACTTGGGCCATCCTCCACTGCCTTCCCAGGCCACAGCAGAGAGCTGAACTGGAAGAGGAGCAACTGGGTCTAGAACCCAGGGTGCTGCCGCTGCAGGTGGAGGATTAGCTTAGTGAGCTACAGTGCTGGCCCACCCATCTCATATGGCAGCTGGGCTCTAGGGGGCTCCAGGAGTGGGGACCACAGCATTTACCCTACTCCTGTCCAACGGCTACTGCAATGGAGCCACCTAAACAGTACGAATGTCTTCATACTTGTGGAATTCCCCTTGCTGGGTGGTGCCAGCCTCAGCTACCTGTGGCTCAGCCTTGGCCAGTCTGCAGCGGGCGCTGGATCATTCTCTTAGGCAGGTTGACATTTCCTCAGGACCTTGCTGGAGATGGCCAGTGGAGAGAGAACTGACCCACTGCTGCATGATCTCCCTGCTCAGCCCTATGTGTGTCAGAGTGACCCAAGACCAAGGGGGCTGCAGTGCCCAAGTGCTGCGGCCTGGGTCAGCCTCACCAAGTTGACCCTTGTTAAGGGAAGGGAATATACACCTTGGGTAGTGAACAAGCGTGAGAAGTTGCTCACCACAACCCTGCATATTGTGTGTGTGTGTACCTGCGGACAAGTATGTGCATGCATGTGTGTGTATTTACATGTTTCATGTGTGTGGCACATGTGCATGCATATATGAGTATGTACATGTGTGTCTACAGACAGGGAAAGCTTTGAACTCTAGGTTGTGGCCTTGCCAACCCAGTAGGGTTGCTGCAGATGAAGCTTGGGTGGGGTAGGGAGATGGAGAAGAGTCAGGGGCAGCTCTGCCCAGTTGCTGTTACCTGTGTGGCTCATCTTCTACCTGCCCCTCTCTCCATTTCTCTTTGTTCTTCTGCTCTTGTGTAAAAGCCCTTCCAAGGTAGGACAATCCTAATTCCAAGACCCCCCCACCAGCGTGATGAAACCCCTCTCCCCTGGACGACCTGGGCTGCCCAGGCCTCCGTCTTCAGGTTTGGTACTCCCTTTTTGTCCTAACAAAACTAACTGACACTGGAAACAACATTTCCGATGTCTGCATACCTCCAAGAAGATGGGAATGAGATTTTTCTTTCTGGGGTGTCATTGTCATACAATAAAAACTTCAGCCATTATTTCCTCAAAAATGAGCATTTTTCCTGCTCACTTCTTTTTGGGATGCTAATTACATGTGTATTGTGCTGTTTGAAGTTTTCCCATAGCTCACTAACACACTGTTCCTTGTCTCTTTCTCCATGTGTCTTTATCTATTTCTGCTTCTCTCTCTCCACCTCTATGTCTCTCTCACTATTCCTGTCTCTGTGTGTGTGTGTCTCTCTCTCTGTGTTTGTGTCTCCCTTGGTTTAGTTTCTATTGCTATCTCTTCAGATTCACTGGTTTTTCTTCTACAATGTGCAATCTGACAGTAGTCCCATCCAGTGTATTTTTTTCCACTTTTATACTAAGTATTTTATTGTATGCTGCTCCTATTATATATAAAATAATTACCCTTGTGAAATAAAAATTTCTGAAATTTCAGAGAGGTAGATGTTAAGGGCTAATAAAAGTGGAAGTTTGTATATTGTGGCTCGTGTGTTAAGGGAAGCTTTTTTTTTTTTTTTTTTTTTTTTTTTTTTTTTTTTTTTTTGACAGGCAGAGTGGACAGTGAGAGAGAGAGAGACAGAGAGAAAGGTCTTCCTTTGCCGTTGGTTCACCCTCCAATGGCCGCTGCGGTCAGCGCGCTGCGGCCGGCGCACCGCGCTCATCCGATGGCAGGAGCCAGGTGCTTTTCCTGGTCTCCCATGGGGTGCAGGGCCCAAGCACTTGGGCCATCCTCCACTGCACTCCTTGGCCACAGCAGAGAGCTGGCCTGGAAGAGGGGCAACCGGGACAGAATCCGGCGCCCCAACCGGGACTAGAACCCGGTGTGCCGGCGCCGCAAGGCGGAGGATTAGCCTGTTGAGCCACGGCGCCGGCCTAAGGGAAGCTTTTGTACAGGCTTCAATTTAGCTCTCTTAAATGAGAGCTAATGAGAAGTGGTTTGGGAACTCTTTGAAGCATTGGTTTGAATGCAGAGAGCATCAGACTTTCTGGGGTCTGAAGGGATTTGTACTTGAAGATACTCCAGTCAGCAGGGGTTGGTGTTGAGCAAAACTGTTCCAACTCTGAGCTGCCTGGGACACTGACACGGAGTCCAGCCTCCAGCCGGAGCAGCTGAACCACTTCCTTCAGAGCAGCGACGCTGGAGTAACTAGACGAGGCACAAGCAGGAGGGGGCCCGATTCCCCAGTTTGTGGGTCCATGGGCTGAGAGTCTGCCACCAGTGAATTTTTTATCTCACATTTTGTAGTTTTACCTCTAGAAGTCTGGTGTAGGTCTTCTTACATCTTTCATGTCCCTACTCAGCATTTGAACACAGTGGAATGCAGGCATAACACCTTTGTATTGTCTTTGCATACTCCAACATCTCTGTCACTTTTGGGTCAGTTTTCAAAGTTTTCCTCCTTGTTATGGATTGTGTGGTCCCTTTACGTGCCTGGTAATTTTTGATTGAATACCAGACATTGTGACTTTTACCTTGCTGGTTTATATTCTTTGAGTATTTTTGAGCTTGGCTTGGAGATACAATTAAGTTGTAAACCCTTTGGACTTCTTGTAAACATCTGTTAGTATTTTTAAGTAGGACCAGAGCAGCATATGGAGTCAATTACCCTCCACTCCTGAGGCAAGACCCTCCTAAGCACCTGACCCCATGCTCTACAAGCCTTGGGCTTTTTAGGCTGATTGGTTTGAACCCGGCAGACCTGGGTAACCGCTCTGATTGGTTTGAACCCGGCAGACCTGGGTAACCGCTCTGATTGGTTTGAACCCGGCAGACCTGGGTAACCCCTCTCTGGTCCTGTCATGTGGCTCCTCCTCCAGCCTCTATAGCTCCTGCTGACAGATTCTGAGGGCCCCTCTGTGGATCTAGGGTTCTCGCACTGTGGACCGCTGTCCTCTCCAGGCGTCTGTCCTTCGGGCTTTGGCCGCCTTGGTCTCCAGGACTCCCAGCTCCATGTCCTCAGAGTTCCCCAGGCTCCCCTGTGGCCTGAGCACGAGCACATCCCCCTCACCTGTTCCCTCTCTCAAGGATCACGGTGCTCTGCCAACTGGCGTAGTGTCTCGCCAACTGTTGTGCTGTGGCTTTTGTCCACTCGTGCTGCCTCAGGTGAGTCAGTCTGGTTTCTGTTACTCCATCTTGGCCAGAATCACTGTTCCCCTAAGAGGGAGGAGCCAGGGTGGCCTCTGCCGTTCTGCTGCCCCAGGGCTGAGCAGGACTCACATTCCATGTGCGTGTTTTTATTGCTGTGTCATGTCTGACTTCTGGAAACTTGAGTTTATCTCCTATGCTATGAGAAGAATGTAGCAAAACATGTATTTTCTGTTTAGAAATCTTAATATTTCTCCCTATTAAGCTCGTGAAGAATGTACCAGTAGCCAATAGTAAGTGCCCACCTGAAGTGAGTTTGGGGTCACTTGAAAGAGGTCCACTCAAAACCCGTCTGCTGCGTGGCAGCGCGCACACACATACACACACACACACACACACACACACACAGGAAGCCGTGCAGGCCTCAGGTGCTCTGTCCACAGGACCTGTCACCCCATAGCCTGGGGGACGTGGGTGGTCCTGCACAGCCCCAGGGGACACTGCGGGAGCCTGATTGTGCTGAGCTCTGCCTCAGGCGCGTCTGCTGCACAGGACAAGAGGGATGGACTCTGAGACTGTGTTCTCATTGTGTCGGGTGAGGGTGTAGGGTGTGGGCCGAGGAGGGCTGGCAGCTGTCCTCACCTGAGAGGTGCCTGCATGTTCCAGGTGACCCTTCCGCACACAGCCCCTTTGAACAGGGACAAGTGCATTCTGCGGGCCTGGAGTTTTAAGATGAGCCAAGATGCTGCCCGCCCATGGGCCCCTGCGCTTCTCGGAGCTGTGTGTGTCAGCCAGGGGTCAAGGACGGGCTGTGCTGTGGACACCTGTACCCTACCTGGGTCCCCTCCCTTATAGAAGCCGTAGCTGCTCCAAATGCCAGCTGCAGAAAGAGGTTTTCATTCTCCTTAACCTTTTCTCAGCACCTCCTCCTCAACTCCACTTCAGACCTTCTGAGCAAGAGAGACTTCCAGCGAGTCCCTCCAGCCTCTGCCGGCCGACCCTCAGCCCTGTTGGGGAGGGTGACAGCCTCAGGTGGGGTAAGTGACTGTCACTGGGGCCCTTTGTGTCATGGGTCAAGGGGGCGATCTCAGGGACTGCTAGGCCCCCTCTGGTCTTATCTCACCTTTGACCCTCCTCGGGGTCAGCAGGACCAGCACTGCAGGTCGCTCCTGCTGAGGTGCAGGTGTGAGACGGCCCTGGGAGGGAGGGAGGGTGGAGGCAAAGCCCTGAGCAAGGACCTGGGGGCACAGCCAGGGCCTCTAGAGGCCGTGTCCTCACTGTGTCTGGGGAATGAGGAGACGGGGAGCCTCAGCCTGGGGCGGGTAACACAGGACCCAGAAGCACTGTGGACGTGGATGGACGAGCGCTGTGAGCTCTGGTTGCTGCTGCTCATTATTTTGTGCCTGTATTTTGAACCCGCTGAGCAGCAGAGAGCTTCATGCCACAGTGTTACTTTTTGTGTGTGTAGGAGAAACTTCATTTTACAACAAAACCTTTGCCATCTGCCCTATTTGCCGTTCCACGAAGAAAGCCTATCCCGGTAGGACCTCGCCACAGCTGCACAGAGTGTCTGCATGACGCCCATGGCCCCTGCCTGCCTCTTCCAAGCTGACTTTCCATTGGCGGGGAGTGAGGTTGGCCACCTGCAGGGGCTGCTTTAAGCTGGGCTCATTTCTCCTGACAGGAAGCTCCCAGCCAGCCTCCCTAGGAGCCCGGGGAACTCGGCCTTGACGATGGAGTTGGGCAGGGTGCCCTCAGCTTCCCCGGGACCTGTCCCCCCAGGGGTGCCCAGTTCTCTGCCTGGCACCTCCTCCATGGAGAAGCTCCAAGCACTCCCAGTCAGGCCCGATGCTTCCTGCGGGGACACTGGTGGCCCAGCTGTGGCAGGGGACAGTGCCTCAGACACCGGCCGGCGTGGGGAGCTGAGCTGCATCACCAAGATCCCCAACCGGGACAGCGGGATTGACAGCCCGTCCTCCAGCGTGGCCGGCGAGAACTTCCCCTGCGAGGAGCTCTCCCCAGCCTCCGCCATGCTGCACCCCGAGACGGCCCCAGACAGCCAGGCCCAGCAGGATGTGCCCCCGGAGGAGGCCGACAGTGACGTGGGCGAGGAGGCCGACCCCAGGCCTAGCTCTCTGGGCACCGACGAGGACGCCAGCCTGGCCCAGGTAGGCCCCCTGTGCTCTGTTCTGGTGAGGGTGCCAGGGCCTTTTTGGAGGGGTTTGAGGGGCCCCACATCTCAGAAATGAGGCACATAGGCTCTCACTGCCCAAGGGGAGACTTTGGGATGAAGTCTGCTGGGAATGACCAACGAGGCCCATCTGCCCCATTGGACAGTGCCCTCACCTTGAGCCTCAGTCTCCACATCTGTGAGGTGTGGCCAGCTCCCGAGCTAGGAAGGCACAAAGGTCAGTCTTAACGGTGGTGCCACCCACAGCCACCCTCTGTGGGGTGCTTGAGGAAGGTAGCATGAATGGCATCCACTTTATAAATGAGGAAACCGAGGCAGATGCTGGGGATCACCCACAGGGTGTGGCACAGGCTGGGTGCTCTGCGCTCCTCAGACTTGGGCAGAACCCGTGAGGCCCAGCACCGTGGGTGGAGGCCTGAGCAGCAGGTGTGTCCCTGGCACGGTGGACCTGCCCAGGGGGAGAGCCTGCACACCTTCTCTTTGACATTTACTGGACTCTGGGACCCAAGGGGAGGTAGAAGCACAGCAGATGGCCCTAGAGTTAGAGAAACCACCTCTGTGAAGGGGGCACCGCGTGGGTAGGCTGCCAAGTGACCAGGCTGGGCCTGCTGGCTCCTTGTGGTGACATTGCTGCTGATGCCATGACCTGGTGGGCAGAGGGCCTGGTGCCTGGACCACCACGAGCTTAGTTGATGGAGAGAAGGCTGGGGCTACGTTTTAGTACAGTCACCTCCTTTATCCTTAGGGGACACGGCCCTGGACCCCCAGGAGATGCCTACAGCTGCAGCTGCTTCTGAACCCTGTAGACGGTTTTTTCCTGTACACAGATACCTATGATAAAGCTTGGTCTATAAACTAGGCACAGTAAGAGATTAACAGTAATAACCGAAAATAAAATAGAATGATTATAACAAGAATGATTATAACAAGATACTAATAAAAGCTACATGACTATGGTCTTGCCTAGGAAGAGTCAGGACAAATATTAGTATTTTCATTAGTATTACCCTGGTTGACTCCAAGTAACTGAAGCCATGGGAAGGGAAACAGTGGACAAGAGGAGATGCTGTGCAGGTTTTATTCTTCAGATATGGTGAGGCCATCAAGATCAGGGGACAACCACCATGGAGCAGACACTTTGTACCTCATGGATCCCAGGAGGCCAGCGCACCCCCTCACACACACATCCACACACATGGGGAAGCACTAGGGCCAATCAGGAGGCCGAAGGAGAGGGGAACACCGGGCAGGAGACTCTGTTTTGGTTTCCACAGGAAGGAAGGGAGGAAGCAGGATAAGCAGGTGTGCATTGGCCAATCTGATTGATTTCCGTGGACCGTGGCATGCAGCGCTCGCTGGGTGTCTGGCCCTGGGGCAATGAGGCAGGAGGACAATGGCCCAGGATGTGAGAGCTCCATAGTGGAGGAGGTGGGGTGTGAGCTGTGGACTGGCTGGTTTGTATGTGAAAGCTTGTATCACAAATGGGTCCGTTACTGTCCCTAGGAACTGGCCACGTCTGGGGCAGCCATCCCTCCAGGGTCAGCGAGGCCCAGATGTCAAAGAGCCAGATACAGGAGATAATAAAAGACATGGTAGACACATGCCATACCACCTGAGGCTATTGGGACCTCTGCAGCTTCCCACTAACCTATGTAGCATTAAGGGGGAGGAGGGGTCTCACCATCTCCTGGGTGGGGGTAGAAAGGACTCAGAACCAAATTAGCAAGTGCATACATGAGCCAGTCAAGCCCAGATTGTCCAAAAAGCTGAGAAATGCAAATGTAAGACAAAATCATTTTTCCACACATAGGTTTAAGCTGGGTCACTTACTCTAAGAACGAGACTGAACACTACTGGCTAGGGTGGGTGATGCCTGGTGTGAGGGGATGTGGCTCCATCTGGCGACCAGCAGATGTTTCCAGAGACACTTGTGATGTGCAAGGGGCAGGAGTGCACAGAGGACAAACCAGGAAGGGCCCATCCC
Source organism: Sylvilagus floridanus (assembly GCA_949820135.1). Classification (NCBI taxonomy): domain Eukaryota; kingdom Metazoa; phylum Chordata; class Mammalia; order Lagomorpha; family Leporidae; genus Sylvilagus; species Sylvilagus floridanus. The sequence goes on from OX463243.1 coordinate 11,905,048, forward strand.
CAGGTATCCAAGAATAACCCCCGGGAGCCCCACTGAGATACTCTACGTATCCTTCCCTCTCCTTTCGTCAAGCTCTGCTCAGATGTTAACACAGGGGGCTGCTGTCCTCTCCACCCTGGAGCACAGAGAGCATGTGCCCAGTCACTGCCCAGGGCTCCCGGTGTCTGAAGTCTGTGCTCTCAGACCAGCTGATTTTTTGTGTGTTCATCTTATATCCTGTAAGTTTACTGAATTGGTCGGTTCATTGGTCTGATTTTTTTTTTTAAGATTTTTAAAAATTTATTTGAAAGGCAAAAGTGATAGCTCTAATGACAGTCCCCTATTTATTATATTTATTTAAAAGGCAGAGAGAGAGAGCAAGCAAGCGAGTGAGCTTCTGCCTACTGGTTCACTTCCCAAATAGCCACAACAGCCAGGGCCCAAAATCAGGAGGCAGGCCTCCACCCTAGTCTCCATGCTGGGTAGCAGGGGCCCACGCACTTGGGCCATCATCTGCTGTCCTCCCAGGTACATTAGCAGAGAGCTGGATTAGAAGTGGAGCAGCTGGAACTCCATCTGGCACTGTGACTTGGGATGCTGGTGACTGCAAGGGGCAGCTTAACCTGCTGTGCTGCCGCACCGGCCCACTTCATTAGTTCTAATAGGTTTTTTGTGAAATCTTTAGAGTTTTCTACATATAAGATTATGTCATCTGTGAATAGTTAATTTTTTTTCCTACTTAATTGCTTCATCTAGAACTTGCAGTACTATATTCAATAGAAGTAGAGAGTTCCTAGCCTTGGAGGAAAAGCTCAGATGCTCACCATTGAGTTTGATGTTAGCCACGGGCTTTCCGTGTGCAGCCTTTATTTATGCTGAGGAAGTCTCCCGTTCCTCATTTGTTGTGTGTTTGTATCACAAAACAGTGTTGACTGTCATCCAGCTTCGTTGTTAACTGAAGGCCGTGTCATTCTTATTGTTTGTTCTGTTAATGATGTAACACATTGGTTGATTTTTGTCTGTTGAACCATTGTTGCATTCCAGGAATAAATCAGACTTGGTTATGGTGTATAATCCTTTCAATTTGCTGTTGAATCTGGTCTTCCCAGTGTTTCGTTGAGGCTTTTGGATCGTGTCCATCAGGGATGTTGGGCTGCGGTTTTCTTGTAGTGTCTTTGTGAAGCCTTGGTGTCAGGGTAACGCTGGCCTCGTGCAGTGAGATTGGAAGTGCTCCCTCCTCTTATGCTGTTTAAGAATTTCGGGAGTGGGTCAGTTCTCCTTTATGTGTTCAGGAGACTTCTCCAGTGCAGCCACTGGGCTTAGACTTTGCTTTGCTGGGAAGTATTTAATTAGTGTCTCAGTCTCCTTTTTCATTATGGAGCTTTTCGGATTTTTTATTTCTTCATGATTTAATCTTGGTAGGTTTTGTGTTTCTAGGAATATACCCATTTCTTCAGGATTAACCAACTTGTTGGCGTGTCGTTGTTCACAGTAGTCTCTTAAATTCTGTCACCAGTTGTCCTGTCCCTCTCTCATTTCTGATTGTGCTTATTTGAGTCTTCTTTTCTTTCTTAGCTAATCCAGGTAAAGTTTGTCAGTTTTGTTGTTCCTTTCAAAAGCCCACTTTTTAAAATTCTGTTAACTTTTTAAAAAAAGACTTGTTTATTTGAAAGTCAGAGTTACACAGAGAGAGGAGGAGAGGCAGAGAGCGAGAGAGAGAGAGGTATTCCATCCACTGGTTCACTCCCCAGATGGCCACAATGGCCAGAGCTGTACTAATCTGAAGCCAGGAGCCAGGGGCTTCTGCTGGGTCTCCCACAGAGGACTTGGGCCATCTTCTGCTGCATTCCCAGGCTAAAGCAGAGAGCTGGATCAGCAGTGATTCACCCAGGCCTCGAACCGGTGCCCATATGGGATGCCCGCACTGCAAGCAGCAGCTTTACCCGCTATGCCACAGGGCCGGCCCCCAGTTTTGTTAACTTTTTTCTACTGTTTTTCCATTCTCTGTATCATTTATCTCTGATCTGATCTTTTTGTTTCCTTCCTCTGCTAGCTTTGGGTTTAGCTTACTCCTCTTTTTCTATTGTCAAGTAAAGTTAGGTTGTTTGTTCAAGATCTTTCTTCTCCTCCACCTTCCCCTCCTTTCCCCTTCTCTTCCCCTTGTCCCTACTCCTCCTCTTATTTATTTTAGAGAGGGAGGGAGGGAGGGAGGGAGGGAGAGAGAGACACAGACAGACAGACAGAGATCTTCCATCTAATAGTTCACTCCCCCAAATGCCTGCAACAGCCACGACGGGGACAGGCCAAAGCCGAGAGTCAGGAACTGAGTCAGGGTCTCTCATGTGGGTAACAGGGATCTGACTAGTTGAGCTGCTTCCAAAATTCTGCATTACCAGGAACCTGGAACTGGGTCTTGAGCCAGAAACTGCTAGGGAAGGCAGACATCTCAAGCAACACCTTAACCTCTAGGCCAAATACCTGCCCCCTTTTTTAACTCTCAGCACTGCGTTTGCTTCCTAAGTGTGTTGTGAGTTCAGTTGGTCTCAAGGTGTTTTCTATCTTCTCTGACTTCTTTCACTCACTGTTTTTTTTTAAGAGTATGTCACTTGATTTGCTCGTGTCTGTGAGTTTCATTGTGTTATTCTCTTCTAGTTTCATTCCATGGATACTAGAAGGTACTTTGCATGTTTTCTCTTCTTGAGTTTGTTAAGACTTGCTTTATGTCCCACATGTGATCTGTCCTGGAGAATGTTCCATGTGCTCCTGAGAAGAATGTATATTGTGCTATTGTTGAGTGACGTGTTCTGTATCTGTCTGCTAAGTACAGTTGTCCATAGTGTTGTTCAGTTCCTCTTTTTCCTTACTGATATTCTGTCTGGTTGTTCTATTACTGAAAGTGGAATATTGAAGTCTCCTCCTATTATTTTGTTGCAGTCTATTTCTCCCTTGAGTTTTGTCATAGCTGCTTATATATTTCAGAGCTCTGAGGTTTGATGCATGAATATGAATAATTGTAATGCCTTCTTGTTGACTTGACACTTTCATCATGCCCTTGTAATAGTTTTTTATTTAAAGTTTATTTTGTCTGGTATAAGAGTGGCCATTCCTGCTGTCTTTTGGTTACCATTTGTATGAAATATTTCCATTATTTCACTTTCAGCCTATAAATGTCCTTAGGTTTACAGTATCTTATGAGTGGCATATAGTTGGATGCTGCTGCTTTTAATTCATTTAGCCAATCTATGTCCTTTGATCAGGGCATTTAATCCCTTTACAGTTAAGCAGTTACTGGTAGGGAAGGACTTACGATTTCCATTTTGTTCATTGTTCTCAATGTCTTCTAGCCTTTTTGCTCCTCCTCTCCGTTCTTACCGCCTTCCTGTGTGTTTCATGATTGATGTTCTTTGATCCGCTTCTCATTTCCTTTTGTGTATATTCTTTAGCTGTTTTGTCTGTGGTTTCCACTGTAGTTATATAAAACATCTTAAAATTACAGCATTCTCTTGATGCCAATTTTAGCCACATACAAGGACTCTCCTCCTTTACAGTTCTGATTCCTCCCTCTCTGCTCCCTAGTATCGATGTCACAAATCATCTTTACATATTTTATACCAGTTTACACAGATTTAAAGATTTTGGTCCAGTGGCTGTACTTCTGATCTGGCTACCTGCTAAAGTGCATCCTAGGAGGCAGCCATGATGGCTTGAGTACTTGGCTACCTGCCACCTGCGTGGGAGACTCAGACTGTGCCTGGCTCAGCCCCCACTGCTGGAGGCATTTGGGGAATGAACCAGAAAATGGAAGCTCTCTCTTTCTCCTCCCTCTCTCTCTCTTGTGCGCTATCTCTCTTTCAAATAAAAATGAAGAAAAGAAAAAGTGATGCCAACTTTAGTCACATAAAACAACTACTTCTTTTGCAGTCTGGTTCCTCTGTCCCTGTTCCATATTGTTGATGTCACAAATAAAATGAAAAAAAAAAAGAGTCTGTAAGCAACATAAATTTGTTTTTATGATTTAAATTCTTTTTAAAATAGATTTATTTATTTATTTGAAAGGCAGAGAGTGGCAGAAAGGCACAGACAGGGAGAGAGAGTGAGGTCTTCCATCCACTGGTTCACTCCCCAAATGGCTGGAAATGGGCTGATCCAAAGCCAAGAGCTTCTTCCAGATGTCTCATGCGGGTGCAGGGGCCCAAGGACTTGGGCCATCTTCCACTGCTTTCCCAGGCGTATTAACAGGAAGCTGGATCAGAAGTAGAGCAGCTAGGACTCAAACCAGTACCCATATGGGGTGCTGGCACTGCAGATGGTAGCTTTACCTGCTATGCCATGGCTCTGACCCCTTTATGATTTAAATTCTATGCATCAAAATTATAAAAGTACAGGTTATTATATTTGACCATGTGTGTACCCTTACTGGAGAACTATGTTATCTTTTGGCTTCATGTAACTATTTACCATCCTTTTATTTCCACTTGAAGGATTCCCTTTATTTTTATTTTTATTTTTATTTTTTTTAGTAGACCATGTCTAATGGTAATAGATTCCCTCAGCTCTCATTAGCACTGCAGGCCGGGGAGAGGGAAAAGGGGAGAGGGGGCAGGGGAGGGAAGAGAGAGAGGTCAGTTCCATGGGCAGTCCTCAGACAACACAGAGTGTTGGACATTTAGTTCCTTCTTTTGCTTCTACACTGACGGTAGGGTCCTGTTATGGGAAGTTTCTTCTCAGGGTCGTGTGCTATGCTGCACAGGGGAGGAGCATGGTCTGATGTACACCCCAGAGTTCATAGGTTGAAGCATAATCATCATTGTGATAGTATTAAGAGGTGGGGCTTTTAGGAGACGATGAACTCAGGGGAGTGGAGTTCTCACGGGGGAGATTAGGTCCCTTCTGGAAGTGTTCGTTCTCTTGTGCTCTTCTGCTCTCTCTCCACCATGTCAAGGCAAAGCACTCATCCGCCTTTTGTCCTTCCATCCTCTCCAACATGGGAGGGCACAGCCTCTGACCACCAATTTGCAGACAGAAACCAGACGTTCATTTGACACCAAAATGGCTGATGCTTTGACTTTGGACATCTGCTCTCCAGAACTATGAAAAATAAGCTTATGTTTTCTAATTATCTAGTCTCGGGCATTGTCTTATAGCAACAAAAATGGACTAAAACAAGTGCACCAAACACCACCAATTTTCCTTCGCTTTCACTGGCATCCCTTCTTGGTTTTGAAGTCATGGAGTTGTAGTGTCTCACCTGGTTTCTAGATTTCTCACAGAGGTATTTCCAGTCTGTGTGTTGTTAATTCCATGTCTCTGTGAGGGAAGCAGGGCCTGCAGTTTCTTAGCCAACTATCTTGCTGATGTCACCTTGTGATGCACGTGTGACATATTTCATTTTTGAATTTTTATTTATCTGAGTTTTCATCTGCTGGTACACTTTCCAGCTGTCCTCAGTGGCCCCCTGCTGGGGCCAAAGCCAGGAGTCAGAAAGTCAATCGAGGTCCCCCATGTGGGTGGCAGGAACCCATTAAGATCATCACCACTACTTCCCAGAGTCTGTGTTAGCAGGAAGCTGGAGTCAGGAACCGGACAGACCCTCAGTTATGGCACGTAGCTATCTTAACTGACAGGCCAAGCACCCATGCTGGAAGCTGCTCTGTAGTGAAAGCCTTAGGCGGGTGGAGTCATCTCGGGGCTGAAGAGGCTTTTGGGAGATTGGCAAACACTGTTGTGCTTTTCCTGAACCATGCCTGGAGACACCATGTATGAGAACTGAGCACCACATCCCATCCCAACGGCCTCCTCCTGCCCTTCCTGGCCCCTGGTCATCCTGGCACACAGCAGGCAGCCATGGTTGGGTGCTGCCTGCCCCAGGCTCATCTCCCTCAGGTGAGCTGCAGCCATCTCTCCACAGGGCTCCAACCCCCAAAAGCTGTTCCACATTGCACAGGAGCTCCTGCAAACTGAGGAGACCTACGTGAGGCGGCTGCACCTGCTGGACCAGGTAACCTGCATGCTTCGGGGGCCCACCTTTAACCACTTAGAGTGCAGTGTGAAGTCTCACAGCACTGGTTGGGCATTATAGTGGGAGTTATGAAAGACTTAAATGCCAAAACTCAGACAAATAGAAGTCTGGATCAGAAACACATTTTTGACTTTCAGCGGCAAAGGTTTTGTCTGGTCACTTTTGGGTTCTTTCTTGCCGGCATTTGCAATAGCTGAGCACACAGGTGGCTTCTGGATGATTTTCTGCATAAGTGAGACAGTAGGTGCCCTTCATCCCTGCCTGCCTGGCAACATGGTGCTTTCGGGCACAGGAAATGAAGCCTCAGTGGATAGCAGAGTTTGACAGAGTGGGCCGTTTGTGTTTGTGTGTCACAAGCCAGAGTGCTGCGCCCAGCCTCAGGGCCAGGGCCTGCCTCAGCCACAGGCAAGCTGGCCTTAAGGTTGTCTAACCACAGAGCCACGGCAGCCCCCTCCCAAGCACCCACCCTGCTACAGGTGGCTGGTCATGACAGGGTCCGCACTGCAGCACATGCAGTGGCCATCATGGGCCTCTCTGTGCGCAGGTCTTCTGCACCAGGCTGACGGAAGCCGGCATCCCCCCGGAGGTCACCACGGGCATCTTCTCCAACATCTCCTCCATCTACCGCTTCCACGGGCAGTTCCTGCTGCCCGAGCTGCGGACCCGCATCTCGGAGGAGTGGTGAGTTGCGTTCTGGGCGGGGATCCATGTGCCTGAAAGCCAGGCAGGCACCGGGCGACAGTCTCGTGGGGGCCTGGGGGCCTCCCTTCCCTGCCCGGTCTTGGGTGGAGTCCTGACTCGCCCCTCCCTGGTTGGTGGCCATGATTGGCCACTCAGTGTCGACACAGAATGAAGGAGCTTTCCTGGCCTGCTCTGGGCTCTGTGGGATTCAAGTGACATCTGACATCTGGTGAACAAACAGTGCTCGTTGGTTCTGTTCTTTCTCCCCACACGCACTCCATCTTTGCTTGAAAAAGAGTTTTTTTCCCCAAAAGTGGCCCCAGTTCCTTGCCCGGCATCCTCTGTCCCTCTGCTGGTTCCTCTGTCCCTCTGCTGCCCCAGTCTGTTCTTAGTGAGGGAGAGCTCAGCTGAAAGTCCTGATTAATAACACACCAAACGAGAGGCCCCGACTCCACAGTTCTCCTCCCCATACGTTTTCCCACTCTGGGATTCCGTGCTTGGGGGAATCCCTTTGCTGGCCTGGCTGTTGTCCCTCGGCTGGCCTGGCTGCCTCTTGGTGTCCCCCAAGCCCGTTGAAGCTGCAGCCCCGAGAGCACAGAGTTCAGGCCTTAGCTCTCACTCAGGGTGGGGCCTGGTCACTCTAAATCTTCAGAACGGGTCACACGGTGTCCCCCAGGGCAGTCCAGGCTGTGCGTGGCCTTCGGGCTGACAGAGTCCTTGACCCCACCAGTGGGGACAGGCTTTCTCCTTCAGGTCCTGGAGACGGGTAACTCATGGATGCACAGGTGGCCTCTGCGGCTCCGTTTATGACTTTGTCCAGGACTCCTGATGCTTGCCTACCCTCCCCGTTGGTGGCCTTTAAGTCAAACCCGCATGGTACCTTTCCAGCTTTTGATTATCTATTTAGAACAAATCTCCATTTTCCTGCTTCTTGAAATCCGTTTGCCATCCCTGTCTGAAGTAGTGAGAGCTTTCATTTTCATCACTGCAGGCCGCTGTGCCCCCATGACTTTGCCTGTGTTGGCGGGTCTTATCCACAGCCTTGTCCAATCGCACCTGTCATTTGTAAGCTTGGCTCAGTTAAACAGAGTAAAATGGTGTTATGTGTCTCCTCTTTGATGACTGTGGCCCATAACACGTGCCGCTCTGCCACAGCTCACGGCCCCTGGCTTGGGGCCTGGCTCTCGGCCTGCTGCATTGGGTACTTCTTAGGCAGCCTCTACCTTAACTTCCTGAAGAAGGCTTGGAGAGGGTGGCCAGTCCACCTGTTGCCACACAGCACTGGGAGTCAGACCGTGGCCTTGGTCCCTCTGCCAGCATCCCCCCACCCCCGCCCTGCCCTATGAAGTTCATGTCCACTGGCTCCAGGCCCTATCCCACCTGGGCTGTGTGTCTGATGATCTCAACTCCTCCACAAAGGGACACGAACCCCCGGCTGGGGGACATCCTGCAGAAGCTGGCCCCGTTCCTGAAGATGTATGGCGAGTATGTGAAGAACTTTGACAGGGCCATGGCACTGGTGAGCACGTGGACCCAGCGCTCGCCACCATTCAAAGACGTCGTCCACAGCATCCAGGTAAGGCAGCTGGGGCAGTGACACGGGCCTTCTCAGGTGCAGGGGCTGGTGTGTTTCTATAAAAACATAATTTTATTTATTTAAGAAGCAGAGAAAGAATTCTCATCTATTGGTTCACTTGCTGTTTCCTAGGGTCTGCATCAGCAGGAAGCTAGAGTGAGGAACCAGAGCTGGGCCTCGCACCCCAGGCACTCTGATGTGGGATGCAGGTGTCTTAAGGACTAAGCCAGGCATCTTGCTTTAAAAAAAGCTTTTTTAACTCCAAAAATAAGAAAGGATATTATTGAGTCAGAGAGAAAATTGCGGGATGAGTCCTGATGCTCATCGGATCCTGGTCCTTGCGGTAATTCCCAAAGACAGGCTGTTCTTCCCATTTCATGAATGGGAAAATCATGCACGGGAGGGAGCTGTCTCGCCACGGCCCACACGTTACCATGCTATGTGGCTGTGACTGGTTGGGTGTCTGCATGAGGGGAGCCCTCCCAGAGCTTGCTCTTTCCTCCCTGCCCAAGGCACTCATAGCAGGAGGAGCCTGCAGAAAGACTCCCCACGGTCTCTAGGCATAAGGACACATGTGGGTCCAAGTGCCCATAGCAAGAGTTGGGCAAAGCTCTGCTGGATCTCTCAACACGGCTTCCTGCACAGGTGGACGTTGGCAGGGAAAGCACTCGAGGGATGAGGCAGTTTGGTCCCAGCATTTTCTTTTTTCCAATGAGAATTGTACTCATGGAACAGAGTGTGCTCTGGGGGCCAAGGCCAACCCACCTGGCGTTCTGGTCCTCAGCCCATCCCCCGGTTTCCCTGAGCCTCAGCCTCCCCAGCTGACCCATGTCACAGAGGGCAGCTGAACCTGGGCTGTGGTGGCCAGAACCAGGGTGGTACCAGTGTCCACAGCTGTGCCCTCGGGTGCACCTGCTATCCTCTGTCCTCACAGAAGCAGGAGGTGTGCGGGAACCTGACACTGCAGCACCACATGTTGGAGCCCGTGCAGAGGGTCCCCCGCTATGCTCTGCTCCTCAAGGACTACCTGAAGAGGCTCCCAGGGGACAACCCAGACAGGAAGGACGCAGAGAGTGAGCAGAGTGGCCTCAAGGCCCAGGGGTGGGATGGGGAGGAGGGCTTGCCTGGATCCCTGATGGTGGAGTTGGGGCAAGAGGACGAGCGAGAGAGAGATGAAGAGACAGAGATGCAGAGGGAGGGGGGTGAGAGACAGAGACGCACAGAAAGAGCTGGAAAGAGAAGCCCCTTAAACAATCCATGATGTGACTTCATGTCCTTGAGGGTAGAGGTGCAGGGTAGGTGTGGGCTGTGGGGAAGTTCCCATCAGACATTGGTCCAAGCTAACCTGCAGAGGTTAGGCACCAAGAAAAGACCCTGTGGGACTGCGGGGGCCATTCCTGCTTGAAGAGCAGTGACCTTGGGGTGGCCAGTAGGCAGCACAGGGCAGCACAGAGTGTGTAGGAGAGTGGAGGCCCCACCTGGTGTTGACCTCAGCAGGCCCCCTGCAGACCCAGAACCATGGGCCACACCCTGTTCCTCTGGCCAGGTCTCTAAGCAGCCTGGGGCCACCAGGCAGGGGGCAGAACTGGGTCAGCTCCTCAATGGGGCAGCTCCCTGGGGCTGAGTCACTCCAGGAGAAGGGCGGTGTCTTCCTTCTGCCCAGGATGACTGAATCCTCTCCTGCAGGATCCCTGGAGCTCATCTCCACGGCTGCCGACCACTCCAACGCCGCCATCCGTAAAGTGGTGAGTGCGCTCCCCAGGGGCGCCGGAGAGCTGAGCCGCAAAGCGGTGCAGGGAGTGGGTCAGTGAGCACCTACCACCACCCCAGGACCCAGATGGGCCCATCAGTGAGCACCCTCACCCCTGACCCCTGGGGCGGTCAGAGCTCCACCTAGAGCTGGGCCGGCCTGCCCTTCACTGGATCTGATGAGCATGTTAGTGCCCTGTGCCTCAGCTTCCCCTTTTGTGACACGGGGGGCCCTGACAGAGCCTCTTATCATTGAACTGTTGTGGGGTTTAAAGGAATCTCCGCATGTAGTGCTCAGAGGAAGACCTGGTATAATAACTGTCAGCTCTTGGTGGTGGTGTCATTCATTCATTCATTCATTCATTCCCTGAAGCTGGGTTAGTCTCTTTCATGGACTGGCTTAGCCGCCCCCGCCCCCCGTACATACCAGGCACACACTCAGCCCCTCCATTGCACTGCCAGATACAACCCCCACCCCAGCCCTCCAGTACACCAGCTGTACGCCTCCTGCCCCCGCCGCCCAGTACACACCAGGTGTACCCGCCCTTTCCTGGCAAGGCCCTCAGTGCTGACCTAGCCT